>OY755210.1:11943236-12120873 GCA_963576765.1 Draba incana
CAAAGATTTGTGCTTTAGAGCCCTGAAGTTTTTCGGGAATTCCCAGATACTTTCCCAAATCTCGATCCCGAGGCATCAGTGTATTGCCTCCCCCCCCCCCCCCCCCCCCCCCCCCGAGTAACTTGATCGACATCCTTACCAAACGTGTTTGCTGGTTTAGCAAAATTAATTCGTTGACCGACGCATTCTTGGTGTTCTAAACCACACTCCATTCTTGGTATAGTGCCAACACCAACTATCGTCTGTCATCCTTGGAGAAACCCGAAGGGTGAGAATTCGTGGGAGATCTCGTAGATGGGCGTTCGCCCGGAGAGCCGGTATACACCAAGTAGAATTGTCTGGATTAAGAAGGTCTGCCACACAAAGCAGCGAATTGATGATGGTGTGACAACTAGACGGAGGTCTAGAATCGGTATCCGAAATCCAGTAGTCCTCACAGACCACCGTATTATGCCCATGCCCAATAATGTGCCACACAACCTTCTTGTTAAGGGCCTTTGAGGACCATATACTATGCCATCCATATGAAGGTCGATTTGGTTTGGGTGCAGAGAACAGATGGACATGTCGGAAATACCTTCCTTTAAGGAACCTCGCTGCAAGTGAGTTAGGGAACTGGTGGAGACGCCACATCTATTTTCCCAAGAGGGCCTGATTAAATCTTCAAAAGATTTGAATCTGATACCGCCCTGATTCTTGGGTAGATAAAGTTTGTTCCATGCAATCCAGTGTAAACCTCTGGATTGTGGTTTAGAACGCCACCAAAACTGTAAAACCGCACCCGCTAGTTTCTTGTATAACCCTTTAGGTTAGAGGAAACATGACATTACATAAGTTGGAATAGCCTGAGCTACAGACTTAATCATGACTTTTTTTCCTCCTTTTGAAAAAAACTTGGCTGACCATCCATTGATACGTCCATTCAGCCTATCTTGAACGTAGGCAAAGATTTGTGCTTTAGAGCCCTGAAGTTTTTTGGGAATTCCCAGATACTTTCCCAAATCTCGATCCCGAGGCATCAGTGTATTGCCTCCCCCCCCCCCCCCCCCCCCCCCCCCCGAGTAACTTGATCGACATCCTTACCAAACGTGTTTGCTGGTTTAGCAAAATTAATTCGTTGACCGACGCATTCTTGGTGTTCTAAACCACACTCCATTCTTGGTATAGTGCCAACACCAACTATCGTCTGTCATCCTTGGAGAAACCCGAAGGGTGAGAATTCGTGGGAGATCTCGTAGATGGGCGTTCGCCCGGAGAGCCGGTATACACCAAGTAGAATTGTCTGGATTAAGAAGGTCTGCCACACAAAGCAGCGAATTGATGATGGTGTGACAACTAGACAGAGGTCTAGAATCGGTATCCGAAATCCAGTAGTCCTCACAGACCACCGTATTATGCCCATGCCCAATAATGTGCCACACACCCTTCTTGATAAGGGCCTTCGAGGACCAGATACTACGCCATCCATATGAAGGTCGATTTGGTTTGGGCGCAGAGAACAGATGGACATGTCGGAAATACCTTCCTTTAAGGAACCTCGCTGCAAGAGAGTTAGGGAACTGGTGGAGACGCCACATCTATTTTCCCAAGAGGGCCTGATTAAATCTTTAAAAGATTTGAATCTGATACCGCCCTGATTCTTGGGTAGATAGAGTTTGTTCCATGCAATCCAGTGTAAACCCCTGGATTATGGTTTAGAACGCAACCAAAAATTTAAAACCGCACCCGCTAGTTTCTTGCATAACCCTTTAGGTTAGAGGAAACATGACATTACATAAGTTGGAATAGCCTGAGCCACAAACTTAATCATGACTTTTTTTCCTCCTTTTGAAAAAAACTTGGCTGACCATCCATTGATACGTCCATTCAGCCTATCTTGAACGTAGGCGAAGATCTATGCTTTAGAGCCCTGAAGTTGTTCAGGAATTCCCAAATACTTTCCCAAATCTCCTTCATTCAAAATCTTGAGGCATCAGTGTATTGCCCCCCGAGTAACTTGATCGACATCCTTACCAAACGTGACTGCTGGTTTATCAAAATTAATCCGTTGACCGACGCATTCCTGTATTCAGTCAGGATTTGTAAGATTTTGTCACTCTGATCCAAATTGGCCTGACAAAAGAACAGACTATCGTCGGCAAATAGAAGATGAGACATTGGTGGACTGCATACGCAACTTTGAGTCTCGTAATACCTCCTGCTGCCTCAGCGGCTTTAATGTTGGATATCAAAACCTCGATACTGAGTATAAATAGGTTCGGTGAGAGTAGATCCCCTTGGCGTAATTCTCTCGTGGGGATAATGGTGTCGCGAGGATTACCATTGAGCAAAAGATGGTAGGTCACCGAGTTTACACTAGGCATAACCCATGATATCCACTTTTCTGAGAATCCCATCTTTCGCATAAGACTATCCAAAAAACCCCAATCGACCCGGTCGTAAGCCTTAGTCATATCAGTTTTTACCGCCATGAATTTCTTCCGACATTTATCCTTCGTGACAAGGGCATGAAAGGCCTCTTGGGGCACCAGGATATTACCAGAGATTACTCTTCCCGAAACAAACGCTGACTGTATCTCAGAGATCAACTTTGGAAAAAGATGTTTTAAGCGCTGGCATAACACCTTGGAAATAATCTTGTAGCTTACGTTACACAGGCTAATAGGCCAAAATTCCTTCATAGCATGTGGACGGTCAATTTTAGGGATAAGGCAAATATTCACTTCATTCATACTGGATTCAATAACAACAGACTCCATAAACTCCTGGATCGTAGAGACAACTTGGGGGCCGAGGATATGCCAAAACTTATGGTAGAAGAGAGCGGTTATACCATTCGGCCCTGGAGCCTTCTCGGGATGTATAGAAAAGACAGCCTTCTTGACCTCTGTCACCATAATATATATTTTTCTGATATGTATGACTCCGTCACCATAATGATACTATTAAATATTTGTTTATACTATGATCATCATACAAGCAAGTTAAGTCACATGTATATAAATTTGAAATTGGTAAATTTAGCTCACTTATCATTAAAAATTTCATATTGATTTTGTTCACCTGCGGTCATAAATAAAAATAAATCAAAATTTATCTACTTTTTAAACAACTATGAACAATGTTTTCAATCTATAAATACACTCATATTTCACTCTTTTAAATCAGCCAAAAATTTTAATCTTCTACCAAACACTTTTACAAGAAAATGGTTTAGTTTTCATTTTATAAGAAAAATATTTTACTTCTTTTAATGGTCTCTTTGTTGAAGAGTTTACTCTCGAAGAATTTACCATAAATATTGGTTTACTTTTTTATGCAATAATGTTTTTGTAATCGCTTTTATCATTAATGTAAACGGTTCATTCTAAAATAAAGTTTTATTATGTTTTTAGTAATACTTTTGAATTTTGTTTTTCGTGAACAAATGGCAAATAATAAGAAGCTAAAGATTCCAACTTTCCAAATCACTGGAGCAAACTATATAGCGTGGACCACTAATGTTGAACTTGATCTAGTTTTGTAAAAGCTATTGAATACTATAAGAGAGGAAAATGAAAGGGGAAGATTTTCTTGAGAAAATGTCTAAATGAAAATGCGACGCAAGACTATGCGAATGTAAAAGATCTTCTAGAGTTGTGGAAAACTCTAAAAGAAATATTTGACAACCAAAGAGAAATAACTCTCCCACATGCCCTCGAGGAATGGGCAAACTTGAGGTTCTCGAACTTTGATAAGGTAGATAAGTATAATTATGTCATGTTAAGAATTATGTCTAATTTAGAATATTGTGGTAAGCATGTAAACAAAGTACAAAACTTTGTTTGACAAAACTTACTTTACTTTCCACAAGGAGCACAATGTTCTGGTAGAACAATACATGAACTCCAAGTACAAAAGATTTTCCGAGCTAATTGTTACACTTATGATAACGGAGAAGAATAATGAACTTCTTATCAAAAACCACAAGTATAAATATGTTATGGTAGCCTGCATGAACCATTGAAATCCCTGAAATTAATGCAATGGATATAATAATCAAGAGAAAGAGGATGTGAAATATCCGCCTAGAGGAAATCAAATATATCAGGGTTGTGGCCATGGCCGTCAATATAATCAAGGACATGGTAGAATTTACAACCCACGAGAGAGAGTATCGTTCAAATGGGTTTGTTTCCGAACAAAATTCCAAAGGAAAAGAACATCAAGAAAATTCCACGTGTGAGAATGTGTGATACACAAAATACATTGGTTGAATCATTCATTAAGTATCTGAAATTAATTGCGAGACCATTGATCATGAGATATCCCTCGAATCCATAATTCTTGTATAATTGGTAAATGCCAGTCCTTCGTGACTGAATTGATTAAATGGTTTACCTTAAGATTATGGTGTAAAACTTTCCCTCGACAGCCTCAAAAACTTATTTGGTATCTATGGATCATCTCAAACTACAATACTATGTCCCAAACACATTCGAACGGAGCACGTAGCTTATTCGCCATTAACATGTATCTGATTCCGAGATACCATCATTTCATAACTCTTTCAGCCTGGAAATTGATACAAACGCCATAATTGTTTTGCTAATAAAGCATAATTGTTATATATGTGAATTTTGTATTTTTTTTTTGAAATATGTGTTTAGGTAAAAACTAATTTTTGGTAAAACTCAAATTTCTCTAAATGATAGACAATAAGAAGCCAGTGGAACTAGAGTTGGTTATTCTTGAAATAATACAACGTTAAAAAGATATATGATAGAATATCTTCACATATGCTTGCTTAGTGGTTCCACCTTTTGTGAAGATGGTAATATACGTATCCCAAAGCAAGAAAAGATTAGTTTAACATCTTAAACTTTCTCGGTTAACATTACAAATTTCTATGAGCTTTCAAAGTTAAGACAATGTATGTATACATAAGGGAGGGATGAGTTTAGCCAATATAGTACCATTATCATTACTTTGATATATTAATTTGAAGTGATTAAAGATTAAAATATATTTGAAACCATCCACGGAAGATAAATCAAGGGATTTACACAAACAAAAGTTACAGCCTGAACTTGTTCATGAGTCATGTAATTTAAACAATTTGAAAGACCGATTATAAAGATTTTTTCTATCTTTAAATCGATTAAATACATTTTGAGTTATAAACTAAACCGCATATAACAAGTAAAATATATAAAATCTCAAGATGTCTAATAAAAAATTAATCCATACACACTTCAGGCTATTAGTACAACTAGAATCACCAGTCCTGCATTTGAACTATAACATCCTTTCTTTATTTTTAAGAAATCTCACATTAATCATACGACTTGATCATCATACGAATAGTAGTGAAAACTTTTCTTCACGTAAAAGTGGCAAGTGTAACCTTTTAGAGATTAGAAGCAGATCAGTCATCACTGTATCATAATGAAAGTCACACAACAAAAATCTCCTTCAGTCACCACCTCAAAACTTCCACAATCAGTGCCACAAAGATAATTGTGCGAATGCAGATTACAAAATGCAATTTAAAGATGGTAGAGAGCTTAAAATTTTTGTTTTCTTCATTTCAGCGCTTGCTTTCTTGGATGACAGTCATGGCGGTTTCCACTGGTGTTGGAGTTACAACACCTCCATGACCACCAATTCCACCACCACTAGTGTCGCTCTGTATTGGCTGTCGAACCACCATCCACTAGATTTGGGTCGTTTTCCAAGCATAAATCCAGCACCCTAATAACCACCTAATGTAACTTAGCAACATTATAAAATCTTGAAAGATTACAATGTAAACCAACGATACAATTAAAAAAGGACAAACTTAGAAAAAGAAAGAAATGGAATTCATCCAAATATCGAAGTCTGGTAAGTGATACATTTAACATCTCTTAAGCCCACTGCTACCTCCAAATTTCTTGTCGTTCTTCGACTTATATATATATACTTCCCAACAACACTTTAAATCAATAAGGTTTTACTTGATGGGGCAATCAAAACATAAATAGAAATATCATAATTGATGAGAAAGTGAACACTTACAAAATTATGTACTTCAAAACATTTATATGAGGATCTGTGAACCTCAGTTTTAAATGATCAACAAGTCCAGTCAACTCATGATCTATGTACTCAAAGACCATGTAGATTCCACCATTGTATTTGTTATTATCTAAAAATAGGAACAAAGACACAAGCTTTAGGCGACTGTAAGGAGTTTTAATAGATCTATCCTAGTCGTATCTAAGTTGTACAAAAATTAATTAGAAGTTTCAGTACCCTGGGCCTTAATCGTCCCTATCTCAACCTTTGTGAAGTAAAAGAAAACCATAAAGGCTAAAAATCTAAAGTAATTTTAGGATGAGACATATGTTGCATCTTACTAGGCGAAGTTACAATCTTTTTCAAATGGATGATATTTTCATGATGATTTTTTTAGCTCTCGGATGGTTGTTATGAATACCTTGAAGGAAACACAAAAAGAGTAATAAAGGAATGATATAAAAGTCATATGGATTCTCCAAAGGTAGTAGTGAGATGTAGCTTACCCCTTCCTTTTCATTGTCCAGACAGTTCTTATTAAGAGCGACAATTTCACCAATTTAATTTCTTAAGCCATGTAAACTTGATTGCTAAATCAAAGCGAAACATATGAACAATCATGTACGAAAAAGCTTCACACTTGATTGTAAAAGGAATAATTATCTTAGCATGTTTATTCCCTCGTCTACTATATCAAGCACACGATAATTATGCAAACCAATGTTCTGAGAACCAAAGCCTTTAAAAATCTAAAAATCCTAATTCACATGATCAACCAAAAACATAAATGAAGAGTTTATAAATGAAATTTAAGAAGAAACCCAGAGAAAAGAGAGAAGAAATTGAGAAGAAGAAAAAGAATACCCGTAAGTTCCTTCTCGAAGCAATCCACACTGCGAAACCGTCATTCTTTCCTACTTTCTCCTATACAATTTCACCGACGAATTTTTGAGATGATTTTACTGGCTTTGAAAACAACCTTAGTCGAAGATGAGAGGTTTTTTTCTCTTCAGAAGTCGAAGAGAAAAAGTTTCACTTTATCGCCGGAGGAAATAATAATAAAAAAAAATGGATTCAAACCCAAATTTCAGAACACCTAATTTGTCAAAACTTGCAAGAAATTGATTCGAAACAACAAAATCAAGAAAAATTATGCATCTCCGCTCTAATATTACAAAACGAAAGGATAAAACTTTATTGTCACGAAGTGGAACATGAATGCGTGGGAAGAAGATGAGCCGGTCTTCTGCATTTCTTTTCAAAATTGATGAATCTGAAAGTAGAGAATTAACTACCTTTCATCGAAACGTTTAAGTTAATTAAAGAGTAAAGCATGAATTAACTTTTTCAAATTTTAAGTTTCCACGTGTCAATTATATAGCTATGCCATGTGTCAGCCTCTGGAGAGTGCTTGCCAAGTTTTATATAGTATATTCAGAGATTGGAAACCTAATCCACCCTCCTTTTTGGGCTTACATAATTATTATCATGCTATTAAATAGATAACGCGGTTACTTCCATTGAAAATCCACCAGAATTTTGCTACTGCACTGGTTAACTCAAAAATTAACGAATGTGAAAGTTTAAAGCAAATCATGATATACGTGGAAAGTACAAGAGCCATTGACTTCATTCTTTAGCCAAGCTTTTGACTTTTGTGTTCCTAACCGAATTAAACGTTCTCAGACTAAGTCTCAAAATTTTACTACCGAGAAGCTATGATTATATACATGTCTGTAGATATAATATATTTGTCATATTTTGACATGATATATATATGCTGCATTTTAAAAATTTAGTCAAAAAATATTAAAATTAATATAAAGAAAACTAATTATTTCCCAAATTATTCACTCGCTGAATCTGTCTGTCCAACATCATATTAGTGAAATTTAAATTTTTAGAAAATAAATAGAAATGTTATTATGTTCAAAGTATTTGATATGTTACAAAACTCGTAAATTTAAAATATATATGGTTGTATAATAACTAAATATAAATTACATACAGAATTACAACTGTCAATTATACAACTGAAATATATTAAAATGAAAATATGGTTGGTCCACACCGTGAACATAAGATATTAACTTTATATTTTCCACGAGAACTATCACAATTACACATATTTAATTTTCATCAAATCTTTTAGCTATGAACAGAATCATCTTTTCACCATTTGTAGCTATAATGCTACAAGTTGCATCGTTTTTCATGATGAATTTAGCTGAGTACGTACACGATGAACTTCGTCATGAGTCACAAGTGAAGATGCAAAACCAGAAGGAGTCTTGTACTAGAAAGAGTTGTTGTACCAGTATGTGTACCAGACGTAGTACAACCGGAACTAAAGCGAGTACAAAAGACTTGGGCTTTATGAAGTTGGGCAGTGACCTATGTTATAGTTTGGAGCCATCAAGAAGTGAAGCTGAGTGGCGGCCAAAGATCTTTGAGTGAAGAAAAAGGAAACGAGAAGATCCAAGAAAGATCTATGGAAGATTTGAAACGATACAAGATCTTACCAAACTTGAGAATATTCTTTTAGGTATATATAGGGAGTTGGTTGCGGTTTGTGCAGTTGACACAATAGAGCATTAAAATCTTTAGCAAATGTATTTAGGGTTAGAAAAGAACATCTTGATCTAGGGGCTAAAGGGTAGCTGGAAGTACATAAGATCGTGTGATCTTTGAACTAAGAGAATAGGATTGAAGAGAATGATTGGAGACGTGGAAGCTATCTTATCATATCAATCTAGTAAAGTTTTGAGAAGAAAACCCTTGTGTATTGTGTTCATGAGCTGTAGCGATACCTGTACCAGTAGCTAATACATCTACAATTGGTATCAGAGCAGGCGTTTGTCTCCAACAGTATGAGCGAGATCCTGAGGAAGAGATGGATAGCTACCAAGAGATTCTCAAAGGTTTGAAGGTAATTTTGGTTGACACAAACTATGGTTTTTGGAAATCAAGGATGAGATCAATCATCGGAGGCATCCATGTACTTGCTTGGGGAGATGTTCTGGTTCAGTGGGAAGCACCTACTGTGCTTGATCTACATGGAGTCAGATCTCTCAAACCAAAAGATGACTGGACTGAGACAGAGATGAAGAAAGCTAAGTACAACTCCAGGGCTCTATCTGCGATTCACTATAGTGTCACTAAGAAAACCTTTGAACTAATACAAGGTTGTGACTTGTGAGATAGCTAAGGAAGCATGGGATTTGCTACATACGCACTTTGAAGGAAGCAAAAAGGTTCAAAACTCAAGAAAAGACATGTTAGCGTTCCGATTTGAAAACCTAAAGATGGAGGAGCATGAGACCATTACTAAGTTTGCTGCTAAAATAAAATCTATTGCTCAAGAGGTTGTTACTCTTGGAAAGAAGTACAAAGAGAAGAAGTTAGTCAAGAAATTCCTCCATTGTCTTCCCCCGAAGTTCATTGCCTACAAATCGGAAATCAATGTCTCTCAAAACACTGAAGAGATGAGCTTTGGTGAAATCCTTGGCATGCTGCTTAAGCATGAGACAAAGCTTGATTGTGTTGTCTTGGAGACCAAAAAGATGAAGAATCGGCTTGACCTCGCAAGCAAAGCAAGAGATTAAATCAGAAGATGAAGCTGTTACAAAGGGACTCCTGGTACGACGGTTTCATTGAGCTCTAAGAAAGGTCAGGGTTCAAGGAGATTCAATGGTGGTAAGAGACAACCGGAGAATGAGAAGACTGGTCGAAAGAATAAAGTTCAGTATTTTGAATACAAGGGTTTTAGGCATTTCAAAGCTGACTGCTCTACTGTGAAAAGACGTGAGTTAAAGTGTTCTGGATGTAAAGGTATATGACATACTCAACAGGAGTGCACCATTGAGCCATGGCGCAAGAATGAACAATCAATGATGGTAGATGGTAAATTAGAAGAAACAAGCGATGATGAAGGCATGCTGAATAGCTTTGTCATGTTTGTTAGGATAGTTGAAGTGGATGGGACGCTGTCTGAGTCAAAATCTGAGGAACGTTGACTTGTTGACTTCTATTGATCAGTTGACCAGTTGACTCGTTGACCATTGCTGACTTGTTGACTTTTGTTAACCGAACCGGAATGTTGACCAAACCAGGATTTTAACCAAACCAGATTGTTGACCAAACCGATGTTGACCATTTACCAGAAAGTTATAGTTGACAGAAAATTAGGTTTTGCCATCATGGAAGATCCCCATCCTCGATCCGCCGTGCCGGAGCTCCGATCGTTCTTGCTCCTCATCGCCAGCCTCCTTCGCCTAACAGGTCCGAGCACGAGTCCCCACCGCCAAGCAGATCTGATGCACCAGGTCTGCCATCAAGTAGATCGGAGAATAAGCTTCCCCGTCGAGGCTCCTCCGCATGGTTCCTAATCAGAGCAGAAGCATCTCCGTCTGGTGTCGTGGGAGCTCCTCTGTTCTGTTCCTCAGCGACCAGCAACAACGAGGACGGCGACGATTTGCGAGTGTGCGGCGGCAATTAACGACGAAGTCACGTGCGGCGGTCTTTCATGATAGCTCCAATCGCGATGCTTCTCCTCTTTTGGACGGCTGCGAGAGCGACGACGGGTTGAAGCTCCTGCGGTAGTGAAGCTCCTACGGTGATGGCGAGCTCCAACGGCATCAATCTCGTCAGATCCAAGCTCCTCTTTCGGCGACAATCCAAGCTCATGCGGTGGTGGTGACATGAAGCTCCTGCGGCGGTGCCGACATGAAGATCCTGCGGCGGCGGCGATAAGAAGCATTCGCAGCGGCGATATTAAGTCTCCACGGTGGTGACAAAGGCAGATCTGCGATTGTGTCGACGGTGACAATTCGCGATCTCCGTGGCGGCGCAGATTCCATTAACAGCGATGATGACGTGAAGATGAAGACCCAATCGGCAAGCTCCGGCGACGTCACGGCAGATCGGCGGCGACAGGCAGATCAGGGATGGAGAAGACAACCAAAAAAAAAAATTATTTTCAAAACCCTAATCCACTACGGGAAAAAAAAAATTGGAAAAAGGGATTTTGAAATTTTTACCTCTTTTACCGCAGAAAAAGCGACTCGGTAAAAAAAAAATAGACTGCTTAGGAGGCCTATTTATACCAGAAGAATTTCCTAAAATTCCTAGGGTTTTTCAGGAAAATTTCCAGAAACTCTCCTAACGGGCTTTAATGTCCAGTTAAATGAGCCCAATAGTCTTTTCAGTCTATTAACCTCATTCTTAGCAAGAAAAATAAGTCCGGGAAAACACGGCGACATCAACTCAACATGGAATAACTATAACTTCCTGAAATCGCTGACCATACGTCAACGCCTGGCTATTTCACGATTTCAATTCAAGATGCAGTCTACTAAACTTATTCTTAACAAAAGAAGTAAGTCACGAAAACTTGGTAGCATCAGCTCAGCATCGAATATCTCAAACTTCCAGAGTTCGATGACAAGACGTCAATGTCTGGCTACTTCAAAGTCCATCACATCAATCTCAATCTTCAACAGCTTATACTTTGGCATCATCTAACTCGATACTACCAAGCTGGGGGGCTAACAAACTGTAGGGGTCGGATTCCACCCTATGAGATTGATGTAACGACAAAAAACTTAAGTATTCTACCTCGGTAACGAAGCAAGTCAAATCTCATCTGAATTTTAAGTTCGCCGACTTATCTATCATGACAATGTCTCAAAAAACATCAGCACAATCTCGCTAAAGAGCACATCTTCGTCATCTTAGGAGATGGTATCATTCCAGAACGAGGTGAAGGTATCAGAAGCCCGTCCGCCGAGCAGAACATGAACTAAAACATGGGAGCTCGGTGACGTCAATAATAATCTCCATCGCCGAGCTGAACATTAACTGAAACATGGGAGCTCGGCGACATCTATAATAATCTCCATTGGTTGATTACAAAAGCTGAACATTAACTCAAACATGGGAGCTCGCTGACAATGACAAAATCTCTATTGACCGAGCTGAACATTGACTGAAACATAAAAGCTCAGAAAAATAAAAACCTTTCAAAGAAAGTAAACTACAACGAGTCGAATCTTATCCGCCTAGTTGAACATTCACAGAAACATGGGAACATGTCGGCGATAACTATAACTCCAATGAGAAGTGTGTGACTTGTGCTCTTTTTCCCTTGATTTGGTTTATCCCACAGGGTTTTCTAGACAAGGTTTTTACCGAGGCTTGCTCACACACTTACACGCTTTCCTCATTGACGACAAGCTATTCCAAAACACGAGTCTACAAGGAGTCTCTGCCGAGCTAAGCGTTTACAGAAACACGTCGAACTCGGTAACATTTACAAATCGATGGAACAAAGTTTTACGATTTCATCTCATCAAAACATATCTTGGACGGTAATGGTAACGTCTGTGACGCTTCTCCTTGAAGCATCGACCTCACTTGTGACTTCTTCAACCTTGACACTATCATACTTGACACTGCCAAGCTGGGGGGGCTAACTGTAGGGGTCGGATTCCACCCCTGCGAGATCGATGCAATGACAAGAAGAATTTTGCCAAGTCGAAGAGAAATCCTAAACAGGCTTACAAGGGCCCAATTTGTAGTTAAGCCCATAATAGAGTTAGATCCATATTTAAAATGGGTTTAATGATATTATGGGCCTAAAACCAATTTATTGCTTAATGGGTCAGGCCCAAATGTATTATTAACCCTAGTTTAAAAAGCTATATATAGCTCATTGTATTCACCCAGAAAAGGGAGGATAATTTTTCAGACAACAACATCAATAAAGCTTTCTTAAGAGCTACTGCAACAGTCTCTACATTTTATGCATTGTGATTCATTCAGAAGTCTCACACCTCTCCTAAAACCCTTACAAATTCAATTGTGTGAGTTACGACTCCTACAATTTTTAAGAACAAGACTGACGAAAGTGGGGTTGTCATTCGCAACAAGGCAAGGCTGATCGCTCAAGGATATGCTCTAATCAAAGGAGTAGATTTTGAGGAGACATTCGCACCTGTAGTAAGACTGGAATCAATTCGGTTGTTCCTTCGAATGGCATGTATTCTAAATTTCAAGGTTTACCAAATGGGTGTCAAGAGTGCTTTTCTAAATGCCATCTTGCAAAAGGAGGTTTATGTCGAGCAACTCAAGGGTTTTAAAGATCCGAATCATCCTGAGTATGTGTACAAGCTAAGGAAAGCATTGTACGGTCTGAAATAGGCTCCAAGAGCAATGTATGAGAGACTTACAGGATTTCTAATCGAAAAAGACTATGAAAGAGGAAGCGTTGACAAGACTCTGTTCATTCTTGATCGAGACAGAGAAACAATGATGGTACAGATCTATGTCGATGATATCATCTTCGGTAGTACGTCCCAAGCGCTTGTTGATGAGTTCATTGCAAGTATGACTAAAGAGTTTAAAATAAGTATAGTGGGAGAGTTGAAATACTTTCTTGGTCTACAAATTACACAGTCTGAAGAAGGAGTGTTTATCTCGTAAATCACTTATATAAGGAATCTGATCAAGAGGTTCAAGATGGAATAGTGCAAATAAGCTAATACTCCCATGAGTACTACAGTGAAACTGTCTCGTGATAGTGACAACCCTAATGTGGATGTAAAGTTGTACAGAGGCAAGATTTGCATTCTTTTGTACCTGACAGCGAGTCAAATTGACTTGTGTTTAAGTGTTGGCATATGTACCTAATATCAAGCCAAGCCTAAGCAATCTCATCTTGAAGCGGTCAAGAGAATCATCCTATATGTCAGAGGTACAGTTGAACTGGGTATTTGGTACTCCAAAGGATCGAACAAGAACTTGGTTGGCTATTGTGATGCTGACTATGTCGGGTGTATGCACAAGCGGTGGTTGTTTCTTTCTTGGAAACAATCTGATTTCATGGATGAGTAAAAAGCAAAACTCTGTATCACTTTCTACAGCTGAGTCAGAGTATATTTCTTTGGGTAGGTGTTGTACTTAACTCATGTGGATGAAACAGATGTCAGCCGACTACGGAATGGATTTTGGATCATTGTTGGTTCACTGTGACAATAATAGTGTTATAAGTATCTCGAAGAATCTAGTACAACACTCAAGGACAAAGCACATCGACATTCGGCACCATTTTATTTGTGAACTAGTGAAGAAAAAATAGGTAGTGGTTGAACACATTATCACTAATTTACAACTGGCCGATTTATTCATAAAACCTCTGGACTTTAATCGTTTTTCACCTTAAGAAATTCAATTGGTATTTGTGGAATTTGATGTGTTTTTCAAGTGTGCAGAACTGACACATGTACTAACTCAGGATATGTATACATTTGGATTTTGTTTGGAGTCATGAAAAACGCTAGTGAAATAGAGCTACCCATCATGTCATCTTGTCTTGTCGCCGGCACAGGCTTCACCGAACAAAACGAACTTCAAACCCATGGTACAGGTTGTATTACTTCTGCTCCGACAGCCTGTACCAGAAACTCAATTGGATGCACAATAACAAAATGAAAGTGGTATAAGTTGTATTTATTTTACTCATACAGTCTTGTATCAGAAATTTGCACTATGCTTAAAACATGTAAGTGAGGATTTCTATGACGGTTCAGGCTGTATTTCTTTTGCTCATTCAGTCTGGTACTTGAGGAATCTGATGATCATCTGCTCTTTCGTGTGAACAAAGGTTGAAAACCGACTCAAGGGGAGATAAAGACATGATGGTGTGAAAGCTAATCACTTGAGTCACTGATGGCCAGATGTTGTAATCCGTACAAGCAAAAAATATGTTTCTGGGTCTGGTACAGTGTTGGTTCACACAGCACAACAATGGTGAAAAAGGTATGATTTTAATTTGAACAAAATGTTTTTCAAGGGCCAGTTATTAAAAATTGATTTGTAGGCACCATTTTCTGATAATTCCCATTTGATTTTGGGTAAATGTGGTTGCGGTTGAGCTAAATTCCAAGAACTGTACTACTAATGGATGTGTGTGTTTAGAAATATGGATGGGCTTAATATCCGGATCCGACGACCCCAACCCGAACCCGGCCCGAAAACCGGATTCGGTATGGGTATGGATATGGGTAATTATCCGATCGGTTATTGATTTTATTTGGTTCAGTTACCTGGCCGGGTATGGGTATTACCCGAAAACCCAATCAGTACAAACACCTATCTAATTCTATACAATACACATACACCCTAACCCTAAATCCCTAGAACATTGATTTCGATTTCTCCTTTTTGCATGCATGCTCAAGTCAATTCATCTTCCATTCATCCTCCGATAATCCTTTTTACAAAATTGAAACCAAATCATAGATATATACCCCTGATGTCTAAGTTTTAATCCCAAAATAATTCTGCAAGTGCACAGACAATCGCAGTAGTATAAAGGGTATCGAATCCACAGAGACCAAGGTTACACTATGAAATTATGGATTTTCACTTAAAGCTAAGATAAAATATGGTTTTTGGTTGTGACGAAATAGTGAAAACTGCAATTTAAATGATATGAAATTCAATAAGGAAAAGCACTAGATCAAGGTTATTCTCTGGTGATCTCGGACTAAGGACTGAGCTACTATTCAGGAATTAAAGCAATTCGGTCTAGAACTCAAACATGAAGATAATATTGCCCCACTGTCGTGATGTATCAATATCTTTATCCAGCAACCTAAATGCCTAAACTGTCGTTTGGATTTAGTAATGATGCAGACAAGCATTAAGAGTTGGTTCAATTCGTTCACAATTGATGGTAACAATCAACTGTCGTTGGTTACACACCAATTGCTCATCAATGGGTTATCTAGCAACCTAGAGCACTGTCGTGAATAAGTTAAACCTGAAATCATAGATTAAGTGATCAATATTAATCTAAGCATGAAGAACCCCTATTGATGAAGACGTATGAATAATACAATCCTATTTGGCTCAGTCACTAACAATCCTAAATCACCATCGAAAACCTCGATCTAGCTAGAGGACTACTCAATCATGGAGGAGACAAACACATCAAAACAACAAAGAGAATTCATGATGGAATTGAAATAGATGAAGGTTTAGAATTCTTCTCAATAGATGTTGTGAAAGTGAATCTCCAATCTTGAATCCAAAAGCAAAAGAACAAAAGCAAAGAGTAGCCAAAAGAATTTCAAAAAAGTAATGAGTGAAAATGAAATGAATCGTGATCGTGTTTTCAGAGGCGGCTACTCCTTATTTATAATTAAAAATAGGTTAAATCGGACCTGGGTGACCGACCGGTCGGTCTGGTCTTGGACCGGTCGGTCCAGTCTTCGGGTGTGGATGGTCTTCGAGCGTAGACCGGTCGGTCCTGAGGTCAGACCGACCGGTCTAGTTTCCAGAGGGCTCCAAGTATTCGAGTCCACGGGCGAGCAGGTGCTCGCACCAAACCGAGCAGGTGCTCCGTTCTTCAAAATGCCATCTTTTCTCCGGATTTGTCCCGTTTGCTTCAATGACCCCCGAATGCTCAAGTCCATGTTCCCAAGTCTCCTTTAAACCTAAAATGACTCAAAAGAAGAGAAAAAGACTCGATAAAATCCTACAAAACAAAGGTTAGAATGTGCCAAAAACGCATTATATCAACCCCACTGAAGCATCAAAACTGGCATTCCAATCATTTCTCGATACCGCATCGTCTCCTCCATCAGTCAATTCCCAGAGATGTTTGCATGTATTTCTTCGTTGTCTACTAGATTTAGAGTTAAATTGCAGTTAGATTTAGGGTTTCGATTTTAATATTTTGATTAATTATCAAATTGCGATAAAAAATTTCAATTTTTTCATATTGCCAGAATCTTGGTTGTGAGATTTCGATCAATTTGTGTTATTGTTTCGATTATGGGTTTGGGTTTTTCAGATTCTCATTTTAATTTGGATTTTACATTTTGATATTTCAGTTTGGGTTTTTATTGAGTTTTCGATTTTGTGATTTTGATTATGAGATTTTGATTTTGATTATATTCTTAGCAGTTTGGTCCTAATGATGATTTAATGGTTATATTGTTTTATGCAGATGGCTTCTTCATCAGCCAGGAATGATGATAATGGAAACACAGAGCATGATCATGAAGTAATCAACGAAGAAGGAGAACCCATAACTCAAAACTCGAATGATAGAGGTAAAAGGAAGCAAGATAGTGGATCAGAGGCTGCAAATAATGCTAAGACCAGAAGATTGCCTTCAAGATCTGGTGTATGGGCTGTGTTTACAAGACTGGAGTAAAACAGTGACAAGTCTGTCTGCAACTACTGCAAAAAGGAGTTCTCTTTTCCAAGTAAGTCTGGGACTAAGAACCTGTGGAATCATATGGGCACTTGCAAGGTATACCGAGCATGGGAAGATGGTCAGAAACCAGCTCAGAATCAGAAGATTATCAACAATGAAGAGCACTTGCAATCTACAAGAGTTTCTGAAAAAGTATTAAGAGGAGCAACTAATGAGATGTTGGTCATTGGAAAGTTACCATTGTCTTTTGTGGATAGTGTGGCATTTAAACATTTATGCGATAAGGTCAGTGGTAATTTTAGTTTTTGTTTCCATGAAATTATTTCAGTTCATCAATGTCTAACTCTAACTGCTATAATTGATTTTCATGAAGGTTAACCTGCACAAGCCTCATTCAAGAAGGACAGCAACTAAAGACATTGTCAAGATGTTTGTTCAAAAGAAATCGCCTATGAAACAATGGTTCCAAACCACCAAGCAAAGAGTATCACTAACAACAGACATTTGGGTTTCTCAAGTCACAGGTAAAGTGTTATTTACTTACTGCCTTTCATTTCCTTTCAATTATATTAGTAAATGACATTCATTTGCTTTTACTTACTGTTTATCATTTGTTTTCATTTGATAAATTCTAGTTACATGGTGATCACTGCTCACTATATTGACAAGAACTGGCGACTGAACAAGCTGATCAATGGCTTCAAGTATTTGTCAGACCACAAAGGTAAGACAATTTCCAACACTCTCTTAGAATGCTTAGGTGAATGGGGAATAGAGAAGATATTATTTGTTACTATGAATAATGCCTCTGCAAACAGTAATGTCCTTAGTAGATTTCAGAGTAGTTTCTCCTTGTTATCTGATGAAGCTTTAGTGATTAATGGAGACTATATGCACATTAGATGTGCTGGTCACATCATTATTTTGATAGTGAAGAATGGATTAGCAGATTTGGATGAAAGTGTTAGTGCAATTCGTAATGGCATCTCATATGTCAGATCTGGAACAAGTAGGAGAGAATCATTTGAGCAGAGAGCAGTAGGTTTAGGTAGGATTACTAGGGGTAGTATGCCTTTAGATGTCAAGACTATATGGAGCTTTACATATCTCATGCTTAAGCAAGCACTGAAGTTTAGAGCAGCATTTTATAGAATTGAGTCTGAAGATAAACTCTACAATGACCACTTCCTTGAGTATGATCATGATAAAAAAAAAAGGATTGGACCTCCTTCAGTGACTGATTGGCATAATGTTCAAGGGTTGAATAAGTTTTTAGGCATCTTCTACCAGTCAACACTAGTTGTGTCTGCTTCTACAACTTTGAATGCTCACAAGTGCTACGAAGAGACTGTGAACATAACAACCAAGCTTCAGATGTTGTGTTCTAGTAATGACACTGATGTGAGAGTCAAAGCTGAGGAGATGTACATGAAATTTGACAAGTACTGGGATGGATTGAGGAACATCAACAAGATTATGATAATTGTGAGTGTCTTTGATCCAAGGAAGAAGATGCAGGGTCAAACAGTTCATGTGCTTCAATGTTAAGTGATTCAGTTCTTTTGATATTACGTGCTATGTACAAGGAGTATGAGGATAGACACAATGATGCTCTTGCTGCTAATGTGCAACCACCTAGGATCTACCTCATAATTCATCTCAAACCCAGTCTCAGATATCTCAAGATCCACCACAGTTTGATTCACATGATGATGAGATGCTAGATGGATACAACACGGTGGAGCAAAGATATAACACCCTGCTTAGAGAGATTGGTGTTAGAGACACTAATGAGTTTGAAGCATACATAAGGGAAAATGTTGAGAATCCAGATTTGATGAATGGAATTGAGTATGATGTTCTCTCTTGGTGGAAGCTAAACTCTTCCAGGTATCCAATTTTGTCAGAGATGGCTAGGGATCTCTTTGCTATGCAAGTCTCTTCCGTTGCTAGTGAAAGTGCATTTAGCACTAGTGGCAAAATTATAGAGCCATACAGAAGTTGCTTGACACACTACATGGTTGAAGTATTGATGTGCACTAAACAATGGATGAAAAAAGACATAAAATTTGAGTCAAGGGTCATTACCAATGGCCAAATCCTTGGAGATGTCCAGTACGAAGATGATCTTGAAAGAGGTACATTACTTGTCTATTTGTTTCATAATATTTATCAACTTATGTAGTTTATTCTAATTATTTGAACTTTCACTTTGTAGAGTTTGGATCCATCAACCTGCAACCATAAAGTTACAAGGTAATCTCTGAAACTCTTGAATGGTTTTGGTTTTTTTTACTTCTTATTAGCTACTGATTATTTACTGGATAATGTACAAGGAATAAGGATAATGTAGACTGGATAATGAAGATTGGAGAATGAAGACTGAAGATGGAAGCTTTGTGTTCTTGTTGTGTATTTTTTAAGACTTTGTATTCGGCTTGTTTGAGATTATGTGTGTTTTTATTATGTGTTTCTTAAGACTTGTCAGCCAAGTGTTTGCTTTCTTTGTGTTTTTTTAAACCTTTCAACTGCATTTGTGTTTAATTCTTGGTAATTTAAACTGAAGTTGTCTTTCATCATTTTAAGTCAATTTTTTTGTTGATTAAATTGCTAATTCGGGTACAATTCGGGTTTACCCGAACCCGTCCGAACCCGATCCATACCCGGCCCGTATATATATAATACCCGTTAGGGTATTATATCTCTAAAAATAAATACTCAAAAATCCAAAAACCCGACCCGCACTCGATCGGATACCTAAACGCCCATGCCTATTTAGAAATATGTGCAATGAATCAGGATGTTTTGATTGTCTATGACTTTGTGTCATAGTGAATCGGTCTAGAGAAGAGAATAATTTTTCTAAGTGTTGAAAATGGGCCGGTTGATGATTTCTTCATGGGTCTCGGTGCAACATTTCAATGAGAAGGAAGAGTTGTCTTCATGGGTCTTCCAAGGGTGAGCTTTGAGCCCACTAAGTGAATCGGTCTTTTGCGCTATGGATAGTCTCTAGAAGTGGTAATTACCAAGATGAGGAAGCTGAAGAACCAGAACTTGGAGCAACTCTAGTTCTTAAGCGGACATCAAGCAAAAAGATTAAAGGAGAAGCATTTCATGTGTCTGCCAAGTCATATGTACCTGTTCAGTCTCAAACATCTGCTACAACATAACTTGTATCTACTTCTGTCAAATCGCCTGTCTCTGCAATGGTGCAACAAGCTTCAGCATCAGCTCTGCTTGCATCAGGACATTACACAGTCATGAGTCTTGGCGTTATCTGGATTCCATCTACTCTAAGAGCTATTCCAAATGATGGATCTGAAGATGATGGATCAGAATCACAAGTTGAATCCGAAGGAGAATTCTGATGCAGAGAGTGAGGAACACCGCAAGGTTGATTCTTGAAGTGTTGCACAAAAGATGTTGTCTCGAGTGTTAGTAAAAAGCAAAGGAGATGGTACAAGACATGCGAGCTAAACGACATGAAGATTCGTTCCGCTGTCATACCACATGAACCAAAGAGCCGTACTACAATAAAAGGTCATGTCACTATTCCCTATGTACTTACTATATATGTTTTTAACTTTTTATGTCTTGATTTGTGGGGTAGTATGACTGGATCATGGTTCTTTATGTATATTAGAGATTCGGTCACTAGTGATAGGATTCTGGGGGAGTTAGGAGATGAGGGTATGATGTTGAATTGTTGATCTTGAGAACTCTAGAGAACTCTATAACTCTGTAATTCCATGGTAATATACAGTCTTGTTTTAAATCCTATTTGTGGTTGGTTGCTTGTGTTGTTATGTGCATGTGTTTCAGGTGCTTGTGCTTGTGAGACATACAAAGCTAAAAAGGGAGAGATTGAAGATGCAAGACCAGAAGGAGTCTTGTACCAGAAGAAGTTGTTGGTTGTACCAGACGTAATACAACTGGAACTAAAGCGAGTACAAAGGACTTGGGCTTTATGAAGTTGGGTCGTGACCTAGATTATGGTTTGGAGATGTCATGAAGTGAAGCTGAGTGGAGGCCAAGGATCTTTGAATGAAGAAAAAGGAAATGAGAAGATCCAAGAAAGATTTATAGAAGATTTGAAAGATTTGGAAAGATACAAGATCTTACCAAACTTGAGAATATTCTTATAGGTATATATAGAGAGTTGGTTGCGGTTTGTGCATTTAACACAATAGAGCATTACAATCTTTAGCAAAAGGATTTAGGGTTAGAAAAGAACATCTTGATCTAAGGGCTAAAGGGTAGTTAGAAGTTCATAAGATCGTGTATGATCTTTGAACTAAGAGACTATGATTGAAGAGAACGATAGGAGACGTATAAGTTAACTTATCATATCAATCTAGTAAAATTTTGAGAAGAAAACCCTTGTATATTATGTTCTTGAGATGTAGCAGTACTTGTACCAGTAGCTAATACATCTACAATAGGGTCCGAGTTGTTGAGCGAATGGTTGTGCCATTCTCATGCCACTCGCTTTTGTTTATGAGGCTGAGAAGCTCTAATTTTATTTTATTTTGAATTTATATGTTTTAGATTTGTCATTAGAATATAGTGTTAGTTTTTTCAACTAGATCATTGTAATGTTGGTGTTTTATTTTGTGATAAACATGCACACACGACCTCCAACTATATTCAGAGTCTTTTTCTTATTGTCATAATGAGTATATCCAAGTAAGCTTTATTTTTGAGAAAGTACTTAGTTTAGCACTAACTCATTGATATATTACTAGACTAGCACCTATAAAAAAATACATAATAAAAACCGTGTAAAAAATCGGTTAACCCATCAAACTTTAGTTTAAGAAAATCATTTCTAAGAACCATCGTCAATGGTGTACATGCCTGTATTGGTGCAAAATATGTACTATCTAGGATTGGAGCACACGACAACGACTTTCATGGCCGCTATCTACAATATACTTTCCGCTGTGGCATTTTTAATTGCATGTATCTTTAGGATGGAGGATGTGGTCATTCGTAGTCGGTGCAGCCAAACAAAGTTGATAGGAACCCATTTGGCCGTAGGCGTGATTATGCTTTTGACCAGCTGCATGAGTTGGTCTGCATACAAAATGATCCAGGTAGACTTTCAAAGTTTAAATATTATAATCATGTATGTTAATTAAATTCTTGTAGGCAAGCTATTAGTCTCTTAGCCTGCAAAGTTGTCAATGATGGCGCTCATGTAAATATATATTACTCGTGAGGCTATAACCTCTGATTTGGGAGAAAGAGAGCATGTCAGTATGGAGACTGAAAAACCCAATGAACATATAAGAAAAGCTGTGATTATGCTTTTGACTAGTTGCATGAGCTGCATACCAAATGATCCTTGTTTAATTTAAACTTTTTGATCGTTAAGACTTTTAAGATTTAGTATTATATCCATGCGCATGTTGATTATATTCTTGTAGGCCAAGTTATTAGTATCTTATGCTGCAAAGTTGTCAACGATGGCGCTCATGTACATACTCAGCACACTTGAATCGGCTGTAAGTACTAATGTCGCACTGCTAACATCTTTGTACAAGTAGGTGAATTGACTTAGTGAGTAAAACTTGGTGTGCTAAATGTTTTATGAAAATGTTTTTATTTTCAAGGATGTTTGTCAGCCGGTGAATACTATATCACAACATGGTTGGGAAATATTAGGGAGCCTGTGTTTTTGAGCATGGCTGAATAAACATGCACAAGGAGGTTATCACAATTTGTTGGTTTCTTCTATATCCCTAAAACTGGTCATTACCGCCATTATTAGCTCAGTAGCTATGGCTGAATAAACATGCACAAGGAGGTTAGTACAATGTGTTGGTTTCTTCTATTAGTTGACATATCTTTTGAAGTTTCTTTTAATTTGAAATAAGATATGATGTTTAAAATAATGTTACACAATATTTACATTTGCTTAAACAATTTTCATCCAACGAAACTTTAAAGCTTTATAGCTAGGTGAATATGTGTACTACACGAGAATTGTTTTTCTGTTATAGTTTTTCAAAAAATGTTATATTTCTATTTTATATTTGTGATCGATATTTTGGTACATAATTTCAGAAAATGTTATAATTCTACTTTATATTTGTCTTTTGAAAGCTTTTATATCATTATTATTTATTTAATTTTTGAATGTTAAGTGTTGAATTAAACTACATTTTTGTCTTAATTAGAGTTGGTAAGATTTACCCAAACATTTACGACTTGTTTTGTTGATGTCATTCTTGTTTTTTTTTTTTTTTGCTTATATTTTGAGTATTGCTTTTGTTGCTGATTTTGTGATTTTATTTGTTCGAAAGATCCTTTAGATCGTTAATACTCTGATATTATCCTTAAATAAACAAAATATTTTTATGGTTTAGTTTTTCACTAAACACTCATAATCATTTTTCTTGTGTAAGAAAGAAAAGAAACTTGAAAGAGAAAGAAAAAGAAAAAGGGAATTTTAGTTTAATTGGATGATTTAAGATGACTCTTACACATAAATGTACTTAGTACACTTTCAATTTATAAATTGGTTCTAAGATGTTACAATATTCCCTTTTTTTTTGTCAACCAAACATTTAGTTATGAAAGATTTTCACGATTTGTTATATAATGTGGAGGTAAGTTGCCAATATTCCCGTTTCTTAAAGCATGACAAATGAAACACTGAACTTTGAATGCATTGAGACATCCGGTTTGTTTTTCTATTCGGAAAAAGATTCTCTAATTAACCCAAAACTGTGTGACCAAACTGATGAAAGAATCTATAAGATAATTCCAGTTAGTCATACCACGACCAAGTGGTAGTCCGAGATGGTGGTCATAATTCTTCATGGTGAAATAGATTCAAGATAAAAATTAGATAAATTGACTAGATTAGCTAAATACTCACCAAAATAATCGCTAATACCGACAAGTGCACATATAAAATTGGTCCAAACTCTTAGTTTGATAAGACGTATTTTACACCAATTAAAATGAAAGAATTCACTTGTTAACACACATTAAAAATAAATGAAAATAAATGTATGAATCTACAATAGATGCCCTGTTGGGATATCAATCTAAGTCCCACATCTGAAGATTAGACGAGATAAGTCTAATATATAAGTAATGTCCATCCAACTTAGTATGAGGCCTTTTGGGAAGGAAACCAAAGATAAATCCGTGCGGGCTTTGCCACTTAGGCCTAAAGCGGACAATATCATACTAATTTGGGAAGTTGAACATGGGCTTGAAAAGCCAATTTCAACATGGTATCAGAGCGGTTCGAGAAGTGGATGGGCACTATAAATGATGTGGGAGCAGACTACTCATAAGATGACCTTGCGAATATGAAGGTACAAGACGATGCCTATGGTTTCGCTAGAACCCTAGCAAAAACGAGATGGGTACAAGATGGTACTTAAAGTTTAGCTAGAGGGGAAGACACGAGTCATGTGGTCTTTGGTTTGAAGGGGAGAATGTTGGGATATCAATCCAAGTCCCACATCTGAAGATTAGACGAGATATGTCTAATATATAAGTAATGTTCATCCAACTTAGTATGAGGCCTTTTGGAAAGGAAACCAATGATAAATCCGTGCGAGTTTTGCCACTTAGGCCTAAAGCGGACAATATCATACTAATTTGGGAAATTGGACATGGGCTTGAAAAGCCAATTTCAACATGCCCAACTTCAACCGGTAGAAACATCGTTCGTCACTGCATCAGCTGGAGACATTTGTTCTCCGTCTCTCATCTTTCCCCAAAGCACCATAGACATGCCAATGATAATGATCGCACACCAATTACCATGATTGTAAAGAAAAAATATATTGTATAACTTATAAGTTAAGTCATATGAGAGATATTTTTTGATAAATAAAATAAAAAAGTCAATGGTTACTTGAATATTCTCATTATGTGGTCAATACAAAAAAAGACTTTGAATGTTATTGGAGATCGTGTGTACATGTTACATCACACACATGTTTCAACAAACTAACAATACATTTTTACCCCAAAAAACCAACATTACATTTCTAATAAAAAACTTATAAAGTATATGATTGAAATTTTTAAAAAAATATAATAGATATGATAACCATTTCCTCGTGCAACTAAAACTTTAGATTCATGTTGCGTTTGTAGTGTACTCAGAGCCAGGATCGTCATGAAAGACGGTGCAATTTGAAGTATAATAAGTACAAAATTTTTAATGTATATCCCGAATGATAAACATAAATGGAATCGGTGAAATATTTGGGAATGGAATGTGGAAGAATGGAATAGAGAAAAGAATCGAATAAATCCATCTCATTCATTCTTCATCAAAATTGGAGAAGAATATTTTCCTTTGAATTTTGATTATTTTTGTGTGGAATAAGTGAAATGTTTATTTCATTATTTTCGTCGTAAATGATACATTTTGTGTGAAATCTTTCATTCTATTCATAAAAAGAGAAATTCATTTACACTTCCAATATCCAATAAGAATAAACACTGATTTACAGCCAATATAATATCTTTGGGCCTCACGTAGCCCAACCCTAGCTAGTCAGTTCTTGCACACGGGTTATAAAAATCGGGAACAACATTTACGTAACTATTTTTTTTTTTTTTTTTTGCTAAGAATGTAAATATTTCATTGAAAATGAAAATGTTTCAGGATTACAAAATAAATTATAAACCTAAGTGATGGTTCCATGGCAAAAAAAAGGTAAAAACATGGAAATATAAACTTAAAAAAACATAAACTTTTTTTTTTTTGCTAAACATTTTACATTTACGTAACTTAATAACGCTATTTATTCAATTTAATCACGAAAGAAGATGATGCGAAGTAGGTTGCAAATTATAAATTCGTCCGCTCCATATATAGTAAACTTGTGTCAAATATTAGCTCAACGTTCCATATTCTATCCAATTATTATTACTTTACTTCTTCATATAACGTTACCCAAAGATCTCTTTAGTCCAACATCTCCGTCACTGTTGTCTACAGCGATACGAGCCATCTCTTGAAAATATCATCCTTGCAAAGATTCTAATCCAAGCATAACGTGATGATTCATCCCTTTTTCATATGAAGGAGATCAAGGCATGTGGCCTTATTTTAATTTGTACATCCTTTTTATTTTATATGTAAATTATTTTTGTTTCTATGATTTTAGTGTCTACGATTTTGTTAATTGGGATATGGAAGCAATTTTCTTAGGGTTTAACACCACTTTACGACGGTTTCATCAAAATCTCATCGGTATAGGTTTTGCTAAAACCTCTAAATGTGAGAGCTTTTCATTACCCGTACGGGGGAGTGCAGATCTTAAATGCCACTCTCGGAAAAAAAGTGATCTCACTTGCCACTCCATGATCACAAATGCCACTTTGATAAAAAATTTCTGTTTTACCCTTGCAAAGTCTCTACCAGAAATAGAGGGTTAGGAAAAAATAAAGAAAAATAAAGAAATTCAATTGAATTTCCTTCTTCCTCGTGCGCCGGAAGGGAAGAAACGACGGTGGGGGAGTCCGGCGGGAGAAAATTCGATTGGTCAGTCCGAAAAACTCGAATTCTCACCCCGAAAAACTCGTTTCCTCCGGGGTACGCCTGATTATGGTATTCATGTTTCAATTTCAATTGAAATGTCAATTAGGGATTTGACATAAAATATGTGTTGGTATTCATGTTTGTAGGCATTATTAGGTATGTGCATAGTTAAATCACGTCATAGTTGTGCTGAATCGTGTTGAATCGTTGGAAAACTAGGAAGCCCATAATCGAATGGATTTGAATCGAAAGCTGCAGATATAGTACAACTGGTACAACTGCGTTGGGGGATACTCGATAATAGTTGGTATAAAAGGTACTACTAAATGCATAGTTGTCCAAGTTGGACATAAATATTAGGTACTACTGTAAAAATTTGTGCAATTCCTAATCATTGTTTTGTTTTGTTTTTTTCTTAAGGTGTTGAAGAACATGTACACAGTCGTGCAATTTGACTATGGGGGGTGCTATGCAGAAGATCATGAGTGGATTTCTAGAAATTCTCTATACTCTATAGTGTTTAAGACATCGTCTATGGAGGAGATAACTTATGCGGTGGTAGTAGATAATATATGTAGGAAGATTGGGATAGATGAAACCGCGGGGAAGCTGAAATTGAGTTACAGTGTATCTAAAGCTCGAAGAGAGACATATATTGTAGATGACGAGGAAGTATTGGGTTATCTTATGTCGGTCGATAAAGACGGTCTGAGACCTGTTTTGGTAGTGGAGTTATTGAAGGGTGTGGAAAACAATGGGGTTTTGGACCAAGTTTCAAGAGCAGAGCAAATAAGTTCATTTGGTGTGAATTATTCGGAGCCGGTTGTAAGTGGTATAGGCAATGAAAATGTTGGCATCCTTAGTTTGGAAGAACAACCAAATGAGGTGATTAATGATGAGACAAGGGCGATTTTGGCTTACGAAAATGTCGGTAATGATGATTGTGAGAATGTATCTTGTGACGATTTTGCGACTGTAGAAAGTCCGATAGATAACCATTTGGATGCTATTGTTCATGATATGGTGGACCTTCCCGTAGGAGAAATTGCGACTGTTGAAGAATGGGAAGATGGTACTGGTCTTGTAATAAAGCAAGAATTTAGTTCCAGGCAAGCGGTGCAAGATTTGGTATTGAGAGCTGCAAATAAGAATTGTTTTGCGTATGAAACAGTTAAGTCGGATAAGCATCGACTTATGCTAAGATGCCGACAAGCTTCGCAAGGTTGTAAATGGTATCTACGAGCTGCGAGAGATAAGGATTCACTATATTGAACCATAAGAGTACACAGAAAGATGCATGCATGCTCGCGGGCTGTTGAGAGCACAAGCAGTTTTAAACGGAGAGGCACACAACGATTAGTAGCCAACTTGTTGCATGAAGATTATCCAGGTCAAATGGACACACCTCCTGCTAGAAGTATCGTCAGTCTTGTACAAAATAAGCTTTCTCTAGACTGCTCCTACTCTACCGCTTTGAGAGGGAGAAAACGACACATTAGCGAGATGCGCGGGAGTCCCGAAAAAAGCTACAACTTGTTGTTTTCTTATCTTTACGAGTTGAGGAAGGCCAATCCGGAGACAGTAACAAGTGTGGAATTGGATGGAAAAAAGATGTTCAAGTACCTATTCATCGCGTTGGGTGTTAGCATTAAAGGGTTCAAGGCAATGAGAGAAGTGATCGTTGTTGATGCAACTTTTCTTAAAGGCAAATACGGTGGTATGTTGGTCTTCGCAACAGCTCAGGATCCTAATCATCACCATTACCCCATTGCGTTTGGTGTGATTGATAGTGAGAAAGATGTTAGTTGGAACTGGTTTTTCACGAAGCTGAAAACCATTATACCGGATAGTCCAAAGTTGGTTTTTATAAGCGACAGACATCAGAGCATCATCAAAGCAGTAGAGACGGTGTACCCGAGTGCTAAGCATGGGCATTGCATATGGCATTTGTCTCAAAACGTGAGAGGAAAGGTGGCGTATGACAAGGATGGAGCTGCTGAGAAATTTATCATGTGCGCTCATGCTTATACTGAGAGTGAGTTTAAGAAGGAGTATAAAGATTTTGAAGGTAGGTGGCCTAC
The DNA here is from genome assembly GCA_963576765.1 of Draba incana. Classification (NCBI taxonomy): domain Eukaryota; kingdom Viridiplantae; phylum Streptophyta; class Magnoliopsida; order Brassicales; family Brassicaceae; genus Draba; species Draba incana. The sequence goes on from OY755210.1 coordinate 11,972,107, forward strand.
GGGTGCTAAATATCTGGAAGATAGTACAAAGCTTGAAAAATGGACAAGGTGCTATTTTGAAGGAAACAAGTACAACATAGACACGAGCAATGCCGCGGAATCAATGAACAATGTGTTTAGAAAAGCAAGGGCGTACCCGCTATTACCTATGATTGATGCGATTGTTGAAAAGATGTCTGAGTGGTTTAACAAACATAGGAAAACAGCGGCTAGTGCACCGGACTTCAAAAAAGTCGTGCCTTTCGTGGAGAACATATTGCACTCGAGATGTGAAACCGCGAAATCTTTACCCGTGAAGGAGCTAAACGGCTTCCGGCTTGAATACGCTGTCAAAGGAGTCAATGGGAAGGCGTATCTTGTGAACTTGAGATTGAGAAGATGTTCTTGCAGATGTTTTGATATAGACAAGTATCCGTGTGTCCATGCAATAGCCGCATGCAGCTTCTTTATGAACAAAGAAGGGAGAGGAGAAGAGACTATCCACCTCTATGATCTTTGCTCGGAAAAATATTTGACACAGACTTGGGCGTTGGCGTATGAGAAAACCATTTATTTAGTGCCGCATGAGTCTGAGTGGGATATCCCCGCTAACATTAAGGAATTGTACGCCTTACCGCCGGTATTTAAACCAAAATCCGGAAGAAATAAGGAAACGAGATATCCATCCACCGGAGAACGTCGCCGCAAGAGGTTCAAATACAACCATGGTATAAACTTAGAGAGGTGGTTGCAGCCCGAAAATACTTGAATATTGGTACTTTTTATGAATATGTTTATGAATATGTTTGGTACAAGTGGTACTTCTTATTGGTACTTTTTATGAATACTTGATTTGTTTTTTTATTGTTATCAATTTATATGTGGAGATTCTCTTAGTAAAATGATGTGAGGATTCCAAAAAACATGCAATAATGGTTGTAAATGAGTAAAACAAGAATTTCGGAATTTTTGTAAACAATGATGTGATTTCATACAAAACACTCCTATTAGTTTTATGTTTCCTATCTTAGGTTTCGCCCGTTTACTAAGGGGATTATGTGAATACTGTTAATTCGACCACATTATATTGTGGAAACCTCCAAAATGATGATTAATATGGGAAAATTAGAAGTCCAACTCCAAGAGAGTTATCCTTAATTAGGTCCAACTAGAAAAATCGAAAAACTGTCAAAGTACAGCTATGTAGCCAAGTGTACAACTGAACAACTCGGTACAGCTTCGCCCATCTTTTTATAAAAATTTGGAGGGAATTCCAAAAAATTTTAAAATAATTTATTTTAATAATATTGCTTTATTCTCTTATTAAAGCTGCGGTTGGGGAAACGGAACGGTTGCACTCTTCCCCAAAGATATTTATTCTCTTATTTCTTTTCTTTTTCAGATTTTATTTTAACATTTCTTTTCTTATTTCTTCCCCAAAGATTTTGCCGACAGAGAGAGAAAGAAACTTTTCTTTTCTTTTCTTTTCTTTGAAGAGAGAGAGAGGAGATCTCGAATCCGACAGATCGAGAGAGAAGGTAGGAGGGAAATCTTGAAGATGGCGAGTGAATTCGACAAGAAAATGCAAATTAGATATGGTGAGGTGAGGAAGCATGAGAAGGGCGTTCCATGGGCGTGTGATTGCGGTGCACAGATCGTTGTTGCAACTTCGAATGAACCAACCGGAACCAAGGGGATGCGGTACTTCACTTGCCCATACGATTTGTCAGATGTAAGTGAATCGGAATCGGTGGTTTTCAGATTTTTGCTTTTTATGGTTTTCATGGTTTTCAGATTTTCATGAATAGTGGGAAATAATCGATGCTGAAGAAGGTTTTCAGATGATGGTTTTTATGCTTTTTATGGTTTTCATGGTTTTCATTTAGGGTCCTGGTCAAGGATGTGGGTTCAGGAGGTGGTGGACACCTGCAATTCAAGACGAGTTTGAGAAGATTAGGGATGAGAAGAATGAGATGAAGGAGGAGTTGGCCGCTGCGAAACAGGAAATTCTGGATCTTCAGAAGAAGTATAACGAGCTCTCTTTGAAGTTTGAGAGTTTGACCTAGTATCTTTGATGTACTAGGATTGTGGTTGTTTCTTTGTAAGACTTTAGACTATGGTTTTTAAATCTTTGTAAGACTTTAAATTATGGTTGTTTGACAACTCTGTTACGAATTGTGCTAATTGAGAAAAAAACCTATAATTGGTAAAGGTACAACTCTGTTACGAATTGTTCTAGTTGTACCAATACGAATTGTTCCATTACTAAATAAAACATACCAAGTTCAACATACTAAATAAAACATACCAAGTTTCAAACTAAATAAAACATAAACAAATATCACTTTTTCTTCTTCTTCGTTTCCTCGGGTGTAAACCTAACCGGCTCTTTCCTCTTCCTCTTAACCTTCCTCTTCTTCTTCTCTTCTTTGTCCTTCTCTTCACCTTGCACTTCTTTTTGTGTCTTCTCTTCTTTATCCTTCTCAGCACCAAGGTCCCCCTCTTCACAATTATCTTCTTCTTGAGTAGGAGAAGTAGGAACAACAGGGGTACATTCTTCAATAGGAGACATCAAGATGAATGATTTGTCAGAATTAATCCCCTCACCTGTCACAACCATCCTCTTACCCAACATATAACCGTGGAGAGTATTCACGGTCGTCTCCAACACCTTAAGCTTCTCAAACCCTATCTCAATCTCCCCAACAACCCTTGCATTCATTTCACCAACCGCCCCCTGCAGCTTCCCAAACCCTTCCTCAATCACCCCCACGAGTACTGCTTGTAGTGCCCTTAAAGATTCAGGATGTTCAACACATTTCTCCTTCTCACCCACACCCACATCAAGGTCTTCATCAATTCTTTCCAGAGATCGAGCTTCAACGTCCTTTTTGTGCAATTCTTTCCATAATATAGGCTTCTTCTGGATAACTAGACGCTCCCTCCAGCTCTCGACCACCAGATCAATGTAACCTATGCCTTCTTCAGCATCTACCTCAACAATTTGTCTCAACAGGCCTCTCTCTTCTTCAGTAGGCTCCAAGATGCTTTCAATTTCCTGAAATCACAAAAGATTACTCTAAAATCAAATACAAGATTACAAATGTACCAATTCTACCAAACTAATTATGTGTACAAACCTTTGTATCTCCAAGCGCATCGTGTATATGCTGCAACGGAAATCCTTTGTTGTCTCCTTTCACAAACCTCCGCTTGCACATCCTTGGACAACCGGGATGCGCTCCTCCTACATCTTCGCGAAATCTTCGTCGAAGGTTGGGAATACACTCAAAAGCAAGAATCTGCATAATGAGTCCAAAACAGAGTGAAAAACTCTGCCACATATTCAAAAATTATACACTTGAATCTGTTGGAATAGTAAAAGGGTTTACCTCTAGGGGGATAATGAAGGCGGATAATCCTGTTTGCGTTTTCACTGCTCCCTTCATGTTATCAACCACCCATTTCATCCCATCAACGCAATCGTTGAATGTATAACGGCCCCACGGGAACTTCTCACATACACTCAAATCATCGACAATTCGGAGTAAGAATGGGTCGACAGTCGGATCATACTTGTTCTTTGCTTTCAAAACCTTGGCGATGAAGTATAGAACAACCAATTTCATCCTGTCCGCAGCTCGCTTCTTCTTCTTCTTCAACCTCTCCATCTCCTTCTCTATCGTGCTTATCTTTATTCCCTTTGTCTTCTTAAACACCCTTTTAGCAAACGCAAAACTCCCTAGATTCTCCCAGTTGGGGGGATATTCTTTGCAATTCAAACCGGTTAGAAGGGCGTGCTCTCTAATGGAATACCTTATGGGGGTTCCATTAACCACAAACCAACACTCTTTTGTCTCCTGTTTAGCGGTGCGCACCATAAGCATCCACATGCCTTGGACTTGGTGATTAGCCTCCACCGGCATGTGGAGAACGTGCTTGAACTGCTCATTCCGTCTCAACCACCTCAATTCATCCGGATATTCCCCCAACAACTTCACCACTTCTCCCACATTACACCTAGTGCCTATCCTACAACTTTTGGTGTATTCAGTAGGCTTAAAATACATCCCCTCTGGCTGCAGAGCCCTTGAACCATCCTCATCATCAGAGGTATCCTACAAATACCAAGAAAATATTCATTAGAACGTTTGTTCTCAGTTGGCCCACTTGTACAAAAACCACAAATTTGCATAAACGGTTGTTCTAAGTTGAACCACTTTTACTAACACCAAAAAAATACCAACCTTTCCTTCGCCAACATCTTCTTCTTCTACTTCTTCTTCTTTGTCTTCTTCTTCTTCTACTGCTTCTTCTTCTTCTTGTTGTTCTTCTACTGCTTCTTCTTCTTCTTCTTCTTCTACTGCTTCTTCTTCTTCTTCTTCTACTGCTTCTTCTTGTTCTTCTTCTTCTACTGCTTCTTGTTGTTGTTCTTGTTGTTGTTGTTGTTCTTCTTCTTCTTCTTCTAACACCTTCTTCTTCCCTCCTTCTTCCTTACCTTTTCTACTACTCTCACCGGCCAAACCGTTGCTACTCCCTTCTTTTTTCCCACGTTTAGATCTACGAAGACCCATTGTCCGAACCATTACTCCTTTCCTGATAAAACACAAGAACAAAAGTATCAAAACCCATATCAAAATCAAAATACCTAATATACACATATACCATGGTACAACACAAGCAAACTCGATTAGATTCAAGCCAAGAGAAAGAGGAACACATGGGAGACAAGATTCAATTCGAGATTCCTCAATTCGATTAGATTCCGAAAATTCGATGTCCAATTCGATTAGATTCCGACAATTCGATGTCCAATTCGATTTTAACAAAATTCAAAGAGGATTAAAATTGATTCTTACCCAAAGGAGTAAAACGCCGACGGCAGAGGATTTTGGCCACGATTTCGAACGGAGATCGACGACGAAGCGAGATTGAACCGAGAATTTTTCACCGGATCTTATGTCGGAATCGGAACTCGTCGGAATCGAAGGATCGAAGAAAAAACGGTTGGGGTTTTAGAAAAATTGTTACTTTGGAAATTGTTGGATTCGGTTTGTACTCTTTTCACCCGAATGTGGGAGTCGGGTCGGGTTATCGCGGTTGGGTCATGTAATTACGCAACTCTGTTAAGGTTTTTAAGTCATTTTCTATTTTTCCGGATTTAAAAAAAATGTTTGAAAATAGAGTTAAATATGGGTGGCATTTATGCTCCAATATTTCCCAAAGGTGGCAAATGTGCCATTGTTCCCCCGTACGGGTTTACCACTGTTTTTAGAGAGCGGTTGCTTTACCCTCCAATGAGTTTTATGGTTTTCTGTGTGAGTTGAGGATAAAATACATAGAAATACTTATTCTTCGAGGATACGAAAATTTCCTACAAGAATAAATACACTTTACACATGTATTGATAAGCCGGCATCGTGTGAATAAAGACCAATAATATCAACTGAGAAATAGTAAAGTTTCACTGACGTAATTAAAAAGAAAACGGAGAATTTTTATATGAAAAAGTATAAATAAAGAAGTAATCAAAATGGTTCCCAATTTTGGGTATCCCACTTACCTATGTTGGAATCCTAATTCGAGAGCACCTTCTCTTACTTCTCTGATTTTCCCCCACACTCTTTCTCTTTACATTTCCTTCCCCTAAAATTTTCTTAGGGTGTTAGCAAAAAATTCTTTTAGGTACCACACATATTGGTTTTGCATTTAAACACTAATTTAAATTGAAAACAAAAATAGAGTGAGTATATTATAGGAAAATTAGCATGTTTATTATGTTTTATACCCATAATTAAACATCTAACATCTAATAAATCATAATGTAGTACCTAACAATTTGTCTATATAAAATTCGAATTATACCTATAAATTAGCATCTATATTTATATAATTGACTATCATTGGTATAGTCCATTTATATATCATAGTAAACTATCATTTACATGAATGTTTAATATAGCGAACTATGTAAGTTTACATAATTGATTACAACTACTCATTGTGCATTTGTCTCTTATTGGCCAAGAAATTAATGTTTGTATAAGTATAATGAACTATTATAGTAAATTAACATGTATATGTAGTAGACTATCATTGGATATTCTCACATTTTAAATATTATAGTATAGTTTTATATGTTTGATATAGTAAACTATGTAAATTTGTTATATTATAGTGAACTATAATATGTTATTGGACAAAATGCCCTTAATTCCCAAATTCAAGCCCTTATTGTGTATTTGTAATTAAGGGCATTTTGTCCAATTGGATCAACACTTTACTACTCACCTAATTTATATTTCATGCATGTTACTCATCTAATTACATGTCTAAAATATAATATCGCCTAATTAACCCTATATTATATATACTATATAAATGATAGAGAAAATCTATACATAAAAAAAAAAAAAGAGTATTGGAGATATGGAGTTGTTCGTATTCGATGAACTAATACGATGAACTTGGGGGAGTGGTTTCTCCGTTTCTCCAAGATATTAGTCACGAAATCAGTATCAATATCAAGAAAATAATAGTACAATCGGAGAGTTTATAATTTCTTAGTGATTCTAGATATACTTGTCATTGTATATTATTTTAGGTTGTCTAATCTCATTCACTCACTGAAGTAAATGTATTCAATTAGCTTTTAAGTCGTATAATGTAAAATCGAAGAACCAACAACAAGATTTCCACTATGACCTCAATTTGTTAATCCGTATTTTTATGAATGTTGTTTCTTTATTCAGAAGGAATTTTAGTTGACAACAAGGGAACAAAAAAAAACGAAACAAATCAATCACATCTTACACATAGAAAAAAAGAAAGAATCAGAATCAAAATCAGAATCAGAATCTTAATCTGAATAATTGTGGGCAAGAAAACAATATCACACCTTACATATAACAGCCATCGTATCGTATCCTCAAATCACATGTATGATGTATCTGAAATTAAACATATCGAAGCTGAGTATCTTTGTCTAGATATTGTGTTCCCTTAGCATATAAATATACCACTGATAAGATAATAAAGTATTTTTACAAATATCCTTGAGTTTTCATTGTTGAGTTTTTGGTTGACATGGATCACTTGAAGAACTATCCAACTGATTTAGAAGCACATTGGCCCCCAAAGAAAAAGAAAAATACTAATTGTGAAGCAAAGAAGAACATAATTTACTCTATTTATGAGTACTATTATCAACTGGTATTTAAGGTTAAAATTATATTATGTAGATTTCTGCAAAATTCCATAAATTTAAGAGAGGATAAACAAGTCAATACATTTTACGACCACTTTTAAGTTTGTACAGCTTTTGATTGGACTAATCATAAAAGCGATATCAAAAAGCGTTACACACTCAGTTCTATTTATACAGGTTTAGTTTACAACTATTTTGTACAGTTGTGCACTATGATTGTATAGCTTACACCGCTGAAAACTTATACAGTTTTCAGTTACCATTTGGATCCAATAAACCACAACATTGTTTGGTTGCGACGCCTCAAACGATTGATATTAGCTCGTAGTGACGATAACTCCACTGACACATTTAAACGACATCGTAGGAGTGGCATGTCCTTTCCTGTCTATGAGACATCACTCCAAGCAAGCCCCCTCCTATCGAGAAAGAGTTCACCTGACTGAATCAACCTTGGTGCTTTTTCTTTCCATAATCAACATTTATATATTCACACCCCCACATATCTAAATGCTCATCACTCATAAATCATTCCTTGATATTGCAATATGCAATATGCTATATATTATTTCAGAGGTTACATAAAAACCCATAATATATAGTTAACACCACATTGAGTCGTTGGATTTTTTTTCTTTAAAACAAAACTTTTTTGTAACAAATTACGTCATATTAAATGAATGTATAAAAAAGGAATATAACTCGTGGATTTATATGACGTCTAAAAACAATGAGTAAAACCAAGTGGTAGTAGCCTAGTGGTTTCCCACTTGGGGAGGAATCGCCCTGTTGGTCTAGGCCAGGGATCGATTCCCCTCAAGCGTGGAATTGCTAGCAACCCCATTTGGCCACACGGATATGAGTCTTTGCTTTCGGCCCATTTAATACCCGGAGAGAGGGTCTATCCATGGGCTGAACCTCCTCCAGAGATTAGTCTGGGTCCCTCCATAGGCCTGGGATGCCTTGAGTCATAAAAAAAAAAAAAAAATCAATGAGTATGTAGATTACTAAAATTCGACTTTATTATTACATATTGAAACACTTTTTTACTTGTTTTTTTGTGAGTAACATACATATATGCATTTAAATTCGAATATTAACACAATGATACATGTACGTCAGTGGGAGCATTTTTGTAAATCTATTGAGTTTTTGGCGACATACGTATTTGATATCTATGAATAATTAAGAATCTAGAACGATAAAAAAAAATGGTAAAATAAATATATTAAAATATTGTCCAACGGAACAATAATTAATCCCCTTTATCTTAGACAGTATGGAATCCACTCCTCGCACCACCAAAGAATCTCTTCTATTTCTCTTTTCCTTAACCTAAACGGCAAACTTGTAGTTGCCAAATCAATAATATCTTTTTTGAAAATATCTAAGAAAATTAAATTATTTAGGAATTTAACTTCTAGAGACCGTTCGTATCGCATTTTCTCTCAAGTATAAAAGGATAATTTCGATTATTGGTTTATCTGTGAATTCATATCCTTTCTTTAAATGGTTTAAAAGAGAATTTAGGAAAATGAAAGTTGGAATAATAAAACAAAGTTGCATGAGAATGAAAAGGAAATTAATTGCGTCACGGAGGAGCACTAAGACCATAAAGCATTTGGTGGTCAATGCGTCAAAACCCCACTTCTTAATAAACAAAATAAAAGCGGAAAATAACAACAAAACACATTTCATATACTAAATTAAAATCTAAAAGGGTATTGCTTTATTGTTTAGCTAGAGATCCACTTGAGTTCAACACTTCCGTTCTCCCTGCCTCTTCTTTCTCCCTCTTTATAATTTTCTACATTTTTCGTAACCATATATTTATAGAAGTAGAGTCTAGTAATTCTGATTTTTTTTTTTTTGTAATTCTGAAATTTGACTTACATATCGTATGATACTTATTTACTGTATATTCTTGTTTTTTCTTCCAACCAAACTATAATATCCACCTACGCGGAGAAACAATTTACAAAACTATAATATATTATACTTATTTATTATGTCTCAAAATTAAGATAAATCTACGTTAAATTTGGAGAGGTTTGCACTAACTATAAATGTTTTATATACAACCTTTAATAGCATCGCTTGATTGTGGCGGCAACTGAGTATATCAATCTACTTGTATCTAACAAAGAAATCATATATTGAGGGTTGGCTATTATTATTTTTAATTAAAAAAAAAAAAGAGGTTGGTATCTTGCATTTCACGGACAAGGGAATCTCCTTTTGGCTATTTTATTTAGATAATATCAAATGTACAAAATGGACATGCGGGTAGACAAACATTAATACGCATTTTGCGTCTAAAGATTTGATATTTAACATATTAGGATTATGACAACTAATTTTAGTACATATCAAAATCCTAATTGCTTTAGGGTTTGACTTACGCATCTTACCTCTGAGTAGAGATATTTATGATGTACCTATTAGAATTAGGTAGGACAAGTAATAGTAATTGTTGATAGTAATACTATCACTATTACATAGCAAACTCCCGGGTGATTTGCACCTGATTAACGCATTCCTTTGTAGGCATTTAATGATATATCACTAGTAAAAAAAGGCAAATACCCACGAAAAACCCACGAATTTTTTCGTGGGTAAAGCAAAAAAGCCCCGAAAACTCACGAATACCCACTATGCACATATGCTTACCCACGAAAATTTTCGTGGGTTTTTCGTGGGTATTCGTGAGTTTTCGTGGGTATTAGTGGGTAAATTTGTACCCACGAAATGGTAGTGGGTTTTCGTGGGTAATTTTGCCACGGTTACCCACGATTGTTTTCGGCAAATCCAATACCCACTAATACCCACGAAAAAATTCGTGGGTTTTGTAATACCCACGAAATACCACGAATTTTTCCGTGGGTGGTGCTTACAAAATGTTAGAACTATACGGTTCCCGATTTGTTTTTAACATTGACAAATATATTAACCTTATAATGGTTTAAAAACTTATTAATTAGATTTTTGTTAATTCGAATGGAAGCTCAATAAAAAACAAAATATTTGTTAAATAATATTGGTTTATTTCATTAAACATATTAAAATATTACATTACACAACAACATTATTATAAACGCGTACAATAGATGGTAGGAAAATAGTAAACATTAAAGCAACATAAAGAGTTTGGTGTTTAACCAGCTTATTCGTAAACATGGACGGGTCGGATGTTTATTCACCATCAGAGTTTGGGACTATTTCATTTTTGTAGCCAGTAGTTCCTTCAGCTTCCTCATTGATAGTAAATGGTACGGTTGGTTCGTATTCAGCAATCATCGAATTAGCCCCAATTATCTGTATGAAAAAAGATTTTAGTTTATAATTATCAGTAATATTTACAAACTTATGGAAAATCTACCTTAACAATGTTCCGCTCAGTGATGTTGAGGTACTTAGAGTTCCGGTTAAAACGGCCTACGGTCACATTCTGTAGAATGACAACCGCACCTACGCCAGTGTTGACTCTGTTCTCGTCATTGTTGAAGATGTTACGGTGCATGGTTCCCTCGATGATTCCAGACGGATCCTTTAAGGTTACTAGAAGGTCTCCCTGGCTGTTGGGGGTCGCACTGGATAACATAGCGACAAGCTGAGAATAAGATAAAATTAACTTGTTAGATACATTGTATATGTAAAATTAAATAATATTGGTCGACAACGTAAACCTTTTTCACTTTCACAAACTGTGAATGCGGGCATTGTATTTCTACAACCTGGGTCCAGAATGGTGTGGTCCTATTGTTATAAGTACCTATATTTATGAATTACAGAGTTAGTATTTGTCATGTACAATCATTATTGTAATGGTAAATGAGTACATTATATGTCTATACCTTCGCGGATTATGTAATTGATAGTAGAAGTCCAGCGAGGACTATTAAAATCCTGGTCGCCCTGTTGTGGCTCATTCATGACCTCACGAATGAAATCTTGTGTTGGGCGTGTTTGAGAACTTTCACCTCTCAACACCTTCCTATCGTGAGCCCTCTTGCGAAACATTCCTCGCTGTATGAGTTGGGCAGGTCCCGAAATTACTGGCGTTTGGATTTCAGATCGTTGTGTTGGTTGGAGTGAAACTGTCGGTTGAGCATGAATAACATATAAGTTATCGTATGGAGGGCTTGAAGGAACACGAGTTGTTTCTCGAGGGTTTTGAACGGAGGCTCGGTTTTCCATGTAGTAATTCCATAGATCTCTGTTTGCCATTTGGAAATTGGTTTTTTTTTTGTTATGATTTTGTGTTGAAGTACTCGGACTTATATAGGCAAAACAGAGTGCTTTTTTAGGGTTAACGTGTCGATGTATATGTGGATATAAGAAAGTATGAAAAAATAATTTGACATTACATATCTGTGTGCAATAAAGAAATCAAGTCCGTGAATGACATTGTCTGCCACTGAATTATTTATGATTCAGTACCAGACAATGTCATTCACGAAATTGATTTCTTTATTGCACACTGATATGTAATGTCAAATCAATTTTTCATGTTAACAATCACGTGTGGTGTAATGACACTGTCGGCCAGTAGACGGTGAATTGACATTTCGAAAATAAAATGAATGGCGTGAAAGTATTCTACTCAGGTAAACAATCACGGGTGGTGTAAATAGGGCTAGCTGTTAAAACTGGTTAGAAAAATAAAAATTATATTCCACATAATATTATACAACAATCCACATCATATTTTATTACAAACCACTCGACGGATAATAATCCACTACTTTTATAAGACGTTAAAAATTTAACACATACGAAAATAATATTACATAAAATACTACAAATTAAGGATCACATTGATGCACAATTTTCATTCATCTTCAGATGAGGAATCAGCTTCAGAACATTCGTTATCAGTTAGCTCATGATCAGATGTGTACATGTCGTTTGTATGTTGGTCGGGTAAATCATCATAATTGTCCATGTCTTTAACATTGAGTGCCTCGACCCTTAGTAGCCCTGATGGTGCAACAATAGTATTACTACCATCCTCTTGAAAGGGTTGTTGTAAAGCATCTGTAACATTTCGAACACCTCTGGGTACCACTTTTACACATGTTAACCATTCCGTCCCATGTCTCCTACTCACCTTTGGGTATGGTATGTAACAAACTTGATCACACTGTTCAGGAGTAATAAACGGATCATATTGTCGATACTGCTTGTTCGCAGCAACGTCCACCAGTCCGGAACGACTTCTACGCATTCCACTTCCACTAGTGGTGTCGTACCAAAAGCATTTGAAGATAACCACCTTCAACCCGACACCGCCATCGTACTCAACCAATCTGATGTCGTCCACAATGCCATAATATTCCGTATCAGTAGTTCCCCTAACGCAAACACCGGAATTTTGTGTCTTTTTGTTTGCACTCCTACTCAATGTGCGGAATAAGAACCCTCTTGTTGCATACGATGGCCAGGATGTGTAAGCACGACGCGGACCTTGTACAAAATCAATGAGCCATTGTGGCACAGTTGCTACCATCCTTTGATTATTAACTTGTAGTAAAATAAATACATAAGTTGAACATTATATTAAAAACGGTAAGAATACACAAATACTTACATAATCTTTGCACCAGCGTGCGAAGTTATTGTCTTTGAATGATTCTAGGTCAGTAGCAGACAATGCCGGATATGTAGTTCGGATGAAATCTTCAAACATCCTATGTATACAAATTATGTAATTAAAAAATATTTAACTATTGAATATTATGTTTTGCGACGGTTACTCATACCTTTCATATGGTGCTAACTCGGGACAGTTGTTCATGAGAAACGTTTGCAAAACGTTGTACTCTTCGTCTGTTATCCATCCCTTTGAATGTTTACCAATGAACCTTCCTTTCTGTTTGAAAATTGTTGGGACATCGTCGAATACGTAGAAGTAAATGTTTTCATCATGCCATCCTTCATTACCTCGAGCGATCGGTTTTCCAAGCCAATGGGTAGCTAGCGCTGATATTTCTTCTTGTACACAATGCTCGACTATAGACCCTCCGATTTGTGCCTTGTTCCTAACCTTTTTTTTTTAAGTGGTACATGTACCGCTCAAATGGATACATCCACCTATATTGTACCGGTCCACTTAACATTGCCTCGTCCGGAAGGTGTACCGGTAGATGCTCCATGACATCAAAAAACGACGGAGGAAATATTTTCTCCAAGTTGCATAATTTGACGGCTATATTTTCCTTCAAGATTAGAACATCTTGTTCTTTTAATGATGGGGCACCAATGTCTCGGAAAAACAAAGCGATTTCTGTGTAATGAAAGTAACAACCAAAATTAGTAAGTCATAACAAAAATTAGTTAGTCATATTTGTGTATAAAAAAAATTAAAAAATGAATACCTGAAATCGCTACGTGTACAGACTTGGGGAGTAGTTCCATCAAAGCAAAAGGTAGAAGCTTTTCCATAATGACATGACAATCATGGCTTTTGAGACCAGAAAGAGTCGAATTAATTTCATTGACACATCTACCAAAGTTGGAAGCATACCCGTCTAGAAAACGAATTTCTTTCTTCAACCAACTTAGAAATTTCTTTTTTGCTTCCTTTGACATTCGAAATATTGGAACCGGAGCAATAGTTGGTGATATAAGCTCCAACGCTCTACGATTGCATATTATCGCCATATCTAGCCTAGATTTTATGTTACCTTTTGTTTTCCCCGGCACGTTCAAGATAGTTTTGATAATATTATCAAAAAAAAATTTCTCTATATGCATAAAATCTAGGTTCTGTCTAAGCAATAGATTCTCCCAATAAGGCAAAGACCAAAAAATAGATTTTTTGTACCAATTATGATATTGACCATAACCATGGACCGTTTTAGATGGATCATTGTGTCCGTTGCCACCACACTCGACGCTCATTTGCAGACCTTCTATACTGTTGATGGAGTCCAATATTGTTCTTCCACTACGCCATACCGGTGCTTCAGCATGGACAGCTGTAGACTTAGTGAAGGCAACTACATTCCGCCTGTATGGGTGGTCGCTCTTCAAAAACTTTCGGTGACAGTCAAACCAATAATGTTTTCGTCCATTCGTTAACCAGAATGAATTGGTTGAATCCATACAGTATGGACATGTGAGGCGTCCGTGAGTCATCCACCCTGATAACATCCCATAAGCTGGGAAGTCACTAATCGTCCACATAAGCGCCGCTTTCATCTTAAAAGAAGTGTTTGTTGATATATCATATACATCAGCGCCTTGTGTCCACAGTTGTTGTAGTTCGTCGATTAAAGGTTGAAGGTACACGTCCAGACTTTTCTTCGGGTGTGTTGGACCAGGAACCAAAATCGAGAGAAATAAAAATTCTCGGTTCATACACATACTAGGAGGTAGATTGTATGGTGTGACTATCACCGACCAGATTGAGTGTGCCTCGCCACTCATGCCTAGTGGATTAAAACCATCTGTTGACAATCCAAGGTAGATGTTTCTAGGTTCAGAAGCAAACCCTGGATAAACGCTCTGGAAATGTTTCCAAGCGGCCCCGTCTGATGGATGATTCATTTCGCCTTCAACATTCATATGCTCGGCATGCCAACGCATATGTCCCGCAGTTGATTGACATTGGTATAGTCTTTTCAAATGATCAGTAATGGGAAGATAAAACATTCGTTGTTTTGGAATCTTTTTACTTTGCCCATTCCACGGATGATATCGGTCTGTTTGACAGAAGCGACATTGCTCGAGTGTGGCATCTTCTCCTCGCCAAAATAGCATACAATTGTTCTCGCATACATCAATTTTATGAACGGGTAAGCCAAGAGTCTTCGTAATCTTTTTGGTTTCGTAGTACGACTCCGGAGCAGTATTCGGGCCTGGTAGAATCCTTTTGATTGTACTAGCGATGTCGTCTACAGCACCCACTGCTATATTGTGCTCTGTCTTCCAACGTAAAATACATGATGCCAAATATAATTTGGTATTCTCTGCATTGCACCCTTCGTATAAAGGTTGATTAGCTTCCATGAAGGCCTCATACGACTTGTCCACGAACACCGGAACTTCGACTTCTTCACTATATTGTTGATCTTGCATCTCTGAAATATCAGCAACATCTACGAATCCTTCATGAAATGTTTCTTGTACAGCAACATGAGGATGATGATAACGCTCTTGGTTGGCACTTCCATGAAATTGTGTTGCAGTAGATGATTCTCCCGTAATCATGAAAGATTCTCCATGATTACTCCAAACATAGTAATTGCCTTTGAATCCAACTGTGTAAAGATGACGCACCACCACCCTAGGTTTTGTTGGTGGCTTTTCATTCTTGCACCGTGCGCATGGACAAAGGAGTAATCCAGTTGCCTGATATGATGGTTGTTGACAAGCAAATGTGATAAACACATTAATCCCATTAGTAAATTCTTCGGTAATAGTATTTGTTGATGGATCAATTCGGAGATCCATCCATCTTCTTGGATGGTTTGAGGAAGACATAACAAATATACGTATTGATTCTTAAAAGATTTAGAATTGGATGGGTTTGGTGTAAGAAATTTGGAACACATAAGGCAAGTATTTATAATATTATGGATGGTATAAGTTGTGCATTATGGAGGTAAAGGTAGATACGAAACTGATTTGACAAGACAGTGTAATTGTCTTTGAAGAATCAAAATATTTAATGTCTCACACACCATTTTCAACGGCCAAGATCAACTCTGCAAAAGTATTCAACAAAATTGTGGCCAAGATCGTTTGATACCAAACTGATTTGACAAGACACTGTAATTGTCTGTGAGGAATCAAAATATTTAATGTCTCACACACCATTTTCAACGGGCAAGATCAATTCTGTAAAAGTATTCAGCAAAATTGTGGCCAAGATCGTTTGATACAAAACTGATTTGACAAGACATTGTAATTGTCTGTGAGGAATCAAAATATTTAATGTCTCACACATCCTTTTCAACGGCCAAGATCAACTCTGCAAAAGTAATCAGCAAAACTAGTGGCCAAGATCGTTTCATACCAAACTGATTTGACAAGACACTGTAATTGTCTGTGAAGAATCAAAATATTTAATGTCTCACACACCCTTTTCAACGGCCAAGATCAACTCTGCAAAAGTAATCAGCAAAACTAGTGGCCAAGATCGTTTCATACCAAACTGATTTGACAAGACACTCTAATTGTCTTTGAAGAATCAAAATATTTAATGTCCCACACACCATTTTCAACGGCCAAGATCAACTCTGCAAAAGTAATCATCAAACTAGTGGCCGAGATTGTTTGATACCAAACTGATTTGTCAGGAATCAAAATATTAAATATCTCACACACCCATTTCAACGGCCAAGATGAACTCTGCAAAAGTATTCATCAAAACTTGTTGCAAAGATCAACGACCAAGATCAACTCAGTCAGTCCCTCCGAAATGACAACTCAAAACCGATACCAACACCGAATTCACTCTGAATTGACAATTCACTCCGAATTGACAACTCAAAACTGATACAAAAATTGACAACTCATTTAAATGTAGACCAAAAATTTATATGGACACAAGTGAATCGGATACCAAAACTGAATTGACAACTCATTTGAATGGTTGATATTATAGATTCATCATTCAACGGCCAAGATTTATTATGGTAAAGTTGTTATAATAAATTTGTATAATCTATAAATAGAGACTTGTTTCATTAGATTTGTATATCGAAACACAAAACATACAAAATCAGCCATGTCGAAAAGAAATGTAGATCAATCGGAGGAAGAGGAGATAATCTTAGTTTCTATTAATGTGTGATTCTAAAATTATTTGTTTCTATGTTATAACTTGAAACTTTGATGGACCATATATTCATGTAATTGAAACATGTGGATACAATCGTTACAGACCAACGTGATTTGACAAGACAGTACATCTGCTATAAATAAATATGATGGAGTGTATCTTTTACACCCATCAATAACAAAATAATTTCTTCTAGCTCAAGTGATGAAGACTCTCAATCAAAAAACGTGTCAAATTTTTACCCTCTTCCAAAATTATCTTGGGAAACCGAAACTCTTTGCGACGAATTCACTCAAGAGATACCTACTTACTCGTGGGAATATGATACGCAATCACCAATCTATGCAACTGATAGTTCTACATCAACGATAGTACCGGACAGCCAGTTCTTGGAAAACATCCACCACAATCCAAAATACTCGGGGGAAACTGAAACTCATTTGATTGTCGATGATAAGCATCCAGAAGGTCATGACCAGAAGCGGGTTGTCGATGATGTTTTATATAGGCAAATCGAAGACGTACAACCATCTCTGTTGATTGAAAAGTCAGATACTTACGGTGGAAGTCCTGCAAGTGATTTTGAGTTTGTACAAAGGCCAGAAAGCCCAAACTTAAATCTAGATGTTGATGCAATCAAAAGGGAATGTTGTGACGGATTTTCAGATACCTACGGTGGAAGCTCCTCGTATGAAAGCAAGGATCAATACTATGATTTTGAGTTTGCCCAAAGACCAGAAAGCCCAAACTTAAATCTAGATGTTGATGCAATCAAAAGGGAATGTTGTGACAGATTTTTAAATTCTCCACCAAAGAAACAGAAAGGAAAGAAAAGTTTCTGGTAACTTTGGAGTGGAAAAGAGACAAATTTTTTCAAAATTTAGTGCCTAATATGTACGTGTACCATAACCATTGTATGTTTAATATTTCCAAGTCTTTTATCTACCAGTTTAAAAGTTGTTTCAAATTTTATGTTTCATTAAATGTAATGTTTTGTTGGAGTTGCATAATCAAATTATCTTTTTACTTTGCAAAAGGAAATATTTAATTAATTCTGTTTAAATACTATTAAATGTTGATTCGTCAACACCATACTTTGTAAGATTCGTCAACACCATAATTTGATGGTTACTTAAACTTTTTTTAATAAAAATTCAAACCCGTATTCGAATCAGTTGTTGTGGAAAATATTTTTAAAAATTAAAAAATTTACCCACGAAAATAAACGTGGGTAAACGTGGCTTTTTTAAAATACCCACGAAAAAAATCGTGGGTTTTCGTGGGTAACTTCATCATTTTCATCGAAACAGATCTGTTTCCTCCATTCGACAAAACCACTCAAATTTCCACAACCTCCGGCGATTTCGACACAGACCACCGCCGACGAGTCCACGGCGAAGCTCCGGCGACCCACCACCGACGAGTGCACACTGATTGCGACACCGACCACCACCGATTTCACATCTCCTTAGGTAAATTCCTTTCCTCTCTTTAATCCTTTGTTTTTCTTCAATTAGGTTTCGGGTAAATCATCAAAATTTGATTGCCTCTTGATTGTAATAGCTTTGTGTAGTTTATGAGAAGGAAATTTGGATTGATTTACTTAGATTGTTAAAAATTTGCTTAGATTGTTAAAAATTTAGGGTTAGTGTATACTTTAGGGTTTTTTTAATTTTCCAAATAATTTTTTGTTTGAAAAACTTAAATTAAAAGGTTTGTAGAAAAAATTGTTGAGTAGTTAGTGTTTATTAATAATTAAAAGAAAATTTTAAATATGTTTAGGTATTTAAAATTAATTTTGTGGATTTTTACATACAAATTGCATATTTTATAAATTTAGTATTATAATTTAGTTTGAAAAAATAATATAAAACCGGAAAAAATTAGATAACAAATACCAAAATTATATAATTGAAAAAATAAATCTAATACAACTTGTATTGTGTTGGGTTTTTTAATTTTCCAAATAATTTTTTGTTTGAAAAACATAAATTAAAAGGTTTGTAGAAAAAAGTGTTGAGTAGTTAGTGTTTATTAATAATTAAAAGAAAATTTTAAATTTGTTTAGGTATTTTATATTAATTTTGTGGATTTTTACATACAAATATTATATATATAATATTAGTATTATAAATTAGTGAAAAAAATATATAAAATCGGAAAAAAATTAGATAACTAATACCAATATTATATAATTGGAAAAACATATCTAATACAACTTGTACAAAACTTATATATAAAAGTGTCACTTGTTAACAAATTTTGAAAACATATTAATGGCTTCAAATTCTAAATTCTTGAAAAACATATATGAGAAAATAAGTTATAAAATTAAATGTTAATGGCTCTACAAAAATATATGACAAAATAAAGACTTGAAAATTTAAAATATAAAACATATTAATGGCTCTAATTTTTTTTAACAAAAAATCAGAAAATATTATTAGTGTAAGAAATATTAGATGTATTATTTTTTGCATGTAGTTATGTCTTCGTCTACCGGGACCGGCTCAGTTCGAAGCAGACCCCGTTTCCATCTCCCAAAATCTGCCATAGGTGCTTCTGCAGAGTATCGTTACCGTTTACAGGCGGTATACGAAGCGCCTACTAGGAGATCACAACCTGTCCTCCATCCGTTTAAGGAAAACGGAGGACTATGGTAAACATCTTAAATATTTAACAAGTTTAAGGTCTATGTGTTTACTAATTGATTTCTAACTTTTTAAATATTTTTTAAAGGATTGGGATCGATGATTCGGTCACCAGTTTTATTAAACGGACCTGGCAGGGTAATTTTTGGGGTCCTTGGAAGAACTGGACCGATGTGAAAAAATTCGCTCCAGAAAAAATTCAAAGTTGGTGGGGAACATTTGTGGTAAGTTAGAAAATTCGGATTTTTAAACATTTAGTAATTTTCCATTAATAACATTGTATATTAACAATGGTTGTTGCGAGTTGTAGCAAAACTATTATTGGGATCCCGAGTTCGAGGACATCGTCTTTTATGAATGGAAGGAAAAGACGAAGTTAGGAATCGGCGAAGAGATTAGTAGGAAACATCGGCAGGGAGTGCAGCCCGTCTATATCAGCGAGGATGACTGGACAATTCTTTTGGAACAATGGCAGACTGAGAAAGCCATTAGCAAGAGTAAGACTGCTGCTGAAAGCCGTAAAACGCCGATCAACGGCAAAGGAATGCACAAACACAGTGCCGGGCCCCGATCCTTCTCAAAGATCGACTATGAATTGGTAAGTTTGATCCATATATTAATTTACAAATCTATTAAATATCGTTAGTAATGTTAATGATCACTACATTGTGTAAATAAATTTTTTTGATAATGCAGAAGCAGAAGGGGCAGGGATTCGAGGAACCATCCATTCTGGATTTGGTGAAGGAGACGCATACACGCGCGGATGGCACTTACGTTGATCCGGTGATTGAGGGACTCGTGAGGGAGGTTGAAGAGGAGGCTTCTCAGCACCAAGATTCGACCGGCACAGCTTTTTCCACAAGTGGTTCTCCTCGGGAATTCATTAACCAATTATATTTTCAGGTAAATTTTTTCATATTATAATTTTTTATTTATTGTATATTTAGACTTTAATTCTCTTATTGTTTAAAAATGCAGAGGGTGAAACCAAAATACGGGCATGCCTACGGCGTCGGTAATTATCATTTAGTGGGTATTCGTGGGTAATGATACCCACGAAATATTTCGTGGGTATTCGTGGGTTTTTGCCACGGATAATTTCGTGGCTTTTCGTGGGTATCTTTACCCACGAACACCCACTAAATTCTCTACCCACGACGCTATACCCACGAAATTTTTCCGTGGTTTTTCGTGGGTAAACCCACGAAAATTGGTCACTCTTACCCACAAAACTTTCGTGGGTATGGCCATTTTTTTTACTAGTGTATTTTTTTTAACACAAATAAATATAGGAGGTAATTTTTACTTAAATGCTTGAAGTTTGGCTACAAATGAAAATGTAGCCAATCGGTAGCTGACTAATTACATAAATCATTTGTACAGATTAGGCATTATTGGATTTAACCACGAAAATGATATAACAACGGACATTATTTTTTGAAATCTAGTCAACAAAGCCATATTTTTCATATCAAATCAAAGAGGTTAAATATCGTCTTCTATGTGATTCTCTTAGCATTACTCGGAACTAGTTTAGGTGAATTTTTTTTAACGTAATTGTTTATTTTGATCTTAGATTTTGTAAGTAGGACTTGTGCGTGAACAAACTATGTAGCATGAAGCAAAGAAAAATATTGGATCCAATAATCTTTTAACGAGTAAGGTTTGTCTATAAATAGTATTGTCATGTTCACTTTTGGTATACCTAGAATTATCGATATATAACGTATATATTTCCTTAATTATTAATAATTTATTTTTTGAAATTCAGACTATTGTCTTGATTTGTTTGTCTTGATTTGAAGTTAATAAAAAAGTTATTAAAAAAATTCATAAAGATTTTAGTTTGTAATCTTAGCTGTTGTTCTATATACTAAGCATTAGTTTTTTTTTCCCTTTCCAATGTAACATCCTAGTAATACCTATTTGTTTTTTTTTTTCATTTCGAATGTAAAATCTTAAGACCTACCAAATTCAACATGTAAATATCCAATTTGGACGTTCAAAACTTATGTATTCTCCAATTTAACAGGACTATATGTTAGGATTACTAAGACGACAAAATCCTAGTATACATACAACTCCTAGTTGCTTTAGGAATTCTCTTATGCATATTGTCTTTGTTTATATACAACCCCAAATTATCCATTAGATAACCGGTTTAACAAAGATACACCACATTTTTGCTATAGTTATGGTATATATTACCTTTCAGTCGGAAAATACATATAGGAGAGTTTTCCTTCCTAAAGGCGTGAATTTTTTCACGGTTACCAGCTATTATTAAAAAGAAACCATTGTTTACCATTCTTCAATTTTCACGTATTGGATATTGTTTAAATTTCAGACTAGTGTTAGAAAGACAACATTTGATACAGAATGTGAAGTATTTGTCAAAAAAGAATCAGAAACTAATAGATAGAAATATATACATATAAATATACATGTGTGTGTTTGTCTATGTGTGTACACTATATTGTTAAATATCATATATGTGTATGTACACACAATCATCCCACCACCTACTACTTGATATCATACATGGAAAAAATAATGTGATATATCAACTTTAATATAATGCAAACACGTGTTACGCATTGAGAATAAAAGAAATCACTACATTCATGTATGCATGATTATTAATTATATTTATATTTCTCTACTCCAAAATCGTTAAAAGAAAAAAGAAAAAGAAAAAAAAGAAAAAAAAAAGTTGAGAGAAATTCCAAAATGAATTCTTCTGAAAGATATGCTGACATGCATATGTAAAAGTAAATATGCATGTAAGACATAAACTTCTGTTACTTATTCATATCTTTAAACAGTAGTCCATTAAAATATTCCAAAAGATACGTAGACGTATTATTGAGTGAACAAAATAATGAGTGTATCTTTTAATCTAACTTTTGCTCGACTATAAAACGGAGTCATCTCCCATTAGGTTTTGCCTGCCTCAATCAAATAGAGTTTATCTCATCACTCACCAAACATCTCTCATCAATATAAAGAGAGAGAGAGAGAGAGAGAGAGAGAGAGAGAGGAAGAGTTATATATATTTCTAAACATCTATATAGTAGAGTTATATAACCAGCTAGAGATATACTAAATCTCTTGGTTAAGTAGTAAAAGATAATATAACTAACAAAAATGAAAGGTGGAGAAGGGAAATGTGGGAGCATGGAGAAATTGAAGCCGATATTGGCGATAATATCACTACAGTTTGGTTATGCAGGCATGTACATCATCACCATGGTCTCCTTCAAGCATGGCATGGACCATTGGGTCCTTGCCACATACCGTCATATCGTCGCCACACTTGTCATGGCACCTTTTGCACTCGTGTTCGAGAGGTATATATATATTATGGTACATATATACTCAAGTACAATCCGAATATATGTATATATGGATAATAAATGACTTTAATAATTGTGTATTTGCAGAAAAATCAGGCCTAAGATTACACTACCAATATTCTTTAGGCTTCTTGCTCTTGGAATACTAGAGTAAGTCTCTTTCACAAAGTTAACATCTTTTTTAGGAAGTAGAAAGTTTGGAATCCATACTACTTTAATTCTTTCAGGGCTTGTGAATTAACATATATATTTTAAAAATGAATCTTATAATTAGTTAACCGTACGAAGTAAAAATTCAAAAGTTACCTATAGATTTATCGGTGATGTAAATTCATGAGATCCGGTACGTTACCTCGTAAAAAGAAACTACACTCTTATTCAGGGATTGAATATATGGTTTTAGAAAAACAGATTTATTTATATACCAAAACTCGGTTAAAATATTTAGAGAGATAAAAAAATGATGGAATTGGTATATCTTGAATATTGGGAATGAGATCATGAAGCACAACAAACATCTTTAATGTGGAAAAATGATGCGTGCCTACTGCTAAATCCTACGTATACGTTTTCCTTTTGATCTATCGAAAAAGCATATACATAAAAGATGATGTGAAAAGGCTATATCATGTGAAAACAAATTAACTAAATAAAATGTTTGGTTATGATCAGGCCCCTCATGGACCAGAACTTTTACTACATAGGATTGAAATCCACGTCAGCATCGTACACTTCTGCCTTTACCAATGCACTTCCCGCCGTCACCTTCATTCTCGCCCTCATTTTCAGGTAGCTCTTCTTTTCCTCTCATTTAAATAATTATTCATGCTGGACATTCCTGCAAAAGCCAAATTATTAGATGCTAAATAAATCCCAAGTTTTGTAATAAAAACAAAAACTAACTACCCATATGCAATCAAAAATTTGGTAGACGTTATTAGTTGATCGGCATTTCTAGGGTTAAATTGCCAATTAATCTCCGATTTGTTATTACCATTTTATATAATTTGCATATTTAATTGATAGAGAGGTAAACAATAATATAAGTCCATATAGATTCATTACAGGTTTGTTTCCGCCTGATTAGGACCATATATTATACAAACCATGTAATAACTATCCAAAAAATACATACAAAAAAATAACATGAATTTTTTTTCTGGACAATTCGTTTATCAGGCTTGAGACAGTAAACTTCAGAAAGATACGCAGTGTTGCAAAAGTGGTAGGAACGGTAATAACTGTGGGAGGAGCAATGATTATGACTTTGTACAAAGGTCCAGCCATCGAGATCGTGAAAGCCGCCCATAATTCCTTCCACGGTGGCTCCAACACCGCGACCGGCCAGCACTGGGTCACTGGTACCCTAGCCATCATGGGCAGTATTACTACTTGGGCTGCTTTCTTCATTTTACAAGTAAAAAAATAAACAACTTATATTTCTCATAGAATTATAAACAGAAATAATTTTTGCGTTTCTAGATGTTAAATCTAAAAATAACATAACTGATTTTGTAGTCATTCACGTTGAAAGTTTACCCGGCTGAACTGTCACTAGTGACGTTGATATGCGGCATAGGATCGATTCTAAACGCTATCGTTTCGCTAATAATGGTTCGCGATTTGAGCGCTTGGAAAATCGGCATGGATTCTGGCACACTCGCTGCCGTTTACTCTGTAAGTTATTTATCTTCTTTTTTTAGCTTAACAAAAACAAGCAAATTAATTTTTCAAATCAAAACTTAATAATTTGTATTTTTTTGTTGTTGTTGTATTATATCAGGGAGTTGTATGTTCGGGCATAGCGTATTATATTCAAAGCATCGTGATTAGGGAACGTGGTCCTGTGTTTACGACGTCTTTTAGTCCCTTGTGTATGGTCATTACGTCGATCCTCGGTGCATTTGTTTTGGCTGAGAAAATCCATTTAGGAAGGTATGATAACTTAATTTATTTTTAAGTAAGAAAGATAATTAGTAAGTGATTAACGTACTGGATGGTATTATTGTAATAATTGCAGTATAATCGGGGCGATTTTCATCGTCCTTGGACTATACAGTGTGGTATGGGGAAAAAGTAAGGATGGAGCAAATCCCCTGGATGAGAAAATTGTAACACAAGAGCTTCCGATTGTTAACGTAGTCAAAACAACCAACGGTCATGATGTCCCTGGAGCACCAGCTAATGTTGTGGTTACAAGTACCTGATCTATCCCCCCGAAAAAAGAAATGAAAAGAAAGACACAAAAAACAGTTTTGAAGACTAAATTTTCATTGGAGTTGGAAATTATGTTATCTTTCTTGTTGTTTTTTTTGTGCTTTCTTTGTTTTGTTGTTTTAACATTTCCAAATCGCTCTACTCTTAACTTTAGTATCTTTTTACATATATATGTTTTTCCACTTTAGTATCTTTTACATGTGTAATGTTTTCTTGTATTTTGGAATTTTCAGTGGCGAAATGATGAATGAATCATTTGGTGAAAATATAATACTACCCCTTGTATCAAAATAGTTGATGTTTGAAAATTTTACACATAAATTAAAAAAGGGAGAATTACAAACATACCACATTTTAAAATATTTTTTTTCAAATATGCCATATGTGGAAGTTAGATTCCGCAACTAAGAATTTATATGTGAATTCGGGAAAGAAACTTTAGTCCTAAAAAATATCGATAGATCTAACTAAGATCGAGACAAAGATAACAAAAAAAAATTTATATTGATATTCGATCAAGTATGCAAAGAATTTTAGCTGGAACAAATGTGTGATGAGCTAAAGTGTGATTGAGTGTAAATGTAAAGAAAAAGTTAGTCATTTCGGCTCTAAAACTATTTATTTATACTCCTCTGATTTGAACGGTTCAGCTCCGTGTGAAACAATTAACCGACATTTTTTTTTCTAATCTAGTAATTCTACTGCGGAAAACTCATAAATCAAATAATCCAATAAAGATCAATAACCAAATAATCCATAATAATTCAACAACCAGATTCAAGAATGATCAAAACTAGCAACCTAAAACAACTGGTTCGCTATACCAAAACAACAAAACATAACATCCCTATCATCCTCTTCCTACACCTCGATTCTGCGATCACATTTTTCTTTTACCTACAACACATGGAAATAAGAATTGCATAAGTATTTCATAAATACTTAGTGAGCTGGTCATTCCGTCTACTGGCGTAACAAGCAGGCTCAGGTAAACCAATATCATTATCATATACCACAACACACAACAAACATTCAACATAGAATTTTAAATCATATTTCCGAGTTAAAACAAGCAGTGTCGAGCGACACCAGAAAGGTGTCGATCGACATGACCAAAAATATGAATCCTCACGTTACGCGAATTTCGGTGAAACATGAGTCGCGTACCTGCAAAGAAACACCATAATACGACAAATACAAATCACAGCAACCATCAATCAACCATCACACAAATTCACACACAATCAAATCACAAAACACAATAATTTTGTTACAATCATCGCCTAGAAACCGTGGTACAACTCACCTTGGCTTGATAGGAACGAACGGCTACGGATTTGAGACACTAAAATACCACGAACAGACCCTCTAGACACAGGGATAATGATCCTACACCTCTAGCTCATAATGGAAAAGGTTCCAAGAAGATTTCTTTGCAACAATCCCCTCAAGAACACACAATCTCCCACAATTCTCTCTTAATCTCTAATTTTTCTGCGTTTTTCTCCTTAGCCTCACGCCCACAAACCACAGAACGATTATATAAGGGAGCCCTAGGTTTATTCCATTAAACCGAGCTAAACCACCATCAAAAATCAAAATAACATGATTCTGCAACACTGGTGTCGATCGACACTCCCCATGGTGTCGATCGACACCCTTACCAAAAAGCACTTATCGACACCCTTACAAAAAAGCACTTATTTGGTTTCAGGATGTTACAATTCTCCCCCACTAAAACTAGATTCGTCCTCGAATCCCAACACGCTGTCTATCAAAGACCAACACCTGACCCAAACCGATCAATACCACCCGAGATCTTATCACTCGATCTCTGAGGCCATCGTCGAGTCTCATGTTTATACGCCCATTTTCAGATATTTATTACTCTTAACTCATTCGACACCCCTTCCACTCGCATAATCCATCCTTTGAGCTATCGATGTCACGTGCCCCATCCACTCTTAGGACGCATCCCTTGAGCTCCAGGTACACAGGATAACTAATCATCCCCTTGAGAGAACTAATCATCCCTCGATACTCGAAATGGAAACTAATCATCCTAAAAGAGTATACAGGAAAACTAATTATCTCCTCTGAGGAACTAATCATCCACACTGGAGAACTAATCATCTCCAAACAAAATGAATACGTTATTTGGGACCGCATTCCTCGACTGCGAACTCCAACTCTCGCCGATCCTGAGCCTCCTTCATATTCAGCTTTAAAACCCAGATCTTCTCCGTCGTCTCCTTAACAAAAGTTGCACCATAAATACTCCTTTCCCCCACTTGGATCCAGCATAATGGTGTCCTGCACGGCCTCACATACAATGCCTTATATGGAGCCATCCCAATACTCGACAGAAAGCTATTATTATACGCAAACTCAGCCAGGCACAGATGATCAACCCAGTGACCACCCCAATCAAATACACACATCCGCAGTTGATCCTCTAACCTATGAATCGTCCTCTCCGACTGACCATCGGTCTGAGAATGATATGTCGTACTCATGTGCACCTTAGTAACCATCTCTGTCTGAAAAGCTCTCCAAGAATCAGACGCGAACTTTGGATCTTGATCTGATACTATACTGGCTGGCACTCCATGCAGCCTCACAATCTCCTTCACAAATTTCTCAGCTAAAACCGCAGCCCCATCGGTCTTCAAAATATCCAGAAAATGTGCAGTCTTAGTCAAACGGTCCACGATTACCCAAATAGCATTATAGGTCTGCGAGTTAGGTAATCCTACCACGAAAACCATCGTAATCATATCCCACTTCCACTCCAGAATGGGTAAACTCTATAATAACATGCTCAAAACCCGATGCTCAGCCTTAACCAATGAACACATGTCGCCTTTGCGACCCAGTCAACCACATCTCTCTTCATCCCGACCAAATAGTAGTACCGCTTAAGATCGTGATACATTTTAGTCGCCCCTAGATGAATCGAGAACTTGCTCGCATGAGCCTCTCGCTTAATCTCCTGCCTCAACTCCTCAACCTTGGGTACACAAACCTGACCACGAACAAGAATCGTCCCATTCGAAGAAACCTGATACTCAGAACCTCTGCGCTTGACGCATCAATCAAACTCTGATCACTCTTCTGAGACACTCGGATCCTACTCAAAAGATCTGCCTTATCCGCCGCCTCTAAACCCAATGGCTTTTACGTAACCACACACAAATGCAAAGTATTGATCTCGCCCACAAGGGCCTCAATATTCTACTCCCGAGCCGAATCCACTCGCCAACGACTCAGAGCATCTGCCACCTGATTCGATTTACCACGATGGTAAACGATATCTAACTCGTAATCTGCCAGTAACTTAACCCAACACCTATGTCTCACATTCAGCAACGGCTGAGTAAAAATATGCTGCAGATTTTCATGATTTGTGAAAATCTGAATGTTCCTACTGTACAGATAGGATCTCCAAATCTTCAAAGCAAACACAACCGCACCCAACTCTAGATCATGCATAGGATAATTGCGCTTAGCACCCCTCAGCTGCCTCGAAGCATACGCAATCACTCTACCCTCCTGCACCAATATGCAACCCAAACCAATCCCAGAAGCATCCGTGTACACTGCGTAAGGCTTACCCAGCTCAAGCAACGCCAACAAAGGTGTACTCATCAACATCTCCTTCTGCCTCACAAAGCTGTCCTCACACTCCTGAGGCCAAATAAATAGGACATCCTTCCTGGTCAACTTCGTCATCGATTGAGCCATACTCGCAAAAGAGTTTTAAATTTATAAACCCTAATCTGCAAGTGCACAGTTGACAATTATAGTACTTAGGGGTCGATCCACATGAGACTATGTTGTTACGCTATAAATCTCTTTATTATAAATATAATAAAGAGATAGATAAATCAAAATACGCAAGATAAAAGCAAATAAAAAGAACTAATGCAACATGATCTACACGGTTTTAAAAGAGATGCAACTAGTGTTCTAGAACTCAAATCACTATGGTAGAATTAATTCCCTTTCGAGGCTCCAAAAACTATAACTCCTACCCTAATAGACTTAACTTTCGATGGTTATTACAAGGTTGAATCACGCTGTAAGAATGAGTTTCGATTGCTCACTAAACTTTTGATTGTTAAGACGCCTAGCCTATCAATTACTAGATCTGATCGGTGCAAAAGCTTTTGGAATCGGCACTAATCTAAAATCGGTCACTAGGTAGCTAATCTAAATTACGCCTTGAGTATAAATAAATATAGAGAATCAATCTAGAAACAAGCTCAATAAAAATGTAAAATATGCAACAAAACAACTTTAAAATAACTTATTATCAAATATACAACTACTCTACATGTTATGAAACATGGAGCAACTAGAGAAGTTGATAAAACAGTAGATTTGTGCTAAGTAAAGTCTCGGCATAGGTGGATCTCGAAACACAAGGCTTGAGAAGAACACCATGACCTTCATCGCTCTTTTACAAAGGATAAAGATGAAGATCTAAAGAGAATAACGAAAATACATGTTTATTTTTGATTTGGGGTGCCTAAGGCTGCTCTCCTTCTCTCGAGAGGCTAAAAGCAAGTATATATAGGTGTAGGAAGAGGTCTTGGGTCGGTGGAACTCCTAGGGTTTCAGTTCAGGTAAAAACGTCTTTTTGTCGATAAGTGCGCAGAAGTGGCCACGGCACCGATCGGTCACACTGGTCAAGTGGATTGGTTCGGGTTCTGGCTCAAAATCATCTCCTTGTGCGTGGCTTCACTTAAATGATCCGGCCCATGGGTTGGCTCGGTGCTTAGGCCCATCTTGGACTTGATTCTTCTTCTAGGCAGAATTACAAGTCTTCAGTAAAACTTGAATAACTTACACACTAAAACTAAATTTGATATAATTCCAACTCCATTGGAAAGCTGACTCAAATGAATATCTCTATATGAAATTTCATCGCCGTCCAACTTGGTCTTCCGACAGAGGTGATCTTTTGGAGACATACTTTCAGTCCAACTTGGAAAATTGTGAAAACTTCAACTTGGGTGATTTAGATTGGCTCCTTTGACCTTGATAAGTTGTTGTAAGATGAAGAATACTCATTTTGCTCCTTTTAACTCCCTTTTTGATGATTGGACCTATATGACTCTTAAAAACCAAATATATGAGAAAACTACCTCCTTTGATAGAAAAGCTTATTAAATAGTATATAAAATAGATAAAAATGGATAGTAAAAGTGGTAATATACCGGATATATCAAAAGCCCTTGACGAACTTGCTAAACCAAGAAAGCTCCTGATCTCTATCGCATTAGACGGTCTAGACTAATCCCTTATAGCCTCGATCTTAGTCGAATCCACAGAAACTCCATCTGCATAAACAATGTGGCCAAGAAAACCCATCTCTCTCTACCAAAAACTGCATTTGAACACTAGAACCAACCTCAAGTGTACCTCATGCTACTCAAGACTCTTCGAGTAAACCAGAATGTCATCAATAAAAATAATCACGAAGACGCCCATATACTCCTGAAATACGCTGTTAATAAACCTCATGAACACTGTTGGCACATTCGTCAAACCAAAAGGCATCACCACAAACTCGAAATGCCCATATCGGGTCCTCAAAGCTGTCTTCCAAACATCTACCTCATCGATCGGAATCTGATGGTAACCCGATGCCAAGTCGATCTTGGAGAACCAAGTAGCACCCCTCAACTGATCTAGCAACTTATCAATCCTCAGGAGAGGGTACTTGTTCTTCATAGTGACCCGGTTTAGTCCCCGGTAATCGATGCATAACCGGAAACTACCATCCTTCTTCTTCACAAACAACACCGGCGCTCCCTATGGTGAAGTACTCGGACAAATATAACCCTTACTCACCAAATCCTCTAACAGCTTCTTCAGTTCTTCTAACTCTGCATGAGCCATCCTGTAAGGTGCCTTAGAGATAGGAGATGTTCCGGGCTCTAGCTCAATCGTAAAAAGATCGGACCGAGACAACGATAATCCTTGCAACAATTGAAAAACATCCTCAAATTCCCGAAAAACATGAATCTCAACCACTGCAACCTCACAAGCAGACAATGGTGTAATGCGTAGGGGTCAAATTCCACAGAGAATCAAGTTGCACAATAGATTTGAACTTTCGAATTAAACTAAGCAGAAATAAATTTGTAATATAAATTGCAGAAATAGAAAATAGGATGATTGTAAGTGATTTAAATTCAATAAAGAAAACCCTAAGCTTTAGGGAATTTACAGGAATAAATCCAAGTTGCAGAACAAAGTTACTATTGGGATGATTGATGATGCACAATTCTAGAACTCGAAACACTGTTGTAAAGTAAATCAATTGTCGTTGCAAATACTATCTATGTTTAAACCCTAGAAAACCAACTGTCGCTGCGAAATCAAATTGATCTAAACAAGCATTAAAAATCAGGTTCGATTGTTCACAAGGATTCAAAGCCAAGTGTTGTTGCGAATCGAATCCTTGCTCACATATGATTCAGTTCAGGTAATTCAATAATGATGTATCATCTATTAAACAACCTAAGATATCTAATTCAGCACTAAATCAGAGTTAATGCAATCAAGGTGAAGAATATAAATAAATATGATGCAAATCCCAAGAGTAATTAAACTCTACAACTCTTCATTAAACCTTTGAAAAAACCCTAAAATCTAACTAGGGAATTACTCAGACAGAGACATGAATAATAAATCCCTAGTATAAAATTCTTTAAGTGGAATAAAGCCTCCTGGTAAACAATGGCTGAAAACATCTATATATAAGTACAAAAATTGTCATGGGCCCAATTGCAAACGTCTGGGCTTTCTGGCGCGAAAACGGAAATCTTCTGAAACTTGAATTCTGGTCCGGTACGGTAGTCATGTCGAGCGACACACATAAATCTGTCGATCGACACTTGCAAATCTTCGGTGTCGAGCGACACCAACATCCTTGTCGCTCGACACTCCTTCTGAATGTTGACTCCGAACTTGCCACTTTGGCTGCTCATTCCATTATGCTCCAAAATGCTCCAGTAAACACCAATTGAGTCCAAAACGTCCTTGTACCTAAAATAAAACATAAAAGACTCGAAAACACCAAAAGACTATATACAATGGACATATATCATGGTATAAAAATCGGTAAAAATCATTATATATCAACTCCCTCATACTTAGCCTTTTGCTTGCCCCTAAGCAAAACAGTGTACTCACCCCTTTAGGAACCACACAACTTGCAAAGTCAGCGGTAGTACTTCGATGTTTCCCTAAAAGTATAGCAGCCCTCCAGATTGAATCCAAACCTCTTAGAGAATCTCAGACTTTCAGCTGCAAACCCCTTTAGTTATTAAGTGCGGTCTCACCGAGGAAATATCGATCACTGGACCTTCTAGATTCTTTCACTTCCTTTAACACTTTCCTACGTTTCACCCTCTCTCTTCCCTCCGAAACTGTTTATCCAATTAAGGATATCATAGAGATGCATGCCTTTTTGATGATTGATTTTTGTTGTTTCTCTGCATTTTATTCTGATATTTCTGAATTCGAGCTTGCACTTTTCTGCTTGAACTACACTTTGCTGTAGACTTTTTTAATACCTTGGCATCTCTATGACTTCACTAGATCAGCGCTCACAACTATTGTTCTTGTGCAGACAAGGTCATGAGGCTTTTTCATTTTGATCTAGGACAGTTGAATTCATCATTTGGGATGAATTTTCAAGAACAGTCCGTCCTTGCTTTCAAGTGTTTGGAAGCTGAATCAAGTCTTGCGATTTCCAACGCCCAATCTCAACTAGCTCCGTTAAACCGATTTCCAACAGTAGATTAGAGTTCATTAAGGGCGGGGTCTGCAACATCCTTTTTGGCGTTCTCCAGAAATCTGAACTAGCTCCGTTAAACCGATCCACTTCCAGTTACTCACCTTGTAAAACCAACCAACTTGCATTGTAATGGTCTTTGAGTGATGTTCAAAGCAAGTATAAAGGGAGGTTTTGACTCTAAAATTATTAAAATTAACTCAAAAACTCAAAAGAAAACACAAAAGTCAGCGACTACCTCCTCGAGACTTAAACAACACTGTCCCCAGTGTTACTAAATATGAGATTAACAAAATAAAAGAAACAAGAAACGAAACGAATGAAAATCGAATGAGAATGTGTTACGACACGACCTTAGTGTCGACCGATGCTTTGGATTTGGTCGCATCGAGGGACTTGGTTGCTGCCGTCGATTGACACATATTTTCCCTTGGCGTCGAGCGACACTGGATATAGCGTCGCTCGACACAACAGTCTGATGTTCACTCTCACTTGCATTCGAACATTTATTTTCTTGAAAATCAAAACAAAAATAAAAACCAAACATAAAATTGAAAAAGAAATCAAAATCTAAGTAAAACGTTAGTAGACTCACAAGTGTGTTGCCTCCCACTAAGCGCTTGTTTTGAGTCATTAGCTTGACCGTGTTAGGACTTTTGTAGATCTTCGGGAAGTGTTATACCTCCCTTATCCTCTAAGATGGTTGCAGCCATGTTCTTCGTTCTACCGTTCTTGCCAGCTCCCCCAGACTTATCGGAAACAATTCCTGGGAAAAGTTTCATCGTATTTGCATCATTGCGCGAACAACTTTTTCTCCTTTCTCCTTTACCTCCTGAGGGATGAGAATGCGAAACTTGGAGAAAGCTTTTGAAGCTCGCTTGCACTTTTCCTTGGCGTGATTTACCTCTTCTGTGCACTCCTTTGGTAATCTTGCAAATTCATCAGAAGAAAAACAAAGCATTCTACGAGAAACTCGTTCCTTGCATAAGCGCGGAACAGACTTTTCAACTTTAAAATTGCTATCATAAGACTTGAAATTAAGTACAGGAAGTGTATACCTTTGCTCTATGGGAGGCTTGGGGGTTG
Organism: Draba incana; assembly: GCA_963576765.1. Lineage (NCBI taxonomy): Eukaryota > Viridiplantae > Streptophyta > Magnoliopsida > Brassicales > Brassicaceae > Draba > Draba incana. The sequence goes on from OY755210.1 coordinate 12,006,206, forward strand.
GGAGCTTGGTTCCCTTATTGACCGTCTGGCAAGAAGTCTCGTTGATAAGTATCGTAGGGTAAAAGACCTTCTTGTAGATCTTGGATAAAGAGATGCGTTGGTTGGGAAAGTCCACAATCGCACCCACAGTAGTAAAGAAAGATGAAACAAGCACCATCGGCTTATCATTATCCATAACATAGAAATCAGTCGGGACAAGGCAATCCCCTATTTGCAGCTTCAGATCAGGAATGAAACCTACAGGAATTCAAAAAAACATCAACAAGCTCGACATAAGTCTCTGAAGGTTGCATATCCTCAATTCCAAGCTTCTTTGCAGCAGCACGAGACATTACATTCACATTAGCTCCAGTTTCTAAGAGAGAATCCTCCAGCTTAATGCCTTTGATCAAACACGGTATGATAAACTGCCATCGACTTTCTATCTTAGTTAACTCTCGCAAAACTTGTTTCTCGACTTCGTTCGACTCTTTCTCAATGTCGCGACTACTGACTGACTTGCAAGACTGCACAGGAGCTCTCAGATAAGGAAGTGGTGGCTTGTAGACACTTTCAACCGCCGAAACAGAAGCTTTTTCGAAATCATGACTGATCTGCTCCTCATGTCAAGCGACACTAGTGTCCTATCGCTCGACGCTTCAAAGTTTCTGCCTGTCAAGTGATACTCGATGTGGTGTCGCTCGACGCCTTGATTTCCATCGTGTCGATCGACATTATTTATGTGTCAATCGATAGGGTCTCTGTTCCGAATTTCTATTCTTTCGCAACTACTTTTGACACGTTGATTTGCTCTGTAACTCATGTCTTCTTTGTTCTGGCCCTCAAGGCGATCATATTGGAGTGATGCCTCTTCACTGATTCGCTTATCTGAGCCACTTGAGTATCGAGCTTCTCAACATGGATGTTCAAAGACTCGATCTTCCAGCTTTCCATTTAAATCGGCAGTCAACTTCTGCTGTCCTTCCAGCATTCGCTCCATCATGGACTCCATTTTACTCTCTGCAGATGGCGGTGGAGGCTTCTGATAAGAAGATGAGTCGTAGTCCTTGACCGTTGAAACGCTGATATCATGAACTGTTGACGTAGTTCACATCCTTTGGCTCGAATGCCTCAACTTCCTGAGAAAATTGAAATGACTTCTTTCCAGCCAGAAGACTAGTCATAGTGTCCAGCTTCTTGGAAACCTCTGCAAGTTGACTTCCATTGATGTTCTTCCCAGCTTAGCTCCTCTCGAAATCTAGATTCTTCGTATTGTTGTTGTAAGCTAGGTACTCGATCAATCCTAAAGCAGCTTCTAGAGAGTTCGTGTTGAAGTCTCCTCTGCTTGTAGCATCCAAGCTCACAGCATACGGTACTGCTATTCCCCTGAAGAAAATGCTGAGCAACTGAACCTCGTTGAATCCATGGTGTGGACAGTCCCTCTGATAACCCATGAATCTGTTCCAGGCAGCCTTGAACTTTTCTCAATCACCTTCCTTAAAGGTTGTAATCTTGTACATGAGATCCTCGGACTTTGCATCATCGAAGAAATTGCTTAAGAAAGCATTCTTTGTGTCTTCCCAACTCGTAAGCGATCCCGGTGGGAGTGTCCTTAGCCAATGTTTGGCTTCTCCATGCAAAGAATACAGGAAAAGCTTGTAAAACAGGTAGTCCTCAGAGACTCCATTAGCCTTAATGCTAGAGGCAAGATCTTCGAATCTCTCGATGTGATCCATCGGATGCTCATGAGGTAATCCACAGAATGGGTCTTGAGCAACTCTGGGGAAGTACGCAAGCTTCAGCTCGAAGTCATTTCCCTGGAAAAGAGGTGGACGAATCGCAGCTCGATTCGCGTAGAACTGCTCAAGACGGTTGAAATCTGCGAATGTCTAATTCTGATCAGGGTGTCGAGCGGCACGCCTATTTTCGATCGACACCAAGTTCCTCCTCTTGTCGAGCGATGACAAGGTCGTGTCGATCGACACGCCTGTTTTCTTCGCGTTGAGCGATTTCTGCTCTGTGTCGCTCAACACGAGCCTGTTCTGAGCGAGCCAGCCGATCTTTTTCTTCGTGAGCGATTCGTTCATCTTCCTCGCATCTTTGTTGCTCGTCTAGCTCAATTATGTTACCCTCAGCATCGATCCTCTGACCGTCTTCATTGTACTGGTTTCTTTCTCTGTCGAAGAAACCATTATCTCTATGAAAGATAACTTTGTGTGCAACCATCTTTGCTTACGCCTGAAAATCAAAACAAAAAGAAGCAAAAATAAACTAGTTAGTAAAGTAAAAACAAAAATAAAAAAAACATAGACAAAATCCTAATGAGAAAAATCTAATGGCAGTGATTCCCCAGCAACGGCACCAAAATTTAATATGCTCAAATTATCCCTAGAGCAACTCTCTCAAATTAAGAGATCGTGTAATACTTAGGGGTCGAATTCCACAGAGTATCAAGTTGCAAAATAGATTTGAACTTTCGGATTAAAGTAGAAATAAAGTTGTAATATAAATTACAGAAATAGAAAATAGGATGATTGTAAGTGATTTAAATTCAATAAAGAGAAACGCTAAGCTTTAGGGAATTCGCCGGAATAAATTTACGATGCAGAACAAAGTTACTATTGGGATGATTGATGATGCACAATTATAGAACTCGAAACACTGTTGTAAAGTAAATCAATTGTCTTTGCAAATACTATCTATGTTTAAACACTAGAAAACCAACTCTCGTTGCGAAATCAAAATTGATCTAAACAAGCATTAAAAATCAGGTTCGATTTTTCACAAGGATTCAAAGCCAACTGTCGTTGTGAATCGAATCCTTGCTCACCTATGATTCAGTTCATGTAATTCAATAATGATATCTCATCTATTAAACGACCTAAGATATCAAATTCAACGCTTAATCAGAATTAATGTAATCAAGGTGAAGAATATAAATAAATATGATACAAATCCCAATAGTAATTAAACTCTACAACTCTTCATTAAACCTTTGAAAACCCCTAAAACCTAACTAGGGAATTACTCGGATATAGACATGAATAATAAATCCCAAGTATAAAAATCTCTAAGTAGAATAAAGCCTGCTGGTAAACAATGGCTAAAAACATCTATTTATAAGTACAAAACCCGTCATGGGCAAACATCTGGGCTTTCTGGCGCAAAAAGGGAAATCTTCCGAAACTTGAATTTTGGTCCGGTATGGTAGTCGTATCGAGCGACACACATAACTCTGTCGATCGATACTTACAAATCTTTGGTGTCGAGCGACATCAACATCCTTGTCGCTCGACACTCCTTTGGAATGTTGACTCTGAACTTGCCATTTTGACTTCTCATTCCGTTATGCTCCAAAATGCTCCAGTAAACACCAATTGAGTCCAAAACGTCCTTGTACCTAGAATAAAACATAAAAGACTCGAAAACACCAAAAAACTTTATAAAACGGACATATACCATGGTATAAAAACTGGTAAAAACCATGATATATCATGTGGCATCGAAATCATTGCCAAATAAGCCTCGCATCCGCGCTCAATCATCTACACCTCCTAAACTGCAGAAATCACGAGAATCCCTAGGTCGGTCTCACTCCCTGAAACACTAACCTCTCTGAATCTCGATCGAAGACCACTCTGCCTCGAAAACAGTCCAGATGAACTCTGTAGAACGACAACCAATCCATCCCCAGGACAACGTCGTACAACTTCACCGGACTAATCACCAAATATGCTGGCATTGACTGCCTAGCAATCCGAACATCAACTGCTCTAGCACGGCCCGAAGTAGCCAGGAATCCTCCTCCAACCACCTTAATCAAACCCGAACGGTTACCAGCGCTGCTACGGATGCCACTGCTCTCGGCATGCTCCGGGGTAATGAAGCAGTTCGATGCTCCAAAATTGAAAAGTACATGGGACACCAAACCTCCCACTAATAAGGTCCTTACACAATTCACATGCGTTGAGATCCCTACTAGAACTATCACAACTAAAATAAAAGAAACAAACAACAATTCAACAACAAAAGAAATAACATCGATCTGATTGATTGAAGCCTCCTCATGAACCTTTTTACATGTGTCTGCTCGTCCTCTAGACCCTGATCAGCATACACAAGTAACCAAATGAACTCGGCGTCGTACTCTCGCACTGAACGATCGCCCTATACAAGCTCCACAAATCATATCCCGAGACGATCACGAGCCTCTTGAGGAAAGTATTTGGCATTAAACTCAGTCACAAACTCTCCCCAGGTCCATGATGTACCAGGACTCTTGGCCTCAATAGCTCTCCAAGCATGAGCATCACCACTTAGATAGTGGACTGCCAACTCCACTTTGTACTCCTCAGGATAACAAACCGAGCAAAAATTGTGCTCCACACGCAAACGCCACTCATCTGCATCCTCAGAGCTAACACCGCCTGGAAGAAAGCAGTATTCATATGCCGCATCTGACTCACCACCTCTAGGTAAAATGGACGCACCTCTGCACCCGCATCCCTCGGCTGCACCTCCGCCACTGGAGGCACTACTAGAGCATGAACTAGAACTGCTACCAAAAATCGCTCCATCAACTGCGCCAGAATACCCTCCATGCAATCCATATGATCCTGAGCTGGAACAGCACCCGCACCCAGGCTCGCTCCTCTACCAACCATCCCGGCGCCCCTCCTGGTACCCACAATACTCTCACTAGCACTGCCACTGGTCAAGCTCACCGATCTCGTATGATGCGTAGGAGTCCCTGACGTCTGCGCAGCACTCGCAGCCATACTACTGGACGATTCTGGCAACTGACCTCTACCACGACCTCGGCCTCTTCGGCCTCTACCACGTCCACGACCTCTAGCTCCTGAATCCATCTTTCTGCACTCATACAGAGTAGAAAAAATAAGCTAAAGAAGTCACAATCAATCAGAATACACCTTACCGCAGAATCATTTAAAATGTATAAGAGATGATACTAAGACTCTATTAAATTGACTAAACATAAGAAATAAATTTAAAAACATAGTCTCAGACATCCAGTTCAACTGTCCTAAAACCGTCTAGTCTCTGATAACCAAATGAAACAATCGACATTTTTTTTTTTAATCTAGTAATTCTGCTGCGGAAAACTCATAAATCAAATAATCCAATAAAGATCAATAACCAAATAATCCATAATAATTCAACAACCAGATTCAAGAATGATCAAAACTAGCAACCTAAAACAACTGGTTCGCTAGACCAAAACAACAAAACATAAAATCCCTATCATCTTCTTCCTACACCTCGATTCCGCGATCACATTTTTCTTTTACCTACAACACATGGAAATAAGAGTTGCGTAAGTATTTCATAAATACTTAGTAAGCTGGTCATCTCGCCAATTGGCGTAACAAGCAGGCTCAGGTAAACCAATATCATTATCATATACAACAACACAAAACAAACATTCAACATAAACTTTTAAATCATATTTCCGAGTTAAAACAAGCAGTGTCAAGCGACACCAGAAAGGTGTCGATCGACACGACCAAAATACTAGTGTCGCTCAACACCAGGACCAGTGTGTTTTGCCGGAATTGTGTGAATCCTCATGTTACATGGATTCCGGTGAAATATGAGTCGCGTACCTGCAAATAATCACCACAATACGACGAATAAAAATCACATCAACCATCAATCAACCATCACACAAATTCACAAACAATCAAATCATAAAACACATTAATTTTGTTACAATCATCGACTAAAAACCGCGATACAACTCACCTTGGCTTGATAGGAACGAACGGCTACGGATTTGAGACACTAAAACACCACGAACAGACCCACTAGACAGAGGGATAACGATCCTACACCTCTAGCTTACAATGGAAAAGGTTTCAAGAGGATTTCTTTGCAACAATCTCCACAAGAACACACAGTCTCCCACAATTCTCTCTTAATCTCTAATCTTTTTATGCGTTTTTCTTCTTAGCCTCGCGGCCACAAACCACAGAACAATTATATATGGGAGCCCTAGATTTATTCCATTAAACCAAGCCAAACCGCGATCAAAAATCAAAATAACCCGATTCGGCAATACTGGTGTCGATCGACACTCCCCATGGTATCGATCGACACCTTTACCAAAAAGCATTTATTTAGTTTTGGGATGTTACACCGTGAATCCCTCCTTGTCACCGGAGATCTCGGACATGTTCTGATGCATACTTCGGAAATATCGGGATCTCTTCGTAAACCGTTGAGCGGCGCTGACTTGGTCTATCCCCGCTGGGTTGCTTGGTCAAAGGGTCTTCAGCTCCGGCGGTCAACGGATCGGTTACTCGGGCCAGCAAAGTCGAAGGATATGCTGGCCTTTTTTCAAGTGTCAGTGTGGTTCTGGGCCTAAGGCCCAATATCAAATATAATCTAGTATGATTATATTTTAAGCTTAGCGGGCCGGATTTGAAGTGGTGAAATCCAGCTCCAACACCACCCTTCAAAAATTATTGCAAATATGGCACTTTTTAGTTTTTATAGAAGAAAACAAAATCATAAATTTTTTTCTCTCATAACTCAAACCTTAAACTCTACCCTTAAAAATACCTTAAATATAAAATAGTTAATCCAAACCCTAAAAATATAAAAGTTAAGTTCAAAATAAGATGACATTTTTGCAAACATTTTCAAACGATGACATAACTGTAAGGTGACATATCATGAAAATTTTCAATCAAAAAAACTTTAAATTTTTTATTTTCTCTAGATTAAACCATCGTTTATCTTTCAATTAAATAAAATTCAACCCATAGTAAATCAATAGGGACAATTAAAAAAATGCCATTTTTTATATGTCATTTTACAAATATGCCACTCTTGAATTACTTTTTTACCAACATGCCACTTACAAATCCGTTTAAAAACCTTATATCTCAAAATTCTCAATTTAAAAAAATGTTTTGATCCCTAACAAACATTAAACCCAATAAACTAAACCCTAATTTAATATAGTTAACCCAAACAAAAATGATTTAAAATTTTGGTAACAATGATAGTGCCATTTTTGAAAAGTGACATGTTAAAAGTGACATTTCTTGAAATTTCTCAAATCAATCGGCATAATAAAAATAGTCATATCAAATAAAAAATACATTAAATTTTGTATTTAAAACTAGAAAAGTTATCTAATTTGATTAAAAAAAAAAACATATTCACTAAAACAATAATTAATTTTTTACAGATGGAGTAGTTACTACATCAAATCAAAGAATTCAGGGTCAAAATTTGGAAATTATAAAAACTATAGGGACTTGTTCCGTAATTTGTTAAAATAATGGGTGTAATTCAGTAATTGAGTCACACTTGTCTTCCTTCTTCTCCAATCGGATCTCAGTTTCGGGGGAAAATGGCGATGTGGGTATTCGGGTACGGATCTCTGATATGGAAGACGGGTTTTCCTTTCGACGATCGCCTCCCCGGATTCATCAAAGGCTATCGCCGTGTTTTCCATCAAGGTCTCTCTCTCTCTCTTATTCACAATCTCACTCTTTCTCTAACGAAGATCTTAATTTCAAAGTTTCAATAAAAAAAATCTTAAATTCTTAAATGTGATATGGATTCAAGGTAGTACTGATCATAGAGGAACTCCAGAGTTTCCAGGAAGAACAGTTACATTAGAAGCTGCACATAATGAAATCTGCGTAAGTTCATTTTTTTATTTATAAACTTAAAAACTCTACTCAACTGTTTAAAAAAAAAAGTAAATTATTTGATTTTGTTTGATCTTATGCTTCTTAAAACACAGTGGGGTGTTGCATACAAGATAACTAAAGAGGAAGATAAAAGAGATGCTCTAACAGTAAGTGACCAAAAATTGTGATTTTTTTTTAATTTGTTTTTCATTTTATAATCTTGAGTATTCTTGTTTTGTTTTGTCAGCATTTGGAAGTACGGGAGAAGCAATATGATCAGAAAGATTATGTTGATTTCTTCACAGTGAGTCTTTTTTTTTTTTTATGGTTATAACAAACTACTTCAATTGTCATTTTTTGGTGACATTGCTCTTACCTTGTTTCAGGACGTTAATGCTTCAGAACCGGCTTTATCAGGAGTAATGGTGTAAGAAACGCAGAGATAACTCTAATACATTAGTGTATGTAATATGTATAACTTAGTAACATTAATATTTATTTACTCAGATATATAGCTTCCTCTGACAAGAAGAGCAACAACAACTACTTAGGACCAGCTCCTCTTGAAGATATTGCAAAGTAGGTGATTTATTTTGTTTAACTTTCTAATTATTGTCACATAACAAAGATTTCAATTGATTTTCGTTTCGTTCTTGCATATGTATTGCAGACAGATCGTAAAAGCGAAAGGGCCTTCGGGGCCAAACAGAGACTATCTATTTAACCTTGAAGAGGCTCTGGCTCAACTCGGTAACCAGACTTTTCGAATTTAATCAGAAATCTTGGGTTTCATAGATACTCTGAAGTACCAACCTTGGTTTTGTGTTCTTGATATCAAACAGGGTTTAAAGATAAACATGTCACAGATCTTGCAGCTCAAGTTAGACGCATTCTTTTAGAGAGCCATGGGTCGTCAGGTGATGTCGCCAACCATCTCTAGATTCCAGATTTCCCGGTTTCTTTTCGAATTATCCGATAAGAAAAACCCAATTGATAAGATTCATCAATGTGTTATCACTATCAATCACCTCTATTGTCATATTTGATCACATTGTGGGATGTGTAAAGTGATTTAGAATACGATTCCTCTTGATGAAGTAGACAATAGGAATCCCACTAATCACTGTTATTTAAAAAGCTTGATATATTAGCTGCTTGATTTGCTAAATATTCATCCTAATCTTCACTTGTCCTTTCTATCCAACATGGATTTAAAAGTAAAGAAAAACAAACAAAATGTCACTACTCTTAACACAGGAACACCATCATCAAGCTAAAGCCTTAAATCATTCGCTTTCCTCTGCATCATCATCCTCTGCAAACAAAGCCAATGATAATCAATTTATAAAACTTGATGAGTCATCTTTAGAGGAGAGAGAGATAGAGATTCTCACCATTGTTTGATTCTTCTTCGCTTTGGCTTCCTTCCTCAGCTTCTTCTTCGTTTTGGCTTCCTTCCTCGGCTTTTTCATTACCTTCCTGTTCTCCTTCTTCGTTATCCTCTCCATTCTCAGACTCTTCACTCTCGCTCTCGCTTTCCGCTGTTATTTTCGGCCTCGGAGGAGGTGCAAAACTTGTGGTGGATCTTCTCCTTGAACTCGATACAATGTTGCTTGTATCAATACCCTCGAGCTCCTTTGATATATTCTTCCTTTTTTTTACTTCTTTGATTTCTGTCGGAGAAAGTTTTTTTTACACATAATACGAATTGTTTCAACAACTACTGAACTCAATAATGAAAAGGAAGATATAAGTGTCGGTCCAAGCAAAAAAGAGATCATTATCAGCTTAACATTACCTTTCTCTGAAGGATCTGAAGACAACCCTTCTTTAGCAAGTATCTGCTCAAGTTCTTTTATTAAAGTAGCCTCTCGTTTATCTTCAGGAGCCTGCTTGGCTTTCCTGTATATGGTAGGAGGAATACTGCCCAAAAAAAAAAAAAAACAATAACCATAATAAAGAACCAGTATGAACAAACACAGCTTTATTAAGATCTACCAAGTTTCATTGAAAACCTCATTCCACAAGATTTGATAACTGATTTGAGATGCTCAACACGCTTTCCATAAGCAGCAGGTGCAATCTCCTTTGTCCGCTGTTGAATAACGTATAGAAGCAGAAACGACATGTGTAAATTGTACAACAGTGTAAATGAAATTCAATATACAGAATCACAATCAAGATGTTATTATTACCTTCAAAGGCTTTTCAGAAGGGGACTGTGAATGACCATTATCTTCCATCATTTCACTATCTCCTGCATCACTGTCATTCTCCGATTCTGCTTCTGTATGTTTTGCTTTCTTTTTCTCAGATATCAGTTTGACGTTTTCGCGTTTACGTTTTACCGTCATTTCTGATTTGGATAGTTTTCTTTTTTGGGTTGTAGTCTTCTTCTCGTCATCCACATCGCCCTCAGAATCTGAATCTGAGCTTTCTTCACTTTCTAGCTTCTTAGATGGTGTGCTCTTAACCTTTTTCTTTGGATTCGTGGAACGTTTTGGTGAACCAGGAATTTGTAGTACCTATTTAGCCAATAAAACTATATCAAAAAACTGCCTCCACATTATACTCAAAAGGTAGTACATAATAATCAATTAAAAGTACTCACTTCATCTAATTCTTTGTTAATGAACTTCTTGAAGGGATCAAGAGAATGCTTCTCTACTTTAAGATCTTGCTCCAAAAGTCGCCGAAGTATAGCCATTGTAATTTTCCTGAAAAAAACAAAAGCTAGTGCATTAGTAAACACAAAAACCTAACTTTATTTAGTCATGATTTGAATTCCTATCAAACTTACTCCGCATTAGCCTTAATATACGAACTTCTTTTTCGCAGGGCTTTCCTAATATTACTCTGTAAAGCTTCTTTATTTCCCTCATCCTTCATATCTACAGCTACAGTTTTGGATATGTTCTCTTTCGCTTTCTCATCATCACCGGTTTCCTCTTTTGCATCTTTCTTAGCCTCATGCTCTTCGGATACTTTCGTTCCTTCTTTAATTGGACTGCCATTGTCTTTCCTCTCAGTTTCTTGAGAGTTTTCTGAAGCGCCGTCATCTTCTAAGCACTGCGCCATTAAGAAGGAACCATTAGAGCTCTCAGGTGGCAAAAGTAGTCAAAAGTATTCAGCAAAAAGTTCCATTATCTGAAAAATACCTGTACCAAATGCTCCTTGACAAAGCTCTTATGCACATCCAAAGCATATTTATCCAATCCCAAATCTTCCTCCAGCAACCTACGCACACTCTCGAAAGTGAAGGAGCTGCAAAAGCAAAACTACAAATGATTCTACATTTCTACTATTCCAAAATATTTCAAAATTGAAACCAGAAGAACCCTAATTCAACACCGATACAGCCAAATGCATTAAAAACAATGGAGAATACTCAATGGCACTACACGTAAATTACTTAATAGTGTTAGAGGAAGAGATTGAGAGACGAAGATTTATACTCTGATTTCTCTCGGAGGTAGGTTACGCGGGATCGCATAGCCGCCAGAACCTGGACCTCCATATCTGTTGACTTGGCGTCCTTTGAATTACACTTACCGGAATTCTGATTATTACTTGCCGGCTCCGTCGTCTCCATGGCCGTAACCGCCGTTTCGCAAGACATGTCTCGCTGCGAAGTGTAAAAGGGAAGAAGAAGCATCGAGTGGTGTGGTGAAGTCTGAAATGCCCTCGTTGATGCGTATTATAACCTCGGCGAGAAAAACAAACGGCAAGAAGTTTCTTCTTTTGTTTTCCACAACGGCAAGAAGTTTATAAAATGATAGAAATTAGAAATAAGAGTCATATTTGGAAAAATAAAACAAAAATAAGTATATACACAAGGGTAGGAAAAAAATCAGAAACCGAAAAACTGAACCGAATTGAACCTGATTTTTTTAAATAGCCTAATACAGTAGAACTTCTATAAATTAATACTCTATAAATTAATAATTATCCTAAATTAATAAATTTTCCCGGTCCCGACTCGGACTAATATAAAAATTAACGAAATTCGATAAGATGATAAGATAATAATTTTTTTAAAACTCTCATGTAAAATATAGTCTTAATAATAGTATAAATTAGTAATCATGTATATAGTTATGCATTTAACTATGATAGTGTTTAAAATATGGGTTCATCCCTTCTTTTTTTTACTCAAAGTTAAATTTGTTGAAACTTATCACAAATTTTACTTATTGCATCAAAAATATTTATGATTGATTATTATATATACAATAAAACCTCTATAAATTAATACTCAATAAATTAATAAAATTTTCCGGTCCCGAGTCGGACCAATGTAAAAATTAGTAAAATTCGATAAGATAATAAGATAATATTTATTTTTGAAAATTCTACATAAAATATGGTCCCAACAATATCATAAATTAATAATTATAAATCATAGGTATAATATATATAACTTAGACGACTTAGTAATACATGACTCCAATATTGTTAGTTTTTTTCTTTAAGTTGGAATTACGTTGAAGCTTAACTCTAATTTTTTTTATTGCATCAACAATTTATTGTGTCGTCTTTTCAAGTGTGTTTGAGATTGTACCTCTTGAAGATTAAAATATTCTTCAAACTAATTTTGCAAATCTTTTCGGATGCATGACATATGATCTCTTTTGTACAAATTGCTCATATAGATCTTCGGGCATCTAATTTGTCACTATAGATTTCGTAATAAATCTTAGTTGGGAAACCATTGCAAATTATGGGGTTGAAACAATGATAGAATATTAAACATGAAGAATGCTTAATCAAAAACCTAAGAAAAATATTGAAACAACTAAGTAAAATATTATTTACTAGAATATGAACTTTAGGAAAATTTTCATTTTAAAATAAAATAATTTTGTTCAGATTAGAAGTCCCAACATTATTAATTTATAGAGGTTTTACTGTATATATGTATATCCAAAACTTGTGAAAAATAATAGATGCAAAAATGATTTTTTACACTTAACTCTTTCCAAATATATCATAATATATATTGTAACCCCCCGATCGCCGTCGTAGGAGAAATCTTCATCCCCTCGAGAGAAATCCTCATCTCTCAATGGGCCCCACGTCCATTCTCGGCCCATGGGCCCACCCATGTCAGACGGTCGGTGCGTTAGTCCGAGAGGCTCGGAAGTCATGTTTACTGACCATGCAAATCACCACGCGATCTTTTCTCGTGTTTTGACCTCACTCACACGATACTGAAAATCACTTCCCAGTAGGTCACCCATCCTGAAACTACTTCAACTTAAGCACGCTTAACTTTGGAGTTCTCAAGACATGTGACCGAAAAGATAAGTGCACTTTGGTGATATAGGTAGCCAAATCAATTCTTTTAAGTCTCTCCGCATATACCGCATATACCATATATGCTCTGAAACTGGGGTGTCACATATATATTAAAATTAGTAACCATGATTTCTTATGAATTTTTGTATCTAAGACCGTGTATAATTTTCTTATCTAAATAAGCTATTACGATATAAAATAATTAAAAAAAAATTTGATTGCGATAACGGCAAATGTTTATCATAATTTAAATTTAATACATGTTAGTCACACTAATGGATTGAATAAAATTATGTAGTATAACTTCATTTGAGTTATTTTTCCAAGAAAATCATGACACAAAAAATATCTCTCTATAAATTAATAATTATTAATTTATCAATAAATTAATAAATTTTTGAAGTCCCAACATTATTAATTTATAGAGGTTATACTGTAGATTTTCAACACCTAAACTCGAATCCGAACCAAAACGAAACCAAACAGATATCCAATTCAAAAATTATATATATTCGGTTAAATAAATTAATTTGATTAGTTATGTTATTTTCAGTTTTGAAACAACCAGGCTTTTTTTTTTTACGACCTAATAATTTCTACTGCGGAAAATAATAAACCAATAATCCAGATAAACAATCCAATAATTCCATAAAATAAATAACCAAATATCCAAAAATAATTCAAACATCAAATTCAGGATTAAACTGGACTAGCAACCTAACAAACGGTTCGCTAGACTAAACAACAACATAAACCATATCTTCCTCTTCTTACGCCTCGATTCCGCGATCACACATTTCCTTTACCTGCAACTCAAAAGGGAAAAACAGAGTTGCGTGAGTATTATCAGAAATACTCAGTGAAGCGGTCATCCCGCCTACCGATTACAAAGTAGGGAAATAGAATGCCAATAACCAGAGCCGGATCTAAGCACATTGATATGAAACAAAAAAAATAAAATTATGTGTATACATTTACATTTATATAAAAATTAAAAAGAAAGTAAGAAAATTTAGTACAAAAGTTTTGTAAAAATATTGGGTGGGTTCCAAATTATTATGTGTTAAATGTTGTAAGAAAAATGTAATTTTCTTCATGGTTATCTAGTTTTTCGAAAAAAGTTCTCCAAAACAAGATCACTTTTGTTCATAATTTTACTTTTGATTTTTCTTAAAATATATAGAAATTCGGATATTATTTTTTGTTTAGGGCCCCAACAGTGTCAGAACCGGCTCTGCCAATAACTACGCAAACAATCAACAATCAACAAATAAGCAATATTTCACAAAATAACAAGTGGTGTCGATCGACACTCCTCCTGGGTGTCGATCGACACTCCAATACCAAAACCAAACCTCGCGATCCAAAAAGAGTGGTGTCGATCAACAATGCCACTAGGTGTCGATCGACACCTCTTGCAAAAACCTAGACCAAGTCGAAATCCTCACGAGACTCAGTCACATTTCATCGTACAAGACTGATCACGACAAAGCTACCACATACCACACAGAAAACACAGGAAAATCAATCATAACAATCACAATTCAATCACTCAATCTCCTAACAAACTAATCTCGTAATCGCGATCACGCACTCACCTCGATTACGCGATTCGAGGAAAGAACGGTTAAGAACCGAAAACACCGAGGAACCCTTCCTCAATTACCTAGAGCACAAAACTTGGATTTTTCCAAAATCCTAATTCAGATTTCCAGAAAACAGAACTACGCACTAGATTAAAAATGATCACAGGGATCGGAGCTTACCTTTGAATTCAGATCGGAAATCAAATCTAAAAACTAGACCGACAGAGCTTTCCAACGGTACCTAGCTCGTCTCTGATTCCCTCTGAAACACCGGGAAAACACTTCCCAAGGAGACTGATTGAATCTTGAAACTGCACAGACCACTCATGGGAAAACAATCATAACTCACAATCTACCCATCCAAAAGGCAATCGGATTTCTTCTATAGCTAGATAAAAAGAAGAAGAAGAACTTACCTCCAAAAAATCACGTCAATCAGACTTGATTCGATTGTCCGTTCTTTCTTTTTACCAGAACAACCAAAATTGCCTTCTCTTTTCTCTTGAATTCAACTAGCAAAAAGCTCAAAACTTCTTTCTCTCTTTCTTCCCTCCCAACCACATTTTCTCTGATCAAAAACACGGCCACAAGGCTGCTAAACCTTTAAATACCCGAGCCCTAGGGCTCTCCCTAAATCGCCTCTGCAAACCGAGCGATTTAATTTTAACCAAAACAACCCGCAGGACATGGTGTCGATCGACACCCACACCTGGTGTTGATCGACACCCCTTTCCAAAAATCCCCATTTTGGTTTCGGGATGTTACAAGTTTTCAATTTTTATTTATTTTTTTGATAACTCAAGTTAAAAAATATTAAAGCAAACATTTTGAAAAATAAGTAATTATGAATATTTTGAATAATTTTTGATTATTTTGAGTTAAAAGTTTAAAAATACTTAAATGTGTATCCAAACCTGGTTAAAATTTGGTTATTTTTTCGCTTTTGTTTCCAAAACCGAAAAACAACCGGAAATCAAGAATTATCAAATCCGACAATCGAATATTTTCATGATATGTCACTCTTGACATGTCATTTTTATAGTATGCCATATAGTTTGAAAATCTTTGCAAGAATTCCATCTTTTTGAAGGAATTACAAACATGCTACCTTTGAAAAAAAAAATCAAATATGACACCCTTAAAAATTTATCGCACATGCTACTTTTTATAGAAAAATAAAAAATAATAATTTTTTGTCTCTCTCTCTCTCACAAAAGAATCAAAACCCAAACAATAAACCTTACCCTCAAAAAGTATACCCTCAAACCAAACCCAAAAAATTAAAAAGTGGCATTCTTGCAAAGGTTTTTAAACAATAGCATAACCGTAAAATAGCATGCCAAGAGCGATGGGTTAACTATTTTATATAGGGTATAGTTTTTGGAGATAGAGTTTAAGGTTTAGGTTTTGAGAGAGAAATTTTTTTAATTATTTTGTTTTTTTATATAAAAGGTGGTATGTTCGAAATAAATTTTCAAGGGTGGCATATTTAAAAAAAAAATATTTTCAATGATGTCACGTTTGTAATGTTTTCAACCCCAGACCAGAACACCCGGTTGAACCGTGACCCGATCAATATTACGTTTTGGGTTTGATGCGATCATGGACAACTCAAAACATGAAGTCACAAAACAGCTTGAACCTGAGGAGCAGCTCGTAGCCGAGGAGGTTCGTGTGGACACTACGGATGCCGAATCCTTGCACATTTCGATCGGTTCTATGACAAGGTCAAGGACCAAGAAGCTTAACCAAGCCATCGGCCTACTCGGTAAGTGCCTTGAAAGCAACCTTGGGCCGAACACTTGTCCGATCACCTTGGTCGCGATTCAAGTAGCTTAAGGGTCAGAGATGAGAGGTGTTGCGGCTTGTACTCTTTTTTCCTTGCCTTGGTTTTGTCCCATTAGGTTTTCCAATGAAGGTTTTTAATGAGGCGAGTTCGCACACTTTATCCCTAGCCTCATTTTCGGCATTACTACTTGATATAACGTGAATTTGGACGTTCCTTACCACGAGTTTAACGATTTTTCAGAGTCTTTTGAGTTGTTTTGAGTTTATATTTAGATCTATACTCGAAGATTTGGAACCACATGCGTTTGGGAAGGAGCTTCGAACATTCGAGCAAAAACCGGAGTTTTCTGGAGTCCGGACTGACCGGTCCACCTCCTAGACCGACCGGTCCCCCATTTTACACGCACATGCCGACCGTTCCCACACGACCGATCGATCCGATCCAAGACTTGAAGACTCGGTGGCCCTTGGAAATGGGACCGACCGGTCCACACCCAGGACCGGTCGGTCCACACATGGATACGTGAAGAATTTTAGCTCTGGAAACCGGACCGACCGGTCCCGATTCCAGACCAACCGGTCTACTTCCCAGATTTTTATTGGAGACCACCTCTTTTATCACGTTTTTACTCAGACTTTTAGAGCTATTCATCAATTGTATTGGGAGAAGATCTCATCTACCTTTGGAGAAGATTTCTGAACCCTATTTGATTTATATTCTATTGATTATGCAGTTTTCATCTATTGCTTTCGTTATGCTTTCCATGTCTGAGTAGTTTTCTAGTTAGGTTTTAGGGTTTTCAATGGATTTCACAGATTAAACTAGACACAAATAGGTTGCTTATCAATTACCATCTTCATCACTATTAGGCATAATGCTAGGATTGAACTGGCCATTTAATCACTAGATCTTAGGTTGATACACATTCCAAAAGCTTGTGTATTGCTAGAACTACTGTTGATGAGTAATGCGTTATAACAATTCGAAAGGTTAGTTATAGAGTATTATGAACTGATCAAACCTGAACTATAATGCTTGTCTAGGATAGCCGTGAGCATTCCAAAAGTTTAGGCACTCGGATCTCTAGGGAAAGTAATTGTTATCACGAAAGTGGAGCAATTTATATCTGTGTTTTGAGTTTGAGATGCATGCATATTAGAATCTGAATAGTTGTCTGGTTTATGAATGTGATTTTCTGAGAATTCCCTAATGCCTAACGCTTTTATTAATATGAATTTAAATCGTTTTACTTGCAATCTTGTCTTTAATTTTGATAACATCACCCAATCTTTATTTCCCGCTTAGCTTAGTTCAATAGTTTATAATCTGTTGCGTAACATTTGGTCCTTGTGGATTCGATCCCTGAATATACTACTGCGTGCCTGTGCACTTGCAGTGATTTATTTCCGGTAAAACTCGAGCATATCACTACTTCCGTTCTGCGGTTCGTTATCTTCTATCCCGCCGAACGCATCTCTCGGATTCTTTGAACTTAGCCTTTTTGCCTTTCAAACTTTCCCTTTAATTCTAGTCAAGGTCTTAGTCAAACTTTTAATGTTTTTGTGTTTTTAAGTTCATTTATTGTCTTTGTTTTTCCGTGTAAAAGGAAGTGAAAGGGGTTTGTCCTTTCACTTTCTTGCCTATATAAAGGATCTTGTTCCTTAGAATAATTCATCAAACTTTCTTTCTAAAACTCTTTCATTGTTTGATCAAGAGAAGTGTGTCATATCTTCTCATCTTTTTCTTAGCTTTGTGCATAATATCAAAGCCTTGAAGAAGACTTGTAGTCCTAGAGATCCATCATATCTCTCGGAAGTACACCTCGATTCATCATTCACAATCCGTTCATCTACCATTTCAATCGGTTCATCCTCATCAAATCATTCATCTGAACCTCATTTCATTCATTTTGCAATCCGCAAAACCTTTCGAAGTGATCATCGGACATAGATCCTTACGAGGAGTCTATCAGGGTTTGATGGTAAAACCGACTACTTAAAAACCAGTAGAAATCCAGAAAACCCCGCTATTAACCCGCGAACCGGCAGTTTGGATTTTGAAAGAACCCTAAAACTTGAATTAGAGGGTTTGTGTTGACTTGTTGATATAGTATTTGTTATGACTTGTTGATATATGTGATATGTAGTTCTCTAGATCTTGACAATGAATAATTTACTATGCCACCTGAATAATTTGAAGAAGATGAAGCCGATCGTAGAAACTATAAATAGTTGGATGATGTGATGCACCATCATGTAACTATGGCATTCATGATTAACAATTATATTTTTTTTGGTTTAATTTAAGTTTTGAATGTTTACTTATGGTTATTGTTAGACATCTCATACTTTTTGATATTAGTATTATTTTTTAAAAAACTTCATAAGCTAAAGATTTTTATTCGTTGGTTTTTGAATCAAAGATGAAAAAGTTTTAAAACTTTGTTGTATTTTATAGTAAATGTATGATTTTATTTTTTATATATTTACAAAACAAAGAGTATCTATATAATATGTTTAGGTTTACACAAAGGTAAAGTTTTGAGAAGATGTCATGTGTCATCTACTTTTTTGACTTGTTTTTTTTTATCTATTGATATAATTAATTAATTATTTTTTATTTTGGTCAAATGTAATTAATTACTAAATATTAAAGATAATACTATAACATTAACTACAATATCTTAAATGAAATTAAATAACAATCCAACAATAATAGTTTTGAAATTGTATGTATTTAACTAATGTATTATCAATACTTGAATAACTACCTCTAAACTCAAATCATGAGAGGATGACATGTGTCATCTATTCTTTTGACATCTTTTTAATTTATTAATGAAAGAAAAATGTCTTTTTATAACCTTAGCAATTAATTCCAATAATTTAATAGTTAATTCTAACAATTAACAAAAGAATAAATGTCACTTTATAACCTTAACAATTAATTCCCATAGTTTAGTAGCTAATTCCAACAATTCAATGTGTTATTGTAATTTTATTTAGTAAATTTAACAATATAATATACTTTAAAAAAACATATATTTTATTTCATTACGATAAATAAAATATGAGAAAAATATAGTAAAGATTATCTCATTAATATACAAAGATGTTAGAATATTTTATGAGATGATGCAGCTCTTTTGGTAGAATCATTAGGATATTACAACTTCTCTGATCAATAATTTGTTTTTACAAATGTGTTTTGATAGAAGAAAAAGACGACCAATCATTTTTTTTTAAAACCGTAGTGAATATTGATATATAGACATATGTACAAGTTAGAGATTTGTGTCAAATAATATGTTTCCTATATGATGTATTAACGAGTGGTATATTTATTTTTTCATATAACATTGGATATATATAACAATTTGCTACACATGTTTTGTCTTCTAACCTAGATAATTATTTACTATAAATATCAAATTATGTAATATTAAATACAAAATTGTCAATAAATTAAAAATTATTGCATATTTTACCATGTTCATTTTAAAATCTACGCAACGTGTGGGTAATCCATGGTATATATATATATATATATATATATATATATATATATATATATATATATATATATATATATAAGAAAAAACTTTAAAACACTTCACTTATATCATCTCAGAGATTTTCAAACTTTCAAATTATAGAGTAATAAGCCTCTTAGGTCTATTTTTCTTTCCTCATATTATTACTTGTAACACACGATTAGGTACAAAACAGAACAAGTTTCTTAATTATTTTGTTGTTCTTCCTCGGAGGACCCTTTGTATCACCCTTTAATCTCATCTCCTCCATCTCCATTCTACTCTCCTTTTTCTTCATCGCCAGATTCGGATTCGATTCCTCACATTTTAGCCTCATCTTTTTTAAAACATCCACCAAACCCTCAAGCGCCATGTCAGCATCCTCACTCGTCATCAACTCCTCTGCGACTTGTGCCGGGGTTATTACTTCCCCTTCCATCAAACGCTCTATCTCGGGGTAGAGACGGTGAGGCCTTGTTGGGTCGTTCAAGCCCAAATAGTTCGATGCTAAGGTCTTAAAACCTTGAAATGAGCAATGTCCCATGTAAATGTGCATATCCATACGACCCGGGCGTAATAATACCGGGTCAAGCCTATCTTTATGGTTCGTCGTAAATATTATTATCCGCTCGTCTCCACAACTTGACCATAATCCGTCAATGAAATTCAGCAGCCCTGATAACGTCAATGGTCCCTAAACACAATTTCATCGAAAACAACAAAAAGAAAGCCATTTAGATATAGTACTAATTATCTGCACTAATCAGATTCAGTCTTGTAAGGCTAAACTTGGATTCAGTTTGTATAGGAAACAAAACTTGGTACGGAATTTGGTTTGGTTTGATTTGGTTAAAGATCCCAAACCTATACCATACCAATTACATATAGTATAAATATGTAATAGGATTCATTAGGGAGGCAGAATCAAACCTGAGATTCATTGCCTTCAACAGGCTGCTCAACTCTATTAGGCAAATCCACTGCGCAATCAATATCTTCTATGACAAGAATCGAGCGATTACCCGTCCCGAGTAAGCGCCTTCTTAGCTCAGAGTCACGCTTCACACTCGCTAACTGAAGATCATAAACATCAAACTTGAGGTAATTAGCCATGGCTGCAACCAAACTAGACTTCCCTGTCCCAGGCGGTCCGTACAACAAGTAACCCCTTTTCCAAGCTTTTCCAACTCTCTTGTAAAAATCTTTCCTTCTTATAAACCTATCAAGATCCGCAATAACGTCACGCTTGAGGTCATCGGGTTTAAAAACATTGCATGTTTATAGTCCCCCAACCGAAATCCTAATGGTTACGTGTCTATACCTTATACAATGTGATTGGAATTAATTAACTGATCAACAATAAACAAAGCGTTGCTTGTCGTTTCCAAACACGCAAACGACAAGTAGTTTCCTGGTCAATCAGAAAAAAAAATCGTAACTATCATTCATATCCAGAATTTGCAGGAGGAGAATCAGAGATCGAAATCCAAGGGAGATCAAAACATGACGGGTCACAACGCGATCGAGGTGACGAAGACGGTGTTGGAGGTGGCTGACGTGGCGTGGACCGCCGTGGAAACCTATCACCACCACCACCAACACCCCAATCACGACAACGACGGCGAGAATCACGAATCAACCGACTCTACCGCCGCCGATCCACGAGATCGAGAAATTGAAGCTCTTCGATTAGAGAATCGTCGTCTCAGAAGCTTGCTTGAAGCGAATCTTAAACTCTTTGAGACTCTCGTTGAATCTGCTGCGTTATCTCACGATTGCCCTAGCGATGTAAGCATAACTTTCTCAATCTCTTTTGGAGTTTCCTGCGTAAGATCGTTCTCGTAATCTGCTAAATTTGTCGAACCAGCTCTACGATAGGCTAGTATCGATGGTTACTTCGAAGGATTTCTTGGCTAGGTTAGAAAATCTAAGACAAGCGTTATCTAATGGAACTCAAAACCAATTTCCTTTCAAGGAGCCTACAGGTGATTTCTAATTTTCAGATCATTTGCTTTTTTGGGATTTGAAGTTGATTTTGGAATTAATTTGTTTGTTTTTTTCCAGAAGATGATGTGCAGAGTGTTGAAGTTCTTATAGAGATGGATCATCAAGAGCCAAGTTGGTGGGTTTTGGTCACAGATGATATGGTTCCAAGCAACGTCGAAGAACATAGCGCGATCGATAACGAACATTACGTTGTTGTGAATGAGGAACATGTGGTGGATGCTGTTGCACACTTTTTGGCTAAATGCATTATGTCGAATCCGAAAGCTAAGGTATTATATATATTGTATCCTAGTGTCTTTGAGTAATGCATTTTGGATTTCACTAATTCGATCTCGTATCCGCTTTTGGCTACTTTCAAATTGCAGATTCTCAAACCTGAAGACCTTCAGAAGGGTAAGTTGATATCTGTTTGACTGTTTTATAGAATTTCCAATTAGTATTTTTACGTACTTGACTTCTCGGTCTGCTTAATTTTGCAGTTCTGGTCCAAGAGGTTGGTGCTCTGAGCAAGGTAGGGAGGATGGTTGATATATGGCATGCTGGGAAAATGTTCTATACATTGTCCACGTGGGGGCTCGCTTTTGGAGGGTATTTTTGATTTACGCTAATAATGTTCCGAGATTTTGAAACACGGATATTTTGATCGGCTTAAAAGTAGCATTTTGGTGGGTTTTTTTCAGGTTATACCAAGCTCGTGGTGCGCTGAAGATAGCTGCTAAGGGCGTTCATGCGACCAGCAAGGTTGTTCTTAGGGCTCTCTGAAGGTTGAAGGATTTATAATTC
Source organism: Draba incana (assembly GCA_963576765.1). Lineage (NCBI taxonomy): Eukaryota > Viridiplantae > Streptophyta > Magnoliopsida > Brassicales > Brassicaceae > Draba > Draba incana. Next base: position 12,028,847 of record OY755210.1, read on the forward strand.
GAAGAAAGCAGAGATGGTCTCGACTATCATAGGGTTTGTGTTTCAGTGTGAGTTAATGACTCTCTTTTATTGTGTAAATGGTGTGCAAAGGGTGTGATCGAAATTGTATTTTAATTGATTTCATTTTCTACATTTGGTCATGAAGCAAAGACAATGTGTAAATATTGAAGTTAATTTGCTGTTTCTCTATCTAGCACTAGAAAAAAATTGAGGTGTCGGAGTTTTTATCTTCCTGTTAAAGAAGAAGCATCAAGTTTGAACTAACCAAAAACATACCTGCGGATTCCAAGTGTTTTTGGATATTAGAATCAAACTATTTGATAGCCATTTTATATTTGAGAAATAACAAGATTGATGGGTTAAATTTCATAGATTTGTTAAGATATTTTGATTTTTTTTATAAGTTAGACGCATGATTCCACTATTTTTTTTGTATTCTGGGACCCTGGTACATCATTTATATTTTGTTGAATTTATATCAAATGATGTTTCTATCAATCACAACGAGCGAATCTAATCATATGGAGCATTTGAAATATAAATTATAACTTCACAATGGACAGTTTTCCCAACACCACAAAGACTATCGACAAACGGTACTACTTATACCACATTCACAATGGATAACTTTAGTCTTACCACATGCAACTATATATCATATTCGAAATCTTCGATAAATTTGCCTTCGTTAATTTCGCAATAATTTTCATTTTTTAATAATCAAATTTCCGAATACTTTAGTGTAACTATTGGTCAATTAAAGCAGTTTTCAAAGTTTTTTTTGCATCATCTAATATATCGTATAATAATAATTAATGCAAAAGCATTTTAACGCAAAAACATCCGAACGCAAATGTTAAATTTACAAGCAAACAAGAAGTATAACATTTACATAGGAACAGGCCTGCATAGGAATGCCTCATTTAAATGCATAAACATAGCCGAAAAACGAAGTAAATAAAATGTACTGCCGAAAAACACATCTAGTTTATGCAAATAAAGAAGCATTAGTCAAAACTAATATAGAAAATGCATCAAACATAACGAAACAAAGTAAAATAAATCAACAAGGCAGGAGTGACAATGATGAGTTAGATTCCGAGCATCACGGGTTGCAGAAAAGGCTGCCACAAAGAGTAACACCATTACATGACCCTTAATTCGTTTCTATTCACACACTCTCGGCCAAACCTTATGTTTAATAAGTCTCTAGTATACGCATCAATACAATCCGTGACGTTTTCTCATTTATTTTTTAAACTGAAATATAACTCTCCATTTTTGTCGTCTCATAATATATTCATCGCAAAGAAGACCAAGACAGAGTAAATATGAAGTCTAAACACCGAAAAAAGTATAAACTTAAGCAATAATTCAAACAAGCAGATCTAAAACAAGATCACACACACGTACGAACCTCCTATAACGAATCAAATCTATACTCTAACCAAACTTTCAAAAACGGCGGAGAAGAACCAATTGTTATCACGCCTCCAAAAAAACCTTAAAAAACCCAGTTAACACAAAGAACAAATAGTAGGAACAAGGAGCAAACGATCTTATACCGGCTTAAACCAAGAGACCACGACAAATGTGGATCCGGACAGGGGCCACGCGAGCGTAGTGATGAGGAGAAACCTGCAGATTAAAACAAACATCTGAAGTCCAAAAAAAATATAGGAAACTAAGAACACATAAACGCCTTCACTAGAAACTGTCCCAAAAACCCAACCAAAGTTGCCTAGGAATCGCTCAAAGGACCAAAGAAAAAATCGAGCTTACACCAGATAGAATATTAGCTATCGCCACCAAAATCCTACAAACAAAACCCGAGGCTAAAAAAACAACACTGGAGGAAGAATCAAGGTCAAATCCCGCAAATGCCAAGGAGAGGATCCAAATCCCTGCCACAACATAAACGATACACAACCATAACAAAGAAACTTATCCACAACAAGAAGACCCGAGGATCATTGACACCAAAACCGTCAAAAATTCCACCCGAAATTCTATAACAAAACAGCAAGGCCTCGACTTTGAGATAGAGAAAGGCAAAAAGAAGAAATGAGAGAAAGGTGAGCCTTCTCATAGCCACCAATAATAGCATTAGAGCCCGAGAGGCAGAAGAGATGCAGATTGAAGGCGACTAGGGCGATGGCCACTTGAGAGAATATCAGCCACTTAAAGGTTTCCCCACGAATTCCAAAATCAAATATTGGATTTGTAAATTTATTAAAGTACCAAAACCAATAAACCTCCCTAGAGTATTTTGATGAATAGTTTTTTAAGTTTTTATAAAAAAGAATTACTGGAAAAAGAGACTACTCTAATGATAATTTTATAGGCAATTTCCGGCCAGTTACCGGTCCGAATAATACTCACCGTTGTAGCGATGGTTACTGATTTTCCAACAAGCGATGTGGTTATTGATTATTTAGTTCAGCTTTCGGCAGTTTTCCCCACGATCCATAGTTTGTGAGATCATGATCCACAAAAACGAGCAGTTCTAGTGATCAAATTTTCTTATAAAAGAATATTTGTTTTCACACAAGTTCTCGACACCATCATCTGTAATAATTTTCAACAACTCATTTTCTTCTTGGATTCTACATCATACTTACACAAATCTTTTGCTAACTTTCGGCGAGCGATGCAAACTATCAATTTAGCAGCAGATGACGAACCGATTAAACTTTTGGTGGGCGTTATGAAGAAAACTGCAACGGAGCGGTTCATCATTATGCAGACCAATCATTTTGAAAAGGCAAATCATTCGATCATAATGGTTGCATTACCAAGGAGTTGGGGACTTGCATGTCTGATACATGGCAAACTTGTTGAGGTCGTCGCTTTCTATTTATTTTCCAAACCGAGAAATCAATGGAGACGGTTATGCGCCGTGGAAATTGGCTATTTGTTGATCGTATGTTGATTCTCCAACGTTGGACGCCTCTGATGAACCTTGAGATGCTTAATTTCATTTTATTTTAGATCCAAATCCAAGATATTCATGTCCAATTCATGAAGTAGGAGACTATAACACATATAAGACGCGAAATGGCAATGGTGATGGATGTGGACTACAATGCAAAGACGGCAACACTCGAGTATGTTCAAGTTTCGCCTCAACTGGTATGTTACTCGTCCTCCATGCTTCTAACGGAATTTCCAATATACTATTGGTGATAACCCTTTACTTTGATTCCGCTATGAACGTCTCAAAGAATTTGGTAGATTTTTGTAACATGTTGACACATGACTCAAGCAATTTCTTTATTCAAATTGGTGGAGAAAAAAATCATCCACACAAGGAGGATGACGGTGAAGACAGTGTCAACTTCATACCAAACCATAACTTCATACGAAACATGGAGTACATATCTGTGAACCTGAGGAATATGAAGAGGAACATCAGAATGAATATATGGAGCCTCTAAGAGAACGGTCATCAAAAAGATGTGGATTGGTTTGACGAAGATTGCTAAGGTCGGATTTCATCCCATCAAGATCAATTGGAAAAATGACTAAAGATGGAATAACGTGAAATGATCCAAAGCACTTAACACAATTCGGTAAACCAGTCAAATCTGTAAACCATCTGTGATCTGACCCCATTCATGATGAGCCGATATAATTAGAACCATAAATACTGTAATTGTAAATTTCAGAGGACACAATTTGCACTGAACGATCTATCTTATTCAATAGTTCTTACAATGCCTTTTATATTGGACACAACAGAAGCAAACTAACTAATTGAGAAACTTACGGTCATGAGCTCAATTAGCTCCACTAAGCCTATTAAAACGCAAGACCAATTCAAACTAATGAGACGTGGTCTCTTATTCCTAAACTTAAGCAAGACAACAACTGAAACAAGACTCAACAAACCCTCCCTTGAACTGAACTTCCTCATGCCTTCAGTTCACAACACTCATCCCAAATGCTTCTCGGATCCTCTGAAAAGTCACCATCTTCAAAGGCTTTGTCATGATATCAGCAAGTTGTTCCTCCGTACTGCAATAATCAAGCTTAATCACCTCTTCTTTAGTTAACTCTCTGAGAAAATGATAATGAACCCTAATGTGCTTGGACCTCCCGTGCATCACTGCATTTTTGGACAGTTTAATGGTAGAAGTGTTGTCACATAACAACACCATCTCACCCTCTTGTTCATGCCCAATCTCCTTCAGAACTCTACACATCCAAATGGCTTGACAAGCACACGTTGCCTCTGCAACATACTCCGCTTCAGTGGTTGATAAGGTCACAATAGGTTGTTTGCGTGAAGACCAAGCAACAACTCCTCCACTCATGAGGAAGACATAACCTGAGGTGCTCCTGCGATCATTGATGTCTCCGACGTAATCACTATCAGTGTACCCAACAAGTTCTGTTTTGCCTCCTTTCTTGTACCAAATCCCATACTCCATTGTTCCCCTCAGATATCGCATGATTCTCTTCACTACGGCAAAGTGCAGCTGAGTGGGATTACCCATGAAGCGACTAATGAGACTCACAACAAACATTAAATCCAGACGTGTTGATGTGAGATACATTAAGCTTCCCACCATCTGCTTATACAAAGTTGAATCAACCTTCTCACCATCTTCGTCTCGACCAATCTTCTGACCTGGAACTATCGGATTGCATACTGGATTGAAATTCTCCATCTCAAATCTCTTAATCACTTCGGCTGCATACTTCTTCTGACAGATGAAAATTCCATCATTCCCCTGCATCACTTCTATACCCAGAAAATATCTCATCCTTCCCAAATCAGTCATGTCAAACTCCTTCTTCATAGATTCTTTGAACTCATTCAGCACCTCATCATCATCACCAGTAAACAATAAATCATCAACATAAATGCTAACGATTAGAATTTTACCTCCCCTGCGTTTGATGAACAAGGTTTGCTCATCCAAGCTGCTCTCAAACCCTTCCCTTCGGAAATAGGCTTCAATACGGCTAAACCAAGCTCTTGGTGCTTGTTTAAGCCCGTAGAGAGCTTTGTGCAGCTTATAGACCAAGTGTTCCTTTCCTGCTGCTTGGTAACCTTGAGGTTGCTCCACAAAGACATCTTCTTTTAACTTTCCATGTAGAAACGCAGATTTCACATCCAACTGGTAAATTTCCCAACCTCTTTGAGCTGATAAAGCAATTATCATCCTCACAGTATCCATTCTAGCCACTGGTGCAAAGACTTCCGTATAGTCTATCCCATATTCTTGAGCATACCCCTTCACTACAAGTCTAGCTTTGAATTTGTCAACTTCTCCTAGCTCGTTGAACTTGGTTTTATAGATCCACTTCACACCAATCGCTTTGGCTCCATCTGGAAGCTCCACCAAAGACCAAGTTTGGTTTTTCTCTATTGATTTTATCTCCATATCCATCGCTTCTCTCCATTGTGTGTGTCTTGTAGCTTCTGCAAAAGATGTCGGATCAGAGATGACCATAAATGACAGATTTTCACACTCAACTCTTGCCATATTTGCCTCTTCTTCTACATCAGATAGCTCTGCTCCACTGGTGTAACCTGCAGCCCAAATTGGTGGTCTTCTCAACCTACTTGGAGCATCTGCCCTAGCTTGATTTTCACCTTCACCTTCATCTTCTTCCACCTCTGTTTCCACTTCCTCTGTTTCCACTTCCACTTCTTCCTCTTCGTTTTCATTTTCAGTAACCGCATACTCACCTTCATACTCCAACTCCATGTTCTGTTCGGCTGAGAGACTAGTACCCCAATCCCACTTCTTTTCTTCTTCAAATATCACATCCCGGCTAGTATGGACCTTCTTTGTTATCGGATCATACATTCTATAGGTTTTTGACTCGCTGCTATAACCAATCAAGACACACTTCAGACTCTTGTCGTCGAGCTTGGTTCTTTTGACATCAGGGATATGAACATGTCCGATGCAGCCGAAGATTCTAAAGTGATCAACAGATGGCTTGCTGCCGCTCCATGCTTCTTCTAGGGTCATGTCTTTCACGATCATAGTGGGAGATCGATTAAGAACATGATTTACCCATTGTACCACATCAGCCCATAAGCTCTTTGGTATCTCCTTCTCGGACAGAACCGCTCTCACCATATTCATGATAGTGCGGTTTTTGCGTTGAGCAACGTCGTTCTGTTGTGGGGTGTACGCGGTGGTCAGCTGCCTCTTGATTCCATGTTCCTTGCAGTACTCGTTGAACTCCGTAGAGTTGTACTCTCCTCCTCTGTTTCTTCTCAAACATTTGATAGAACTTCCAGTTTGCTTTTCCACAAATGCTTTGAATAACTTGAATTGGTGAAAAGCTTCTGACTTCTCTAGCACAAAATAAATCCAAGTCTTCCGTGAGAAATCATCTATGAAGCTTATCAAATACTTTTTCTGGCTGTTGGATGGTGGCGTGATTGGACCACAGAGGTCAGAGTGAATGAGTTGCAGCTTCTCCGTTGATCTCCACTTGCTTTGTTTGGGGAATGGTACTCGATGTTGTTTCCCTTTGACACAAGCTTCACATGTGACATCCACAAGCTCAAAATCAGGTAACCCGATGACCATCTCCTTCTTTCTAAGAGTGGAGAGACCCTTTTGGCTAAGATGTCCGTATCTATGATGCCATAACTCTGCTTTGTCAAAGCCATCAACTTGAAGACACCTTTCTTCCTCTGTATTTTTGCTTGTCTCACCGAGCAAGATGAACATCCGATTTGAGCTCATGACTGATTCTGCAATCTTTCCTTTGATGGGATGATATATGCTGCAAATCTTCTGATTTCCTCATTTGAACAGCACATCTAACCCCCTTTCTTGTAGTTGCCCAACGCTTAGCAGGTTGTTTTTCAACTCAGGAACGTAGTACATATCATTCAAAACATAGCTTATTCCATTGAGAATGATCTTTACTACTCCTTTTCCATTGACCTCCATTTTGTGATTGTTCCCAAGCTTAACATTGTGAGTGAATGAAATGTCAAGGCTGAAGAACATGTTGCGATCTCCACACATGTGGTTTGAACATCCAGAGTCCACAAACCACGCATCACCTCTCTTTGTTCCTTGAAGCTCAACATACGCCATGAGAAGAACTTCCTCCTTTTCTTCTAGTTCCGCATAGTGGGCTCCATTGCCTCCTTTTGGACACTCATATTGAAAATGTCCCAGATTATGACACCGATAACTCTCAACAACTGCCTTGTTGAATGAGCGTCCCCTGCCTCGGCCTTGGCCTCTATAGGATCCTCTGCCTCTTCCTCTGACATTGAGTGCTTGATCTTCTTCTTCATAACTCTGTTTCTTAAACTTCTTCTCATGCGTAGACAATGAACTTTGCAATTCATCAATGGTCATGCTGCTCGTGTCATTGGATTCCTCAATAGAGATCACCACATAAGTGAACTTGTCGGTTAGATTACGAAGAATCTTCTCAACAATCCTTGAATCTGGCATTTCCTCACCATTGCTCCTCATCTTGTTTGATATTGCCATAACTCTTCCAAAGTACTCATCAATGTTCTCATCATTCTTCATTGCTAGAATCTCAAAATCTCTCCTTAAGGTTTGGAGAAGAGATCGCTTCACTCTTTCTTTCCCTCCAAACTTTCTCTTCATGGATTCCCAGATGATCTTGGATGTTTTGCGATCCAAGATCTGCTCAAACACGACCCGATCGATTGCTTGGAACAGGTAATACTTGACCTGATGATCCTTCTTCTTCAAATCCTCAAGACTCTTCTGCTGCGCTGCAGTAGTCTCGGTTCCCGCTGCTGGCTCGGGAATACCTTCTTCTACTAGACTCCACAACCCCTTTGCTCGTAAGAGGTTCTCCATTAGCTCGCTCCAATGATCGTAATGACCATCGAAATGAGGAATCGCAAGTGTTTTGTCTTCACTCATCTTTCCTTCGTTGTTCTCTCTTTTCTTACTTTGATCGCTTTAAACTTTGTGTTTTGCTCTGATACCAAATGTAATTGTAAATTTCAGAGGACACAATTTGCACTGAACGATCTATCTTATTCAATAGTTCTTACAATGCCTTTTATATTGGACACAACAGAAGCAAACTAACTAATTGAGAAACTTACGGTCATGAGCTCAATTAGCTCCACTAAGCCTATTAAAACGCAAGACCAATTCAAACTAATGAGACGTGGTCTCTTATTCCTAAACTTAAGCAAGACAACAACTGAAACAAGACTCAACAAATATATCCCTAAACCGATGAGATTTATGGTGAACCGATATGATCCGAACAACAAGCCAAACCACGGCCTCGACACCGACCTGTTTTATGGGCTACCAACGACCGATCTATTTAGCCGATTCATGGGAATGGGAATTAACCAAGATTGAAACGGTAGAGACGCGAGCCTAAGACAAAGCTCCATGAGTCTGAACCGTTAATGAGTTCCTAGAAGAAAGAAAATTCCAAAAAGTAAGAGAATCTTCCTTTATCGTTTAAGAATATGTCTAGCCGACTTAGAGTTTTACAAATATTCATGTACATTGCTTGAGAAAATAATCCAAATTTTTACTTAGCAAAACGCTTGTACTTTGAGAACTTCACAAAACATAAAATAAACACCATTCTTTTGATCATTGTATTGTGTTTTAACTTAGAAATTCAGTTCCCTTGAAAAATCTTAACAAATTTAGTTTATTACAAAAGAAAGGATAAAATCACCGATTTACATTTGATTATGGTAGATTTGGAGGAAAGGAAGAGAAAATGGTTTTTTCACGAAAAAGTATCATTCTCAAAAAATAAAGTAAGAATAAGGAATAAGATTATTCTGTTACGAAAGTCAAAAATAATAGGAACAACAACATAACGTCCATTATATAGACATACGCATTCGTCAATCGAATTAATTTCTAATAGAGCGAATCGTCACTATGCGACATAGTAACTTCTGCTTTTTTACTTCTATATATGTAAACTCATTTCGTCGACTGTAAAAGGCAATTCAGAATTTCAATAATAAGATATACAAATTTTCTCTCTCGCTTGCATTTTCCTTATTCTCTAAGTATCCCGATTTCACCGGGTATAAATTTTTATTCTTTATTTATATTTATCGCCATGATAAATCCCCACTTTTTTATAACACGTTATCATCACGATTACTCTACGTTTATGATAAAAAAAAAAAATTATACTGTATAATAATATTATAATAGTCGATATATTACCTCCATTATATATTATTTTGCAGTGGTTGTTTAAAGCACCGCTATTAATTTAATTTATTATTATTATGCTATAACTGTTAAATGTGCGTGACCAACCCGCCGCATAATTTATTTAATGTTTTAATATGGATAACTCAGTCACCATAATTTATTTCTCGTTATAATATGGATGACCCTGTCACCATAATTTATTTATCGTTATAATATGGATGACCATGTCACCTTCATATTTATCTTATAAGATGGATGACTCCATCACCACAATTTATTTAATGTTAAAATATAGATGACTTTGTCACCATAATTTATTTAATATTCCAATAAGGATGACTCCGTCACCATAATTTATTTATTGTTGATATGGCTGACTTTATCACTATAATATTATAACTAAAAATTGTTTATATTCTGATTACTATATAAGGAGGTTCAGTCACCTGTAATTAAATATTTTATTTGGTAAATGTTACCGAACATTCATTAATATTTTTCATATTAAATTTTGTTTTAATCTTTTACCACCAACGGTCACAAAGAAAAATTTCAAAAATTTACCTACTTTTTAAACGGCTATAAATAGTGTTTATCAATCTATAAATACACTCATACTTTTCACTTTTTCAAATCACTCAACATTTTAGCTTCTCCCAAACACTTTTACGGAAATTTTTTTTTTTTTAAGTTTTCATTTTGTAAGAAAAATGTCTTGCTGGTTTTTTATTTTTATTATCGGTGTAATTCTTATTTCTGTTTATGGTCTCTTCGTTGGAAAATTGACCCCCGAAGAGTATCACATAAATTTTGGTTTACTTTTTATTGCAATAGTGCTTTCTGGAATCGCTATTATCATTAATGTAAACGGTTTCTAAAATAATATAATTTTCCTAATAATAATTCGATCTTGTTTTTAGAATTAAATGGCCAACATTGAGAAGCTTAAATTTTTAGCTCTCAAAATTACTGGAGCTAACTATATAGCGTGGACAACTGATGTTGAACTCTATATGGAATCGGAAAATTTATCCGACACCATCAAAAAGGAAAATGATTCATCTGCCCAAGCTAAGGCAAAGGCAATAATATTTCTGAGGAAACATCAAGATGAAAATATGACGCATGATTATGCGCACATTAAAGACCCGACAGAGTCGTGAAAAGCTCTGAAAGAAAGGTTTGATAATCAGAGAGAAGTAAATCTTCCTCATGCGATGGAGGAGTGGAAAAACCTGATGGTTCAGATATTTAAGAAAGTGGAGGAGTATAACTCCGCAATGTTGAGGATTGTATCACAATTAAAATTTTATGGTAAACCACTCATCAAAGCAGAAATGCTCGAGAAGACATACCTCACGTTTCACAAAGAACACAGTGTCCTTCAAGCAATGTATAGAAATTATGGATACATAGGGTTCTATGAGTTAATTGTCATGCTCATAATTGCAGGGAAAATTAATGAGCTAAGTTGCAAGCTATACAAAGAGTCTAACAATGGCAAAGAGAAAGAAGTGAACCTTTCGGGACACTTTGAGAGTACATTATACCTTGATTCTCCCGATTTTGTAAATGATTTCGACGAGACAGCTTTTACGGATAACTAAAATGCTTGAAATGAGACTACTGAGTAATCTCCAGATACGCCATGTATAATATTATGTTTTCGGTTATTTGAAAAAATAATGTTGTTTTAACACAACAAACTAATGTATAATTATTGTATGTTTTATTTTTATGAATGATATTTACTATCTATTATTTAATTTTTCATGCTTTAATAAATGGATGAAACAAAACACAAAGAAATAGTTCGAGAAATTTGTATACTAGATAGTGGAACAACACACACTATTCTCAAAGACAAGAGATATTTCTCTAACTTAAAACCGACAAATATTATTGTCGATACATATCATTCCTACATACCTTGTTATAGGAAGTCGAAGAGCCACCTTTATGTTTCCAAATGGAACCAAGTTTTCCATAAATAATGTTTTATATTCTCTGAATTCTAAAAGAAATTTGTTGAGTTTCAATGACATATATCTTCAAAGATATTATACTCAGTCCGCAACTGAGAATGGAAAGAAGTATACATACATAACTTCCGATAAATCCGGAAAAAGGCTTGTACTGGAAAAATTTCCAAAATTTCCATCAAGATTGCATCATACTCAAATAAGTGCAATCGAATCGAATCTAGTAAATAAAAGAAATCCAAATGATTTCACACTATGGCATGATCGCCTCGATTACCCAGGCACAACAATGATGCAAAATATAATAGAGAACTCACATGGTCCTTCAATGAAAATTCAAGATATATATATATAAGGGGAATAAAATAACATGTGTTGCTTGTTCTCACGGAAAATTGATCATAAGGCCATCGCCAGCCAAAATTGATAAAGAATCACCAAGTTTTCTTGAATGAATTGAAGGTGATATTTGTGGAATGATACATCCATCATGTGGACCATTCCACTATTTTATGGTATTAATTGATACATTTAGCAGATGGTCACATGATGTCTATTATCATCTCGAAATATGGCATTTGCGAGATTTCTAACTCAAAAATCAAACGTAGGGCTCAGTTCTCTCATTACCCCCATTATGAAAGTTAGACTAGACAATGCTGGTGAATTTACGTCTCAAGCCTTCAATGATTATTGTACGGTAACGGGTATAGAAGTTGAACATCCAGTAGCTCATGTTCATACACAAAATGCTTTGGCTGAATTATTAATTAAACGTCTGCAACTAATTGCAAGACCATTGATCATGAGATAAAAACTCCCAACTTTTGTATGGGGACATGCTATTTTACATGCAGAAGCACTCATTCAGATAAGACCAAGTGCATATCATAAATATTCTCCATTACAATTAGCTTTCGGTCGAGAACCGAATATATTCCATCTAAAAATTTCTGGTTGTGCGGTATATGTGTCTATAGCACCACTACAACGTACAAAAATGGGACCACAAAGAAGGTTGAGAATATATGTTGGGTGTGATTCTCCATCAATCATACGATACCTAGAACCACAGATTGGTGACATCTTTACGGCACAATTTGCCGATTGTTATTTCGATGAGAAAGTATTCCCGGTTCTAGGAAGAGAGAATAAACAACTAGGAAAGGATATAGAATGGCGTGCACCATCTCTATTACAACTTGATCCCCGGACCAAACAGTCGGAATTAGCAGTTCGATAAATTATGCATTTGCAGAGTACAGAAAATCGGCTACCTGATGCATTTGTAGATACCAAAACGGTAACGAACCTACAAAGTTTCCTACTCATATTGATATCCCAAATGAGCACCATAGAGCAGATAATACATGTGAGTCAAGAACATGCTTGAAGCGTGGTAGACCCGTCTTTTCTAAGGATAAAAATATTAGAAAACGAAAGGAAGCTGAAAAGCATCATGATCCCAAAATCACTGAAAGTATTTTGGAAGAACCGAATCATGAGACTAACTCAAATTGATGCAGTCGATGACATTTTCTCATATCTTGTCCATATGGAAATAGATGAAGAAAACGAAGATCCAAAACCAAGTCTGTATATGAATGTCAAAACAGGCAGCACTAGATGAAATGGAAAGATGCAATACAAGTCAAACTTGATTCGCTTAATAAACAAAATGTATTCGGACCTATTACACTCACACCCAAAGAAGTAAAACCGGTTGGATACAAATGGGTCTTCGTTCGAAAACGAAACAAAAATAATGAGATTATGAGATATAAAGCTCACCTTGTGGCTCAAGGTTTTTCTCAAAGACATGGGATTGACTATGAGGAAACATATTCTCTTGTTACGATGCAATCATGTTCATATTATTAATGAGTCTAGCAGCTAACAAAAATCTAGAGATGCATCTCATAGATGTCGTTACAACATATCTATATGGATCATTAGATACTGATATCTATATGATTCCAGATGGGTTTATAATTCCTAAAGAATTAAGTTCTAAACCAAAAGAGTTATGGGCAATAAAATTTACAAAGATCATTATATGGGTTAAAGCAATCTTGACGTATGTGGTATAATCGTCTCAGTGAACATTTAACAAAAGAAGGATACGTAAACGATCATTTATGCCCATGTGTTCTCATCAAGAAAACAACATCCGGATTTGTGATTATCGATGTGATTGTTGATGGTCTAAACATAATAGGAACTCAAGGGGAAATACAAAAAGCCTCAAATGATTTAAAAGGTGAATTTGAGATGAAAGATCTCATACATACAAAGTATTGTCTTGGCCTTCAAATTGAGCATTCTCAAAAGGGTATATTTGTGCACCAATCCACATATACCAAAAGGGTACTTAAACGATTCAACATGGATAAAATAAATCCTCTAAGTACTCTTATGATCGTTAGATCACTCATAGTTGAAAATGATTCATTTCGACCACTTCAGAAAAATGAAGAGATATTTGGTCCTAAAATACCATATTTGAGTGTCATTGGAGCTTTAATGTACCTTGCAAATTGTACAAGGCCCGATATATCATTTGCCATTAATCTTTTGGCAAGATTCAGTTCGTCTCCTACGCGGAGACACTGGAATGGAATTAAACACATCTTCTGTTACCTCCAAGGGATATTGATTTAGGTTTATTATATCCTCAGAATTCAAACGATCAAATGGTTGGTTTTGCAGATGCAAGATATTTATCAGATCCACATAAAGCTCGATCACAACCTAGATACGTTTTCATGATCAGAGGCACTGTTATATCTTGGCGTTCTCAGAAGCAGACACTCGTGGCAACTTCTTTAGATCATGCTGAAAATATTGCGCTCCATGAAGCAAGTAGAGAATGTAAATGGTTGAGATCAATTAGCCAACACATGAGATTAAGCAGTGGGATCCACGTAAACACAGAGCCAACTATCTTATATGAAGACAACGTTGCATGTGTCGCTCAAACAAAGGAAGAATATATCAAAAGTGATTGATATATCATGGTTTTTACCCCTTTTAGGCCATGTTATAAGTCCAATATCTAGAGTTTTTGGTGTGTTTTATGTTTGTTTTAGAGTCTTTGCATGTTTCTAGATGTTTGGAGCATAAAAGATGTTTACTGGAAGTTTTGGAACATTGCGGAAGAAGACGACGAATTGATCAAGTGAAGAATAAATTTCAGAGGCTCGTGTCGCTCGACACCACCCCCTGGGTGTCGAGCGACACCTTCGCGGATTCAGAAAAGTTCAATTTCGGAAGTTTGCCGTTTTTGCCTAGAAGTTGCAGATGTTTACTTTTATGTTTCCAGTCGGTTTAGGAACCTTATAAATACGTTTTTGCAGCCATTGTTTAGGTTGATGCTTTATTTTACTTAGTTTAAGAGATATATTAAATTAATGAAGATGTTTGCTTCTTTGATTATGTCTGAGTAGTTCTCTTGTTAGGTTTAGGGATTTTCAAAGGTGTTTGATGAATTGCTAGATCTGATTTAATTGTTAGGATAATATCTTGAGAATGTTGTTCATCTTGACTAGTGTAACATCCCGAAACCGAATTCTGGGAATTTGGTCGGGGTGTCGATCGACACCAGTGGTGGGTGTCGATCGACACCAATGTTTTTTGTTAATTTTGGTTAAGTTTAATCGCCCTGTTTGCGAGTAGGTTTTGGGAGAAACATAGGGCTCGACTATATAAGCCTTTTTGCCGAATGTGGCCGTGTTTCAGAGGAGGAGAAACAATTTTAAATGATTTCGGTGAAGAGTTCGGTGATTCGAAGAGCATTTGTGATCCGTTCTTCATCGTTTTTTGCGTGATAGTCTTGTGTGGTTGTTGGTCGGGTTTGTGGTGCTGTTTCGGTGATTTCATGCGAGGAATCAGAGTTTTCAAGGCTGATTCGTGCCAGTTTCTTATCCGTTCATTCCTCAACTGCGTAATCATGGTGAGTGCGTGATCGTGATATAGAATTAGGTTATTAGGAAATTTGATTGGTTGTTTGTGATGAATTGGATTGTTCCTGTGATATTTCTGTGTGAATTATGCGTTTTGGAATCGTGATGATCTCGCGAGATGGAACGGAACTCGAGCCGTGAGATGATTTGGCTCGGTTCAGGTTTCTGCAAGAGGTGTCGATAGACACCTAGTGGTAGTGTCGATCGACACCACCTGTTTTAAATATTGAATTTGTTTAATTGTTGTGAACTGTTGTTTGATCGCGTAAAATTGATAGTCTAATTCCTATTATATATCTGGTAGACGGGATGACCGCTCCACTAAGTATTTATTAAATACTTACGCAACTCTGTTTTTCCCTTTGAGTTGCATGTAACAGAAATGCGTGATCGCAGAATCATGGCCGGCGAAGGGGATGATAGAATGTTTATTTATTTCCGTTTTAGTCTACTGAAACCTGGTGTTTAGGTTGCTAGATTTTTATTATTGTTTCCTGGAATTTAGAATTACTGGAATTGAATTTATTTATTATTTTATGGATTTATTTTATGCGAATTTCCG
Source organism: Draba incana (assembly GCA_963576765.1). Classification (NCBI taxonomy): domain Eukaryota; kingdom Viridiplantae; phylum Streptophyta; class Magnoliopsida; order Brassicales; family Brassicaceae; genus Draba; species Draba incana. Next base: position 12,044,535 of record OY755210.1, read on the forward strand.
CTTTTGTTAAAAAAAAAAAAATTGGGTTTTACATTTTGGTATCAGAGTCTAGACGTTTTTAGGACATTGAAATTGGATGAATTGAGACTATGTAGTTTAATTGTTTATTGGTGGTTAGGCAGTTAATAGTCTTAGATCATCCTTTTCGGCTTTAAAGAGATTCCGCGGTAAGTTGTGTTTTAATTTTTTGTGACTTCTTGTTTGCTTATGTTTCCTGTCTTGTGTGGTAGATGGATACCTGAGTGAGAGATCGTGGCAGAGGCCGTGGTAGAGGCCGTGGTCGTGGTCGTGGCTTAGTGTCAGAGTCGTCTAGTAGTGTGGCTGCATCCCAGACACATCGGGTGGAGACCGCGAGTGAGACCAGTGCCAGTGTGGCTGTCAGTACCAAGAGAGGCGCCGGGAGGGGTTCTCGTGGTGGTGCTGTTGGTACTGGGAGAGGTGCAGGGAGAGGTGCTGGTGATGGAGTGGGCCCAGGTGGGGGTGCAGCTCCAGCTCAGGGTCGTGATGATGTCATTGTGGGACTTCTGACGCAGCTATTGGAGCGGTTTTTGGCGGCGTCTCCTGTACCAGCTCAAGCAGTACCTCCGGTAGTGGAGGGCAGCAGCAGAGAGCTGCAGAGGTTGAGCAGCCGAGAGCTGTGATTGCTGAGCATCCTCCCTATCTCGTGATGATGGGACATATGCAGAAGATTGGTGGCGCTTGAGGGTGGAGCGTAATTTTTGGTCGATCCGATGTCCTGCAGAGTATCGGGTGGAGTTGGTTGCACATTATCTGAGCGAGGATGCGCATAGCTGGTGGAGATTGATGGAGTCCAGGAGAGTTGTTTGGACTTGGGATGAGTTTGTGGGAAAGTTCAATGCCAAGTTCTTTCCTCGAAAGGCTTTGGACCGCCTGCAGATGAGGTTTATGGAGCTGTCTTAGGGAGCGAGTTCAGTTCGGGATTATAATACTGAGTTCAGCAGACTTTAGGTTTATGCTAGTCAGGGCATGACTGATAAGCGGACCCTTATGCAGAGGTTCTTGTAAGGGCTTTAGATGAGTATAAGGACCTAGTGTCAGGGTTCGGTGTACGCCTCGAGGGCGAAGTAGGTGGAGCTTGTTGCTTCGATTGAGGAGGATCAGCGTGAGCAGAGTGATCCGGTGGTTATTCCATCAGTGGCGGTTCCATCTGTAGCTGCTCCTGCTGTTCAGCCGAGGAGGCAGCAGCAGCATTCTCAGAGTTTTGGTTCTGGCAAAGGCGGCAAGCCTGCGCAGGGTCAGAACAAGAGATTCGACGAGGTTTCAGGATAAGGCCAGAGAGGTCATGTTTGTTATGGATGCGGGAGTACCGAGCATCGAGTGGCTAGTTATCCCAAGATGGAGGCATCTCGGGATGCCAAGGTGTGTTTCCATTGCCGAGAGTCGGGGCATATCCGACCAGTGTGTCCTAAGTTGCAGCAGATGGTTGTGGCAGCAGTTCAGCCAGTGGCAGGGCAGGATGTGGCTCAGTTGGCAGCAGTGCAGCCGTTTGGCGAGATTCGGCCGGCACCGTGGGTTTATGGTCCTGCAGAGGCGGGGGAACCGGGCAACGCGCAGATTAAAGGTAAAATTTTAGACTCTAACCTTGTTAATTCTTAGTGGTAGAATTTGTTTTATGTCTATTATTTTTCCTGTGGTAGTTGTTAGGGTTCTCAACGCATGTGAATTGTGTAGGGACCTTATTAATGGGAGGGTCTGAGTCCCACGTTCTTTTTGATTCTGGAGCATCGAACTACTTCATCACTCCAAAGGATGCCGAGCTCAGTGGCATTCAGAGCAGTGCGGGTGAGCATTTGGGTCTGGTTAAAGTGGCTGGAGGGGGATTCCTGGCTACTTCCGGCCGAGCTAGAGCAGTAGATGTTCAGATTGTCGGTCAGTCGATGCAAGCAGATTTGGTGATCAGTCCGGTGGAACTTTACGACGTGATTCTTGGGATGGATTGGTTGTCGTTTTATAAGGTTCATTTGGATTGTTTCAGAGGGAGAATAGCTTTTGAGCGAGATGCAGGGAAGTTAGTGTTTCAGGGCATGAGACCTACTTCCGGGAGTTTGGTAATCTTGGCTATTCAGTCTGAGCAGATGATAGCGCGGGGTTGCGAAGCTTACTTGGCGGTTATTTCGATGCCAGAGTCTTGTGGTGAGGTTGCTATCGGGGAGATCCGAGTTGTTCGGGACTTTGTAGATGTTTTTTAGTCGGTGCTGGGATTACCACCGTCTCGGTCATATCATTTCACGATTGAGTTAGAGCCCGGGACAGCTCCGATTTCTAAGGCTCCTTACAGGATGGCTCCAGCAGAGTTAGCGGAACTAAAGAAGCAGTTGGAAGATCTGTTGAGTAAGGTTTTTGTGCGACCGAGTGTGTCACCATGGGGAGCGCCGGTTTTGTTCGTAAAGAAGATAGATGGGAGTATGCGTTTGTGTATTGACTATCGAGGCCTGAGCCGGGCCACTGTAAAGAACAAGTACCCTCTCCCGAGGATTGATGAGCTTTTGGATCAGTTGAGGGGTGCTACTTGGTTCTCCAAGATAGACTTGGCATCGGGTTATCATCAGATCCCGATAAACGAGGCAGATGTTCGTAACACAGCGTTCAGGATGAGATACGGACATTTTGAGTTCGTGGTCATGCCTTTTGGTTTGACAAATGCGCCGGCGGCTTTCATGAGATTAATGATACGACGTGTTCAAGGAGTATTTGGACGTGTTCGTTATCATCTTTATTGATGACATCCTGGTTTATTTGAGGAGTCCCGAGGAACATGAGACTAATTTGAGATTGGCTTTGGAGAAGCTTCAATAGCAGAAGCTGTATGCCAAGTTGAGTAAGTATAGTTTTTGGCAGAGACAGATGGGATTCCTTTGACATATTGTATCTTCAGAGGGTGTTTCAGTGGATCCGGCGAAGGTAGAGGCTATCAGGGATTGGCCCAAACCGTGTAATGCCATCGAGATCAGGAGTTTCTTAGGTTTGGCAAGTTATTACCGGAGATTCGTCAAGGGTTTTGCGAGTATGGCCCAGCTGATGACGAAGCTAACTAGTAAGGATGTTTCGTTCATTTGGTCGCCGGAGTGCGAGGAGAGCTTTGCGAGGCTCAAGGAGATGTTGACTAGTACGCCGGTATTGGCATTACCCGAGCCGGGGAAGCCTTATACCATGTACACCAATGCTTCAGGAGTTGGTCTGGGTGTGTTTTGATGCTGGAGGGCAAGGTCATTGCGTATGCTTCAAGGCAGTGGCAGGGTAGTGAGCGTAATCGCCCTACGCATGATCTTGAGTTCGGAGCTGTAGGTTTTGCTCTAAAGATTTGGAGATCGTACCTTTATGGTGGGAGGGTGGAGATCTATACGGATCATAAGAATTTGCAGCATATCTTCACTCAGCCATTTCTGAATATAAGGCAGAGGAGCTGGCTTGAGTTTTTGGCGGATTACGAGCTGGACATCTTTTACCATCTGGGTAAGGCTAATCATGTGGCTGATGCTCTGAGTCGGAGAAGGGTTGATTTGATTCGGGAGAGGAGGTTGAGGCTTTAGTGGGCAAGATTAGTACCTTGCAGTTGTGTGCTTTTTCGCATGAGCCTTTGGGATTGGAGGCTGTGGATCTAGCAGATCTTTGGAGTAGGATCCGAGTAGCTGAGAGGTGTGATCAGGTTTTATTTGAGGCGTCGAGGGCCGTTGGAGCTGAGTATATTGTCTCTTCGAATGGGACTATTTTGGTTCTCGGGCGGGTTTGTTTGCCCAAGGACGAGATGTTGCGGCAGGAGATTCTGCGAGAGGCTCATGCGAGCAAGTTTTCTATTCATCCGGGTGCGACTAAGATATACCATGATCTTAAGCGGTATTATCATTGGGTCAGGATGAAGAGAGATGTAGCTGACTGGGTCGCGAAATACGATACGTGCCAGTTAGTGAAAGCAGAGCATCAGGTTCCGGGAGGGAAGTTGCAGAGGTTACCCATTCCTGAGTGGAAGTGGGATATGATCACTATGGATTTTTAGGTCGGTTAACCTACTTCGAGGACCTATGATGCGATTTGGGTTATTGTGGATCGGTTGACTAAGTCAGCATATTTTCTAGCCGTTAAGAAGACCGATGGAGCTGCGGTTTTGGCAAAGAGATTTGTGCGAGAGATTGTGAGGCTGCATGGTGCGCCAGCCAGTATTGTGTCAGATCGAGATCCTAAGTTTGCGTCTGAGTTTTGGGGAGCTTTTCAGACAGAGATGGGCACGAGGGTGCATATGAGTACAATGTATCATCTGCAGACTGATGGTCAGTCAGAGAGGACTATTCAGACCTTAGAGGATTTGCTCAGGATGTGCGTATTCGATTGGGTTGGTCACTGGTTTGATCATCTGTGCCTGGCTGAGTTTGCGTATAACAACAGTTTTCTGGCGAGTATTGGCATGGCTCCTTATGAGGCGCTTAATGGGAGGCCGTGCAGGACACCTTTATGCAGGACCCAAGTGGGGGAGAGGAGCATTCTGGGTGCGAGATTCGTTCAGGAAATGACAGAGAAAATCCGTGTTTTAAAACTGAACATGAAGGAAGCTCAGGATTGTCAGCGGAGTTATGCTGATAAGCGGCGGAGAGAGCTTGAGTTTGTAGTGGGAGATCGCGTGTATCTCAAGATGGCTATGTTGAGGGGTCCTAACAGATCCACAGCCGAAAACAAGCTGAGCCCGCGTTTTATGGGACCGTTCCTGGTGGTGGAGCGAGTTGGACCGGTGGCGTATCGGTTAGAGTTACCTCCGATCATGAAGGTTTTCCACAAAGTGTTTCATGTGTCTATGCTGAGGAAGTGCCTCCATGAGTCAGAGGAGTTGGTGGCTAAGATCCCGGAGGATCTGCAGCCAGATTTGACAGTTCCGGCAGTTCCTGTAAGGATTCTCGAGAGGAAAAAGAAAGTTCTCCGCCGGAAAAGGATACCGTTGCTGAGAGTCTTGTGGGATTGTAGCGGTATAGAGGATGAGATATGGGATCCAGAGGCAAAGATGAAGTTGAAGTTCAGGAAGTGGTTCGACAAGCAGGTCGTAGTTTGAGCTTACTTGTCTGTTTGTGGTTTTAGATGGTGATAGCGTGGTTATTGATGTTTGGTTCATGTATTTTTCGTTTTGATTGTAATGATATACATTTTTGCAGAATTTATAAGATGAAGTTTCTTTATCTATTTTCCGTGTCCTTATGAGATGTGTGGTTCTTATAAGCATGTCATTGATTGGCCAGTTTGGGTCGTGTCCTCAATGATATTTCGGGTGGGAAATATCGAGATAGGCCAAGTGGGGCAGATCTAATCATAGATGTTAGTAAACGTTTTTCTTTTGAATCTAATACTCTAGGAATAGTGGTATTCCCGAATAACTCATTACAAATTTGGAAGACGGTGAGTCTTCGACGGTCTACTCGTGACTGGTGGATCACAGCGTAGTACCGAAGGTTACTTACCGATGACGGGTGGATCATGGTATAATATAGTGGGATGCTAACTTATCTGCGACAAGTGGGTCTCAGGATAAGTATCAGGAGATGGTGGGTCTCTTGAAGGGAGTGAGTTCCATGCATTCTTTTATGGAGTTGGTGGTCTCCAGAGGCTTGTTTGAGACGAGTGGGTCTCAGTATGAGTCTAGAGGGAAAGTGGTTCCCGGTATACCATTGGTGGTTGGTATATTTGTTGCTAAGGGATGCGTCCCGAGAGCAAGGTAATGAGTTAGGAGTAATAAATGTCTAGAAAACGTGGGTATTAACATATGAATTAGATGAGAGTTTAGGGATCGAGCGAGGATCTCTGATGTGATGACCAAGTGGGGTCAAACTTTCGGTCTTGGATAGACGGTTTGAGGGATTCGAGGTCGAATCCAGGATAGTGGGGGAGAGTTGTAACATCCCAAAACCGAATTCTGGGAATTTGGTCGGGGTGTCGATCGACGTTTTTGGTCGATTTTGGTTAAGTTTAATCGCCCGATTTGCGAGTCGGTTTAGGGAGAAACCTAGGGCTCGAGTATATAAACATTTTTGCCAAGTGTGGTCGTGTTTCAGAGGAGGAGAAACTGTTTTAAAGGCTTTTGGTGAAGATTTTGGTGATTCGAGGAGCGTTTGTGATTAGTTCGTCATCATTCTTTGCGTGATAGTCTCGTGTGGTTGTTGGTCTGGTTTGTGGTGCTGTTTCGGTGATTTCCTGCGAGGAATCAGAGTTTTCGAGGCTGATTCGTGCCAGTTTCTTATCCGTTCATTCCTCAACCGCGTAATCGAGGTGAGTGCGTGATCGTGATATAGAATTAGGTTATTTGGAAATTTGATTGGTTGTTTGTGATGAATTGGAATGTTCCTGTCATGTTTCTGTGTGAATTATGCGTTTTGGAATCGTGATGATCTCGCGAGATGGAACGGAACTCGAGCCGTGAGAGGATTTGGCTCGGTTCAGGTTTCTGCGAGAGGTGTCGATCGACACCTAGTGGTAGTGTCGATCGACACCACTGTTTTATGATCACGAGGATCGGTTGCTTGCGTGAAGCGTCGATCGACACCAAGTGGTGGTGTCGATCGACACCCCCTGTTTTAAATATTGAATTTGTTTAATTGTTGTGAACTATTGTTTGATCGCGTAGAATTGATAGTCTAATTCCTATTATATATCTGGTAGACGGGATGACCGCTCCACTAAGTATTTATTAAATACTTACGCAACTCTGTTTTTCCCTTTGAGTTGCAGGTAACAGAAATGCGTGATCGCATAATCAAGGTCAGCGAAGGGGATGATAAAATGTTTATTTATTTCCGTTTTAGTCTAGTGAAACCTGGTGTTTAGGTTGCTAGATTTTTATTATTGTTTCCTGGAATTTGGAATTACTGGAATTGAATTGATTTATTATTTTATGGATTTATTTTATGAGAATTTCCGCGTTTGTTAAAAAAAAAAATTGGGTGTTACAACTTGAGTTTATTGCTGATTTTAGATTCATGACCTGAAATCTGATTTAGGATTAATTAATAGAAACAACAGTTTTGTTGATTACCTGATCTAGTCTTTGATGAGCAAAATTCTTTTTCGCAAAGAAATTTGGTTTAGGGTTTTGTGAACAATTGAGCTTGAACTTTAATGCTTGTTTAGATTGTTAGGATTCGCAAAGAAATTTGGGTTTCTAGGATTTAAACATAGATAATCTCTGCAGTGAAAGTTGATTGATTTTATATTCGTGTTCATGTTTAAGAACTGCGCTTAATATCCTATCGTTTATTTTTTGATCTGCAATTCTGATTCACCTGAGATTTCCCTGTGTCTACCTTCTCTTTAATTGATTTACAACCGTTCATTCTGCTCGCTTTGTTTACTTTTACTTGCATTCTCACTATTTCTGCTTAGTTTAATCTGAATTTATTAGTCTATTGTGCAACTGATTCCCTGTGAATTCGATCCCTAAATACTGCAATTGATCTCTTAATTTGAGAGAGTAGCTTAGGGTTAATTTGAGCATATCAATGATATAACCAAACATATCCCTCCCAAGTTTTTCTCATACACTCTGAAACTTGAGAAGGCTACAACCATTGAAGTCAAGTATGTTCGATCATGTGACAATGCCGCAGATCTCTTCACAAAGTCACTACCTACCACTACGTTCAAGAAACATGTCCATAACATTGGAATGCGTCATCAACGGGATTTACAAGATGACACCTGTTCATTTAAGGGGAAGCTTGCGTACTTGTAGTCTTTTTATCTTGCTATGGTTTTTCTATTGTGTTTTCCTGGAAAATTTTTTAATGAGGCAACAAATAAGTAAAGCAAGAGACAATAGTGATAATGGTCTCTATGGGGGAGTGTTACGAAAGTCAACAATAATAGGAACAACAACATAACGTCTATTATATAGACGTACGCATTCGTCAATCGAATTTATTTCTAATGGAGCCCATCGTAACTATGCGACATAGTAACTTCTGTTTTTTTACTTCTATATATACGAACTCATTTCGTCGATTGTAAAAGGCAATTATGAACTTCAATAATAAGAAATACAAAGTTTCTCTCTCGCTCTCGTTTTCTTTATTTTCTCAGTATCCCGATTTTACCAGGTATAAATTTTTTTTCTTTAATTATATTTATCGTCATAATAAATTCCCACTTTTTATATAACATATTCCATATTTAAAGTAAATCCATTTTTTTAATTTTATTTTGGAATTAGAGATGAAATACTCTAAACATTATCTTATTGTGAAAATAAGCAAAGTTGAAAAGGCCTTGAAATCCTGTAAAAAATCAAGTTGGATATAAAAGTCTATTGTTGTGTCAACCCATAATTGTCCTATATACAAGAAGCTCAATTCACGAGGACCTTACAGGTTACATTATCGATAATTATATAGAATTGATACCAAAAACTGTACATCAGCACAAATAATTGTAGACGTTGACGAAACCCAAATTTATGGCCTTTGTACGTTACTCGAGTACTACATTTATAATTATAAGTAACTAGTTAATGTCTTCTTTTTTTTGTCACATAACTAGTTAATGTGTAAAACAATATACTGGCATTTTGTGTTGCGATTATACATTGAAGATGCAATTGTCTTAAACATTTATAAAATGTTGTAATAGTGTTAAAGACGTAATTTTGTGTGGTGGGAAGTTGTCAGGATAAATGATTCTTTTACTGGCCTTGAGTCTGACATTTGAATGAAGGAAAGATGCAGAAGCAAACAACTCTGTATTTTATACACTAAAAAAAATCCATTTTACCCTTCCACCATGTTCCAAATCTTTATTTTTCCTATTTTTTCACCCATCCTCTTTATTATTTTTTTCCTTATACGTCTTAACAGGTCAAATAAATATTAGTCTTGTTATTTGTTTAGTGTAGGAGATTGAAACAATGTTTAAGAAAGAAAAAAAATAAAGATTGGAAAAATGTTTTGTTTACGTATGAATATGAAGTAATTAAAAAAGAAACCAGGTGGGTTAATCATAGAAGTATGCGTGTTTCCATTGGATTTATTATTTGACCATCTTATCGGTCAATATGTTTCAAATACTACGTTATTCGAGTACCTTTAGGCTTTAGTGTTTGTCCTATTTTACATAAAATATGCACCTCTCTTATTAGTAACATGATGCGATGTTTTGTGTTTCTTTTAATGATCATTATGCGATGTTATTTTTTTTTTAATCCAGAACCGTGACAACATTAGCGGATGTTTTAAGAGAAAAAAGAGCTTCAATTTATTTAAAAAATAATTTTTTACAGTAAAATTTTATCGTATAGCAAAAATATATAAAGAACTAAACTATTAATTTCTCATCTTTTTGAAAAGAATACTCTTAACCAAGCTTTGAAAATCAACATTTCTACCCAAACTTTTTTCAATGGGTAAGATATTCAACTCATATTTTACCAAAAAGAGAATAATTTACCTCATCGACAATAATCTAAGAAACGTAAATTGACATATTGTGTCATTGTGAAACTTCAATTTTAGCATTTTTTTTATTTAACATGATAGAGGATAAAACAAACCTCTTTATATTTACCTTATATTTTAATAGTAAATCATTTTTTCTATGCTTTTAAAAAAAATTTAAAAATCCTTACTGTGTCTATATTTTGTTTACCACAAAACTATTAATATCTAATTAATATTCTAACTAATTAAAATTAAGAATAAAAAATGATGCCCGTATATGTTTTCCAAAAAAAAATTGATGCCCTTAAATATTTCAAAAACATTTGATGCCCCAAGCGAATGTTTTAAAAATTCATACCATGGCACGGCTCTGCAACTTGTATCTAAACCATAAAACCATGGGTTATCAACCGACGCTACTATCATGATGCTCGTAATATATACAAGTAACAATAACATGGAGCCCGTCGGTTGCTGCATCAAAATGAAGTTTTGGAACGTAATCTTGGAGCCCTCTGATCTTATTATTGCATGCACGTGTATGTGTGATTAGCTTGTTACACTGTAAATTTGAGGAAAATAAAAGAAAACGCAAGAAAAAATCGAAGGAAAAAGACAAGTGTTTGAAGATGATAGGGAAGAAGAAAACAAGGGAAAAGATATGAAAGCAAAATGTGAATGAGGTCGTCTGACACATAGATGAAACCCATAAAGTTAAGTACGTATAGTATAAAGAAACCGAGTTACGTTTGGTAATAAGATTTATTTTTCTCTTATGGACCACCATAGAGTATAGATGTGAATTAGGTGTATGAGTGATTTGATATGCGAGCAAACGTCGCATTTCTCTAATTAAGATTTGAATGGATAACGTCCTCGTCTAAATTCACTTTTGAGAGGAAACATACAATCGTAGTATGTTTGTCTCTTCCCAGGGACCTTTGTCTCTTCCCTGACTTGGAAGACACTCCATCCTCCGGGTCTTCCACTGCCTTAGACTTCCTCCGTATGGTTTGCTCAGCGAATCCCCAAACATGCTTTTATTCATTGGCTGGTCATGAGAGACCGTCTTCCAACAAGAAACCGCCTTATCAATTGGGGTCTCCAGGCTGACTCTGTTTGCTTGCTCTGTTCAGTCGCCAATGAGTGCAGAGAACATCTCTTCTTTAACTGCTCCTTCTCTATGCAGGTCTGGCTTTCATTTTTCACACATTCCTCGCTGTCTCCGCCAAAAAACATTGACAGAGTAATGCAGTGAAACAACAGAACCTTTGCTTCACCGAAAATCAACATCATTAGTAAGCTTCTCACTCAGGCTGTCATTTACGAAATATGGAGGGAAAGGAATAGTAGACTTCATCTTGTTCCCCCGAAAACAAATTTGGTAATCATCAAGGAAATTCAGTTGATTATGCGAAAGAAATTGCTTACTCTGGATCTCAGTGCAATAGGGCAGGTGACTCCAAGCTCTCACCTTACTTTTCTTTCTACCTGGTTTGAATTTTTCCAATTAGTTCCTTAGGTCTTTCATCTCTTGACCCATCCTTCATCGGCTTAGATCACCTTTTCTCCTTGGTGTGTGAGTCTTTTTCCTCTTTGTAACTTTAGTTATTAAGGGTTCAGGTTTTTTGGCCACCTGCGTGTGGTTGTTCCCAAACCTCAACCCTTTATTTAGTATTGCTTCTAAATGGTCTTTCTGTAGAAGAAGAAGGAAATAAAATATATATTAAAAAAAAAAAAAAAAACATACAATCGTAGTATCGTACGGGTGGGCAAAATATAATAGCCAAAGAAACGGTTTACGAGTTCGTGTACTAGCTACCATGTTTCTTTTTTTCAAAGTATTTTTCAAACTCAAATCAAGAAGCGTAAAAAATTCTAAGTCCTATACGGCTATACGAAAAGAATCATTCATCATCTATCCATTTATAAAATACATTGGAATGTACATCGGAGATAGAAAAGGAATTAAAAAGCCATGACATGTAATGTATAATGTAGTGATTTATCTTAATTTTGTTGTTGTTCATCATCAAAATTTAAATTTGTATATTACATGTGGACATAAAAGAATAGAGAAATAATGAGAAACAATCATGTGAAAAAGATGATTTTAGAATGTAAATTTTCACTAAACTCTCGTTTTAGAACTCTAAACAAGGGACAAAACAGTTGCTCTTTAACCTAGTTGTGTGTGTTGCTCTCTTTGAACATTTTGGAGGTTAATGAGCTCTATTTTTTGAGAATGATCAAATTTAAAATTTTTAAAGGTCCCTAGACTGTGTTTTCGTGAGTGACTTGGTTTTAAATTAGCTAACAACCGACCAATGAGTGAGGTTGTGCTCGACCAAATAACATATGTAACTCTTTGATCTCTTTCTTTTCGAGCAATCGGCTGGTGACTTCAGGACAATGTGCAGGGGCGGATCTAGCCATATATTTGACCGGGGCACAAACTTATGAAATTTTGAGATAATTTTCTTATAAAATATGTTATGTAAATTATTTTGAGATATTGAACATATTTTTAGAAAAGAAACATATAATAACATTAAATGTTGTTATTTTTTTGATGGAAATTTAAAATAAAAAAGGAAAGTGTACATATTTAAAAGAAAAGAACACAAAATTTATGAAAAAAAACTTAAATTAATGGAGACACTTTAGAATCGGATAATAAATAGTGGGTGCACTTTAAGAAATTTTTCATTTAATCTGTTCAAAACTTGAATTATACTTAATAAAATTAGAATTATCAAAAAAATTATGGGGGCACGTGCACCCATTCTTACCTTACTAGAACCGCCCCTGACAATGTGCGACTAATGGGACATGTTGGTTGGGTGGATTCTCAATTTTTGTTGTTGCTAAAATGTATATGTATCATCAATGAAAATAAACAGTTTAGGTTTACACATTGTTACATGAACAAATTTATATAAACACATGGTCCAATGGAAAAAAAGGATTAAAACATGGTACAAAGATACAATCGATACACATTCGGGAATCGGGATGTATGTTGTTAAACACCATGTCTCAAAGAAGTATAAAGATCCTAAATTTTTCGGGTGCAAAAACAATCGGGAAGCCAAAGAAGAAAAAGCTATTTGAACGATCGATGATGCTCCATACAATTAAAGGAAGTTTTTTCAACTGGTTGCCCGAAAATAAAGCGTTGGATTCTAATGTAGGGCTAGCTAGCAATCGACACGGGTAGAACACCTCCGTGTGCCAAGCTCAACCAACAATACTTAGGGACTTTTGCTAAGACGGGACTATGCTAGTCGTATGATATGTGTCGACAAATTTTTCTTTATTCGTAGTAGAATGATACGTGTTCGCCAAATTTTCATAACTCTTGAACCAAAGGTCGAAACAAATTGAAATCATGTCCACATTGAAGGCTAACTCCATTTCCTATAACGTCAGTGTTTGAGCATATCCAGCAACAATAATGGTTTTATATGAAATGATGTTTAAGATAATTTGGGACATTTTACTTGTTTCTAAAAATACATTTTCCACCGAACCAAATGACACACCCAAACACACACCAAACAACGGACAAAAATAACTTACAACATCTCAAATGCAAGTATACACATTGTGACTGTAAGTGAATCAAAATCACAATTAAACTACAAAAGAAAAGGAAAAAAAAAAGCGATACAAATTTGAAGACCAAGATGTTTTAAATTGAGAATATTAAAGGCTCCCGGCCATCATGATCGTGTTATATGTAAACAAAAATTCGAAATGAGAGGCCAAATGGAGTTCAATTAGGTTCGCTCTCTAGTGGTTTGAATTGTCTATCCGTGCTCATCAAAATCTAACATCATCTACGTTCCCTCGCAAAGAATATATTCAACTGCGTGATGAATTCAGAAATTCCGTTCTGAATAGTCAAATTTGTTTTAAAATGATTTAGTACTGCACTATCAAACTTCGACATTTTACATAAAGTATTAGTGCAAATGCATGGCAATACTATCAATCATTACTGTTGTAGATGTCATAACTGTTGTATAATATTATTAATCATTGCAGTGGTCTAAGACACATAATTTATTACAAAATTGAGCAAATATGAAGTCGCACTATTTGTATTGTCCTGGAGTAGTTATTAAATGGTTTGACAAAACTGTTGAAATAATGAATAAAAAATGTACACTTTCAAAAATTGGTGTATTCTCAAACAAAATGAAATCCGAAAATTTCGTAAAAATATTCAAATCAGATTTACGTTATGGAATGAAAAAGCCAATACTGAAAATAAATCATTATATTTTAAAGGAGAAAACAAAATATTGTTGGTTGCTTATAGTTTTAGGAAGTAAATAAGTCACTTTATTGTGGGCACGTGATTCAGCCTTAATGCCCTGTCGCTCACTCATTACTCTAAAGAAAACCAAGTAATCTCTTTTCACTCTTTCTCTCTCTCACTCATTTCACTGTTTGGAGTTAAACCAAAGCCTCTTCGCTTTCTACCTCAACTAGCCTTCTACAATTCTCTCTCTTCATTCACACACTACAAAAGCATCTAGTTCCCATCACCATAACCCCCAAAAATGCAATATTCGAGAAACTCGATCCTTAGGCAACTAAGCAAGAAAGAAGGTTGGAGGTCAGCTTCTAAAAGGTGGACCTCCGGAGATAGCTCAACTGCATTCACCGACGGTGGTGGTGGTGGTTACTCGTCAATGGAAGGTCTTTATGGGATTTACTCCGGCGGAGAAACGGCGGCGAGGAGTAAAAGAGTGATGGTTGTGGTGGATGAGACTTCAAGGTCCAAACATGCAATGATGTGGGCTTTGACTCATTTGACTAACAAAGGAGATTTGATGACTCTTCTTCATGTTGTCTCTCCTCATGATGAACCTTCTCCTTCTTTGGCTCAATCCCTTGGCTCTCTTTGCAAAGCTTGTAAACCTGAGGTACCATTTTATTATTTTACTTTGAAAAAAAAACTATTAGTGTTAATTAATCTGCATTTTGGGTCTTAATTAATTTTGGTTTTCTTTTTTTTGGGTATGAATTGTGGTAAAGATGTGTAGAGTTACTTGAGTAGTGAGTAGTGCATGCGTGAGTGTGTTGGAGATTGGAAAGAATATCAAACTTGCTATAGGTCCATAGTGGTGGTGACTGATTGATTCCTCTTTTCTCCTCACTTTTATTTTATTTGTTACTGTAAAAAAATGGAAAAATACTTTATCATTCTGTAAAGTAAGCTTTTTCAGTGAAAGATCCAACTTTTTCCTAGTTTAGATCTAATGTTTAAAAATTGGGTTTAATTCTCTTAAACTTGAAATGTAGTTGGTACCTGTTAACATTAACATAAACACTTGTTACTTGTCCAGTTGTCCTTGCCCATTTATTTTTTTTGTTATGTAGCATTTAAAAGGGAAAGTTGTTTGAAAACAAGTAATGGATATAGTTCTCGTAATTTTTAAGTTTTCTAAGCAAATTGTCGAGATATGTTCCTAGCTAATACTATGATTCACCATTTTTTATTGTAATTAAGCACTTGACCCAAAACAATTAATTAATTAACTGAGAGTTTTTATATTACTGTGGAGAAGAAGTTATGTACATACTTGATACTTAACTTATTTTTTTCCTTTTAGCATCAAGAATAGATTATTTTTGACATCTTTAAAAAACACTCAATGATTAATTTTGAGAGTTGTAAAAAATTGAAAAAGGTGGACGTAGAGGCACTGGTGATTCAAGGACCAAAACTAGCAACTATACTAAGCCAAGTGAAGAAACTTGAAGCCACTGTTCTCGTCTTGGGTCAGAAGAAATCAGCACCACTCATCTCCTGGTACGTTTTCTCAACCATCAAATCTCTTTACTTACCATCACGAGTCTCTCGTCTCACATTTTTCTTTCGTTCTGTAGCTTATGTGGACCAAGCAGATCAGATGAGCTCGTGAATCGGTGCATCAACGGTGCAGATTGCTTGACAATTGGTGTTAGAAAACAAAGCAAAGGAGTTAGTGGTTATTTAATTAACACACGTTGGCAGAAGAATTTCTGGCTCTTGGCCTAATCCCAATTCTCTAATCTAAACACCCAATAAATTGCCTTAATCTTTAGTCTCATTTGTGTTTATTATGTAGTCTAATTAAGTATGCTTCTCTCTATTCCCTCATGTTAACATCACTTGTCTTATATCTCTTGTAAGAAAGTAAAGTTAAATATTTGTTCTGAATTCTCATTTTCGTCTACAAATTTCTTTGAACCAACAGTTTATTAGAATTGATCGTACCACAAATTTGAATTAAAAAACAATAATGACAAGACTAGTAACTTCTCCTATGAATGACAATTATTGTTGCTTATCTAAACCATTAAGTATAATAACCTAAAGAATCAGCACGGTGGATCAACCCGGGCGGTCTGTGCTAGTTGTCGCGCTCGTCTTACTTTCAAGTCATCGATATAATTCTGGTAAACATAAGACGCGAAACCCCAAAGCGCGATCAGCATCGACATAATCTTAACGCCACCCATCTTATCATGAAACACAACCAAAGCCGCGAGAGGAGTCACGGCTAGAGAGAGCGTACTAATAACGTTTGAGAAGAGCGACGTAACCAAAAATATCAACCCGACAACACCTACGGAACACACTTGCCACGTAACCGCTGTCCCGACCAAAGTCAGTACATAAGAGGCTTGCCCTTTATGATACCCATCCATTTCCCCGTGCAAGGTTCTCCATTCCCCGCTAGCGAAAAGACCGATAACCGAAACACAAGTCGCAACCAAAGACGTATAAATTTGCATTTCGAGAACCACGGAAAACGTCTCTCTTTTAAGAATCTTCTCGAAAGAGAACTGCATAAGCGAAAGCAAGAGCGAATAGAGCGCGGACGCAGCAAGCGTACACACAAACCCAATAACGTATTTTGACCTGGAAACACCCGAAGGAGCGTCCGCGTCATCGTTGAGACCAATCAAAGCGGCAGAAAACGAAAGGAGAACAACTGAATTGAGAATCAAAGCAGTGAACTTTTGCGAATTGATGAAATACGAAAAAACGGCGTTGAAAGCCAACTGCGTAGCGCAAATGAGCGAATACGTCGATGCAGAGAGGTAAAGAAGTCCAACAGAGTATAACATATTGTCTCCGGCGATGATAACACCGAGCAGAACGTAGATCAAGACAATGACTTTGAGGGAAGCACTAGAAGAAGAGTCTTCAGATTTTGAAGGAATGAGCAAAAGCGGAACGTAGAGGACGGGGAAAGCGGCGGTTTGAACGAGAGTAGCCATCCATTTACTGTTTCCACCTTGATCGTAGTAGAATCTACCGAGAAGAACTGAAGCAGCTTGACCACCAATGAGGAAGAAGATGTTGATGGACACAAGAACCCACCATTGCCAGCTTTTAAGCTTTAAAAGTGGTGATGGTATACCTACCACGCTCTCTTCTTTCGCCAAGATTGGTTCTTGATTATCTTTAAATTCATAAAAATTAAACACAACATAAAAAAAAAAAACCCTAATCATAATCCGACATAAAATTCCAGTGGAATCAACAAAATTCAAGAACTCTTAAAAGCCTAAAGCATAATTACATCATCATGATAAACCCTAAAACAGAATTGTGGAAATGGAGAGGCAGAGAGAATAAAAAGAGGAAGAAGGAGAAGGGGACTGACCGGACATAGAATTCGCCGGTTTATTGATCCGACTGAGATTTCTATAATCGTCTTCTTTGGGATTGATCGCTCACCGAAGATCCGTGAATTTGGAGAAGAAGAAGAAGAAGCAAGTAGCTATTATATCTTGTGCAAGATTCGATGCAGACTACTCAACTAACCTTTTTGAGTTTTGACTTTTTATATCAGCCGATCGTTTTTAAACCGGAGATTCGACCGGTTCCGGTTCGCGTTAAAATTCAGGACAGTATCTTGTACGGTCCAGTTTCACAACCTGTTCAAGAACATAAACCTTTGTCGATCTGATCTATACATTGAAGAGAGTCAAAGAGACTATACACTTATTGGTTTACTTTTCCTCTTGTACGGTATAACTCTCCCAACGGTATTTCTGGTTACTAACCAATTCCAATTTGGTTTAGTCACTATTCATGGTTAACTTGGTTCAATTACGGTTCCTCTATTGGGCTTTAAAAGTAATGTATGCTTCTGGGCCACGGGCTGGGCTTTAGGGTCATCTCGATTGCGTTTGGTGATCCATATGACGATTGTGTTGCTTCGTGTTTAGTCTATTAGTTTCAAATGCTCCTCTACTTGTTTTTATATTGGTCTTAATTTTGCGGTTCTTGTTTGTATAAATAGTGTTAAGTATAGATTTATGCTCAATGGAGCTTTATTGAATAGAAATCTAGACTATAAATGGAAATAGCTCAAAGAGCGTCATTGTGCATAAAAATCCTATATATTATTTGAAGAGTATTTTGGGAACACTTTGATGATATGTCACTCCCACAATTTTCTTACTTTTTTTATTAAATAATTTAATGTCTCATATACTACTATCCAAACACTCCATTCTCCTACTATGCTAACTTCCAAACACTATATGATGACCTTAATTCAATCCTCAAACAACTCTAATTTAACAAACTAGGTAACTTGATTAATACTCTAATTTACCAAACAAACTACAAATACTATAAATTTCTGAATTTTTTGCTTTCTTTTTTTAGGTCAAACATTTATAATTTTCTAGCCATCCCATTTTAACTGGTAATTACGTTTTATAAATTCATTTTTCTCAAAATCAAAATGAACGTAACTTGATTAATAAAAATTCAATTACCTAACAAACTACAAATCTTTAATAAGAGAAATGCTTCTATGTAATTTAATTACATATATTCTGAATTTTTTTTCTCTATTTTTTTTGTACACTCATTACCAAACATATTTTTAAAACTTCTATTTTATTTTTCACACTAAAAGGAAAATGCTTCTAAATAATTTACTTAAATCATATCCTCAATCACATTGTCAACACAATCAATATAATCAAATTATATTATCAGATTACAATCAAATTATCAAATTTTTACAATCAAATTTATACAATAATTACCAAATCTTTGACCATCACAATCTTCAATCTTTTTTAACAACACATATTTTCACATTAATTTTCTAATTATTACGATTTATTTAACCTATTTTGGAGGCTTCAACCCAATAATAGTATGTACCTATAAATACTATCTATCTCCTTTTCATTTTCATCACATCCTCTATATATTAAAGGAAAAGTATTTTGGGATCAATTTGCTTACATGTCATTACCGGAATTTTTCTCAGCTTTTTTTATTTGATTAAATCAATTAATTAACCGTAGTTATTCTCATTCCCAAACAACTATAATCTAATCAATTAGGTAACTTAAAACCAATTGCCAAACACATTACAGATACTATTAAATATAAAATTTAGTCATGACGTTTATAATTTCCTTTACATCTCAATAAATACTTTTCTTTAGTTGTTTTATACCTTAAGGTTTAATTTAGTTAAATACGAAAAAGAGAAAGATGGTATATAATAATTTATATACATATAACTAAATACATAAAAGTAACAATTTAACACCGAAATAAATAATTTAGAAATTAAGCTAAGCATTAGTTAAATACACTCAAATGATTATTTATCACACAAATTAATTAGTAATTAAACTTATTATGACCTATATTACATTATCATATTTTACGCATTATTCATTTTTTTAGTCCCATAATTGCACCTTTTATAATTAATGATAAAATCAATAAATATCATCTTTCTATTATTTGTTTTATTAATGGCAATTGCATTAAATCCTAATAATTCAACATAGATTTTTGCGAGATTTACTACAAATTATAATATTCTATTATTTATACTAAATCTTTAATATAATTATTCTTTCCAAAAATATAGCCTAACTCACTAAACAACGTTATAATTAAAAAAAAATTCAAAATTTGAAAACATCATATTTAATGTTCACCTATTATTTACATAAACTCCTTATATAATAACAATCCCCACATTATTTTTCATCGATAATCTATTTTGGTTATTTTTTTTCTTTATGGATGCAAATTGCATATACATGTTTCACTATACTTTTTATTTTTTTGTTCATCAGATGTTTAAATAGATGACGGTCGGAATGGCATTAGCAGAATTATTTGTAAGTTCTCATCCAATTTATTAACTAACATGATAAACATAATCATATTGTTGTAGTGTATAATTTCTTTATTGTATCGCATAACTTTTTTGTTTTGTTTCTTCATTAGAATTTTGACCATTGAAGCATTACAATGCCAAATCTGATGATACATTTGAATTTGTTTTAGCGGAATGCTTTATTATTTTACACTCATTTACATGATGAACATAAGAATTTTTTTTTGTAATGTACAAAATTCTAAGATTTTTATTGTTTTGAAATTTATAGATTTTTATTGCATTCTAAGTTTTTTTTCACTTTCTCTAATACATTTCATAATAGAAATGATGTAAATAACGATTCCTATTATTGTGTCATCAGTTGCTAGATCATAGGAAAAGAAGCTTGCAATGATAAGGAAGGAGAGGTTTGATTTCCTATCCACAAGAATAATGGATTTTTTTCTAAATTTTTAGTATATGTTAACCTCATAACACGTTTACATGTCAACCAACATACTACAACTAATACAAGTGATTTGTGGAATTCTTCTTTAGACCAGATTTACAAGATATGCAATGATTGGACTCTCGAGTGGTAAGAGTGACAAGAAGAGCTATTCTACATTCTCAATTGTGGTCATGAAAGAAGACCAAGATGAGTTATTCTTGATTATTCAGATGTTTTTTTCTTAAATTGTTGGAAGAAGAGTTCCATTATAATGTTTTTTTTGTTCGTTGTATTTGTTAATTTGTTTGGCTCAAAAGGTCTTAATTCCCAATGCAAAAAATTTGGCACCTAAAAAGAAAAGTTTTAATAATAAGTCCAAAATTTCATAGTTGTAAAACAAATAACATTTTAACTATACATAGGCAAATAAATGTAGATCTAACTTAATCATTAAATATTGCATCACAATATAGAATACTATAAACAATAATTTATTACACGATTATAAAAATCACCAAAAATACATACACACTTTATTCAATTGGATCTTTGAATGCATAATCATATCAGCATTTTTTACAAATTATTCTCTTAATCTATAATCAAATAATTTTAAAATTAAATTGACGGTTACAACTAAATCCGTGCATAGCACGGGTCCTAATCTAGTATAAATGAAAAGAGAAACCTTTAAGATTGTCTTCAATAACACAAAGATTTAGATTAATCTCATAAATAATAAAAGAGGAGAGTTGTTTTCTAACTCTTAAAAATTTAAATCAACATTAACATAAGAAGTATATTTATACTCAGACTTGATAAACCTAATTATATGAATCAAAGTCTTGGACTGGTATCGGGCTAGTAGTGTGTCAAACCTTTGGGTTTTAGCTTGAGCTCTCTAACATTTAGGCGTTTCTGAAATCTTCATTTTTTATGTAATTATATGTAAAAACCTTTAAAATGATATTAAATTTAACGTTAAATGAAAATCAAACTTTGGTATTGGTTAAAACTTAAAAAGTAAATGAACTAACGAAAAACAAATACATTCAAAATGCATTGCAAAGCGCCACACTTCCAGACCTCAAATGCACACAACTTTATAGTATACACACAACAACAACAAAAATAGAAAATGATTGTCAATAGCTAAAATGTGGGCCCTAAGAGAGCATAATAATTGCATTGCTTGTATTTTTCTCATACGCAGGGATTATGCCATTCACCCACCACTACCATGGTCCATTCACATGTGATTCCACCAAAATCCACGAGCGTTTCTTTTCACCCGAAAGTGATCTAAAGTTCTTCTAATATTTAGTTTGCACTTTTAAATTATTTAGAGCAATACGACTCATGAGTTTTGTCGGACTGAAAATCGAGACAGAGAATAACAATCATGTACCAACCATCGACAGATTTTCTTAAGTGTTTTTCCTAATAACTATATTCTTCATTAACAATCATGATAATATTTCGAATCAATAATTTCAAAATCATAATATATTCTCGTCTAACTCACACATATTCTGCTTCTCACCATCTTAAGTAGATTTGGTAGTTCAAGTTTCTAAAATAACACAATCGACTTGTTCACCACTCTCTCTCTCTTTCTCAAACAAAAAGCTATGAAGCTAGAGAACCAAAGTTCATTATCTTCTTGCAAGATCCATCCAATAGAGTTTACTGAAGGTGTATGCCCTCTTTGTCTCAACGAGAGGCTGGTTGTTTTGGCTTCTCTACAAAGATTACGTCCTTCATCTCCTTTGCCTTCTTACCACACCATCAAAGAATCGAAAAAAATTATTCGAAATTCTTCTAAAAAGAAAAACATCAGACTCTTCTCCTTCTTTGGCTTCTTTGAACTGCGACACCACAAGTCTAAATACCAAACCACTTCCACCATCAGTCCAGAAGGTACCATCTAGATCAACAAGTCTAATAACAGTGTCTTTATATTGTTGTGGCACTATAATTAATTACGCTAATACACACACACAAAAAAAAAATTGGTGTCCTAATGAATTTTATAAATATTTATAGATTCATTCATTTCTATCAAATTCGAAGAAAATGGAGAAACTTCATGGGAAAAGGGAGAAGCAAGGTTTGAGCTTGAACACTGCAAGGCTTCACGGGATCATCATGTAATGGTCCACACAAAGAAGGAACTTACTGCTCATCCCACGCAACGTCCTCTGCTGACGTGGAGGAAACGGATTAGCCGACTTGTAAACGTCATCAGCTTCAGAAGCGGTCTAACTCATGCCACGTATCTGCCAAAGTCAAAGATGATGATGACTTGAGTAGAAAATCCCCAAAATTAGTTACTTTTCAACTTTACAACCCATCTTTTGTATAAATATTTTTTTGTTCTCTTACAATATTATTGGCTTTTCGCTAATACATAACTAGGGTACCCGTTACCCGTTACCCGTTTTCGACCCGTGACCCGTCTCAAAAACAAGGGTATCCGTAGCTTTCGGGTCGGGTAACGGGTATCACAATTTTATTACCCGCGGGTAAGGGTCGGGTATCGGGTATCATTTTTTTTTCACTACCCATTTTCATACCCGTCCCGTTACCCGTCTTATACTACCCGTTTTATACTACCCGCACCTATTACATAATACGACTCTAAATTTATACATGTTCTCCCAAATCCTTTGGCAAACCAATATGATGGAAGAATCACACAGCAACGTGGACTTTTAGAATCTTTTTTGGCATTTCTGAGCTCAAGTCCGGACACCAGAAAATTAATTACAATCTTTAAGCTTTGGAGTTTGTAATTAATCTTTTGAACGGTTGCGTATGTGTTAAGTATAATATGATTTCTTCCTCTTTTTTTGTAAATCAGATCCTATGTGGTATTTGAATCCTAAATATATATGTTTCCAGATAAAAAAAATTGTTATGAAGTGGGTAAGGGTAAAGGGTCGGGTAATTACCGGGTTGGTTAATTTTGACCGGGTACCCGTTTATCCGGGTACCCGCTTTTTCTGGGTCGGGTACGGGTACTAAAATTCTAATACCCGTAAGGGTCGGGTCGGGTAACGGGTATCTTAAAATTCAAGGGCTGGACACGGGGCAAGTATTTGCTAATTTTGAGGTACTTGTTACCCGGCTTTGCCCGTTCAAGTAATTGAATTTGTTACTTGGTACTTGACCCGCCAGAAACAAGTACTCGTTAAATCAAGTACCCGACAAAAAATTAAATACTTGCAAGTACTTGACCCGCCTTGTTACTTGCCATAATCGGCAAGTACTTGACCCGCCTTGTTACTACTTGCCGTAAAATATGAACTGATTACATATATTTTGGACGCCTCATGTATAATTTGGCCCAAGTAAGTAATATCATATGAGTTAATCTCTATTTATAAGCAACTACTTTAAGTTTCAACGACATTTCTTACCGATGTGGGACTAAAATATACAAAGAAATATGTACATAATGCTACTATTTCTATTAATTGACTTGGCCCATGATACATTCAATAGATCTCGAGCCCATTAGTACATAATAAATCCACTTCTTATGTATATGAAATTTTAAACCAAGTAGAATTAATACTTTTTACAAGTACCAAGTAGTAACAAGCCGGGTATTGAAAAAAAAAATTGTACTTGGTACTTGACCCGTACTTGCAAGTAATTTTTTTTTACTACTTGATACCCGGTTTGGCAGTAACAAGTACTTGCTTTTTCAAGGCGGGTACGGGGCAAGTAACGGGTACGGGACAAGTATCAAGTATTTGTGCCCAGCCCTTAGATGACATGCAAATTTCATTATGACTGTGTTTAGTTTAATTATGATATTTTGGTCGAGTTTAGGTACTGATCTATATTTATACTGAACACTAATGGCGGTCTCCCAATGCTTATGTTTGTGTTTAGTTTAAGGGTAATTTTGCTCAATATTTTTTTTTTTAATAATTAATCAAGTAACCAAAATTGTGCCTTGTGGTCAAACAATAGTCATTAATTATATTTGGTTAGTTTTTTAAATAAAGTTTTTCTGGTTATTGATCCCAGTTATCCTAAAAAGAACAAATTACAAAATCTACCATTTTTTATATGTAGTGGGGAAGGTTAAAATTACAATTTTATCCATTTTTTCTCTTTTCTTTATTTCTTTTTCTTTCTCTCTTTATTTTTCACTATTCATTATCCTCTCTCTCTCTCTCTCTCTCAGATGGACGTATTCCATCACACAGACATTACATTGACAAAAACGGTGGTCGACGGTGTTAAAGACAGTGGTGAACATAGCTGAAGACGGTGGACGAGATGGCCACCAGAGGACAAGAAATACAAGACGAAGGGCAACAAATACAAGAAAAGGACAAGAAATATAAAACGGAGGACAAGACACGGATGTTCTCCAACAAGGACGTCTAGTTTATGAATGTCTTGTATTTCGTGTCCTCCGATGTTCACTACACAAACATTGACAAAACGGTGCTCGACGTTATCAGAGACGATGGTGGACATAGCCGGAGACGGTGGGCATCGAAAGACAAAATATACAAGACGTGGGACAAGAAATACAAGACGAGGATAACAAATACAAGATGCAAGATAAAACAGTGGTGACACACTGAACTATTATTTTTGAGGCTAATTTCGTCTTGTACAGTAGATGTCCGTAAGATTTGTGGTAAATTTTGAAAGCAATTGAATTTATAGCAGATTTTGAAAGTCCAATAGCCAAGACATTATGAAATTTTCCCCAAGTTTAATATCACAGTTTCAAACTCCCAGTGCTTGTCTGTTGGCACTCTAGATCTCGAATTTAACTTAAACTTATTACACACATGATTTAATTTTTTTTTACTATAAGTATAGTAAAATATTAATTTAAGAATCAACAAATATAATTCTTTTCAATTACCAATTTAGCAATCCAATAAATCTTCAAAGATTCAAAACAAAATATTGTAACTATACTACATCAGTTAGGTTATAGCCAAACCAGGCCGCCTATATATATATATATGACATTAGGAAATCAATACACTAAACTAGCCTTTTTTCAATTTTGATGCCTTAAAATTAGTAAGATATTATGATGTTTAGAGCATCAATTCTTTATCCCAACGCCGGGCCCGCTGATAGCTAAGACATTGTAGGTCATCACACATTATAGAACATCAATATACACAGGGGCGGCTCTAAAATGCTTAATTGGTATTAAGACTCAGTGTAGTTTGTCAAAAATTGGTTTTTTTATTCGTATAAAAAGAAAAAAATTGGCCTTCAAAAAAGTAAATTGACCTCTAAAAGTTTTTTTAAAAAATTTGGGCTATGTGCGGTTGCACCATTTGCACACGTCCAGTGCCCCCGTGAACATACACATACGTTGTGGTGGATTCCCTCTTTCGTTAAGAGAGATCTTTGACGAGGACCGAAATTTTTTTTTTTTTTTTTTTTTGAGTTCCGAAATTTTACCTCTGTATAAAGTTTCTATTGTTATATTGGTGTTTACAGATTATTCCCTCTCGGTTTCTGTTTTTGATGGGAAAAATAAATTCTATTGTTGATTTTTATTACTTGATAAAATAACCAGTGAAAGAAAAAACTCATTTTTTATACGGAGATTGCTAGTTTGTACACGAGATTGTAAAGTAGCCATGCAGTCCAAATGGTGCACATGTGAACGGCCAGATAGTAATTTGTCGTGTAGGCGTCTTTACACAAATATACGTGTATATTTTTATACAGAAACTTTTAGTTTTTTCTTCTTTCTTTATTGTTAAGCAGAATACATGTTATTAGCTAGATCATTGTCTTGGGCATTTCGTCCTTCACATGGATGCATTATTTGTATGAATATATAGACGACCGTTTACTAGCGTATAATACAATTATCATTTTGACTGTCAAATATTTGACTACTCTGCTGCATGTTTATATAAAAATATATAATGATGTTGTTTGTTTGTTATCGTTAACCATAATTGTGATATCTGATGATCAGATAAGATACATATATAACATATAAGCTAAAAAACAACAACAGTGGTATCCAAACTTCCACCTGAATCCAAGAGCTAGACACTTAAGTGAATATAATTGAAATCGAAGTTGGTGCATGTTGCCGCCATCTTTGATTATTCCAAATTATAGTTAGGCTAAATTAGTGATATATATTATTATATATATATTTTTGGTTTAGAAACCTGAGCTATCAAATTTAAAATTTGCAGTATAACCAAGATAAATGGAATGCATGAAAACTCCCTAAAGTATAAGTTGTTTCTTTCTCGTTGAGTGACAAAGGGACAAATCATGGAGGGTCACCATCACTAAGTTTAATCAAGATTTAGGACAAGTTTATGAGCCTAAAGCAAACAAAATTGCCATTAACCAATATTTTAGGTCTCAATTGTTTGTTTGTAAGTTGGTTCGAACTTGGTGCCTAAAATGTGTATAAAACAGGTTCAATGACTATACCACTTTTCATACTTGCTAATATATCTTGCTGACTAAAAAGAGTTTGGGTTTTAGCAAGGGTTGATCCTATTTTCTTTGATTATGTGTAGAGAAGTCAATTTAGTGGGCTGTCCCCGGGCTTTGCCCGTGCCATACCGCAGCGGGGATGTCACTAGTATGAAAATTGAGGGCCAAATATTATCATTCAGCTCTAGTCACCTACTAAATGAGAAACTATATATAATCAGAAAATTTCAAATTAAGACAAAAGGATTTTTAGATATTACAACAGTTTTAGCTGTCAATTTCCTTTCGTCTCAACATGAAGGTGGACTCACAATTTACTAACTTGACGTACATGAGAGTTTAGTCTTCTTCACCTTCATCAGTGACGAATTTTCCGTTACCAGGATTAATGGCAGCAATGAAGAAGAAAGCAACGTTTAAGAGGACGAGTGGCTCGATCTCGTTGATTGGAATACCGGTCTCAATGTTGAGTTGAGCCAATGCTCCTTTTCCAGTTATAATCTCTCCTATCAATGAGAATGCTATTCCCAACTGTGCCAACCTTCCTACGAATAACTCGTTCGACTTTGTGAACCCGAACAATGGACCTTCACAAAACCAAACAACAAAACATATCTATAGAGTTAACATTAATTAAAACAATAAATTAGACTACATAACTCTCAGTAATGTCACATTTGTATCTCTGGATAACGATAAATCACCATAGAGTAGATTTGAACACTATGCTTGATCCAAAAACTAGTTAAGGCCATTTCAATTCTACACGTTAAGTGTTTGTTTACCTTAGTGTCCACCTACTTTCAAAGTGGGCAGATTCCATGGCAAATAATATACAACAAATATAACTCTAACATATTTGGAGGCCCTATGCATATTAGATTAGCCCTAAGTCGTGTCTCCTACAACTAGATATTATATCCTAAACAATAGTTGTTCGGACCAATGCCATTGCAACAAAGACAGAAATGGACCTTGTTCTTTGAGACCAAGGGCAGAGCGGACGCCCTTGCCGGGAGGAATGACGGCTTTATCGAGTCCGGTGGGAGGAAGAGGATCGTCAACGAATTTTCCTCTGTCTCCAAGAGCTCCAATGGCACCCAACAAAGTGAACAAGATGAAGAAGAGAAGCAATGGCTCTGCTTCGTAAATCGGTATTCCTGTCTCTAGATTCAACTGAGCTAATATCCCTTTTCCAGTCAACGCCTCACCCAACAACGAGGCCTATTCATGAACTCAACAACATTCACATCAAAGAGGGACAAAAGTGCGTATGAGAGCGAGAGAGAGGGGACTTACAGCGAAACCGATCATAGCGACACGACCAACGAAGAGCTCGTTCTGCTTCGTGAAACCTATCCCGCCGGACGTTCCGAAGATGCCGTCCTCTACCTTTAACTTCGACTTCGACTTCTCAACCTAAAATATATATAAGAGCATTAACGTTTTCATCAAGAAACGACATATGTTGCTTGAGGGACAAGTAAAGGGGTTTGTAAAAACCTTTTTGGGGGGAGGAGCTTTGGTTTTGGATTTGAAGAGAGCGAGAGGAACCAATGATGATGGTCTCCGAGTTGGTAGAACGGTCGAGGAGTTTCCGGAGAGGAAGAGATGGTGAACTTTGGGCTGAGCCAGAGGGTTTTTGTTCCTCAAGAATTGGCCGGCTGAGACGCCGGAAGTAAGGAGCATGGTTTGAGCCATAAGAGAGCTGTGTTTGTGTTTGTGTTTCTGCTGCTACGTCTGAGGATGAGGGAAATGATCAATGTGGTGTTGTGGTGTGTGGGAGTGAAGAGATTAAGAGATATCATGGAAATCTGTTGATGGGCTTACATTGTGTCCACGTCTCCCTATTGTCCTCTCTTTACTCTCCTTGTGGAGATAATGTTTTTGTGGAGAAAAATAAATAACTCTTCTTTCTATATACTATTAACACTTTTAGAGATTATATTTTTTTGTTTTTTGTTTTTGTTTTGCGTGAATAGACAATGATTTATAGTTGGCCAAAAACAATAAAAACAATAGAGCATTAAAGAACCATTAAAAACGAACAAAATAATGTACACCGTTGGACCTTTTGTTTATTGAAAACAGTGGAATTTAGTTTTGTTTTTTTCTTCTGTTTTTTTTTGAATGAATATAAAATTTTATTTTATAAGAAAAAAGCGTCTATGTTTTTGGTCTTATTGTTGTCAGAAAATCATATTTTTGAGCTAAAAGAGGTTTACCATTCTTCCTTTTTCGGGTTAGCTCTCAACGTTTGTTCCTCATCTCTTTCTTTTCATGAGTCACGATGATTGATTGGACCAGATTCAAATCAACATCTAAATGGTCTAATATTACTTAAGTTGCAAATTGGTTCATACCAAGCAGTTTTAGATTGTTCGTTGAACTGTGTTTTACTATGTGCAAAGTTGTACACTCAAATAAGATTATGTGATATCTTTTATGAAAATTACCTTTTTTTAAATGTGTATAAATTGGAATCTCCACATTTTAAACATAAAAAGTACAACCATACGCAATATATACTAAAAAGCTGTAAGAAGTTGTGGTAAGAAAAAACGGTACCAAAAAATGATAACGTTTGTGTGGTAATTGTTATAAATCCATTAGATAAATCCTATTATAGACCCATATTCTAGAACCTTCTAGCTTGTTCACCAAGTTGTACTTCCTCTCCAAGTTTTGTATCCTTATATATACCAAGTGTTTCTCATGGAATAATACAACACAATTCATTTTATCTCTTCCAATTACAACACGTTATCAGCACGAAGCCCTAGCCGTCTGAGCACGAAACCCTAACCACTAAATAAACAAAAAATTTTGTCCAAATCTCTGGTCGACCTGCCACCGCCTTCGATCTTGTCGACATCTCTAATGCCTCATCTAAAATCTGACGTATCATTCTTTCATTTCGTTTCATTAAGATAAGTTTATTTAGTCTAAAATCTGATCTTTTCATGCTTAATTAGTTTTTTTGTTTAATCGAGTATTGTTTTACTACGGATCTGTTTTCATGAAGTATGAATACATGCTTCCCTATTCAATTTAATCTGCTTGCTTATTGACTTTTACTAATAGCTTTATTGTTTGATGTTGGATAGGCAAAACTCTAATCCACGTTACACCACCATCTTTGATGTCTTCCCATCTCTCTCTCCGACGTTTCCGTTTTAGATGACATCTCCGATCTGTTTTTTCCTATCGAGCTAAGTCTCTCATCCTACTATAATTGAACCATGATTAACCGACTCATGCTATTATCGTAAGTTCATAGTTCATTATTGGGATCCATAATTAATTGCTTTATTATTGAGATAAAGAGACCAATCTGATTACATAATTATCGTCATTTGTTTATTAGCATTGGATCATAATTCTTAGTGCTTTCGTTATGATGTCTTTATGCTTAATCTGTTTGCTTATTAATTCAGTAACACATGTTTTCTTTTATGATTTGAAAATCATTAATTCTAAATTGATAAGAGAATCGTTTGTTGGTTTGGTTATTTGAAAATAATTGATTTGTAATGGAATCAAATCCACGATTGGTATTGGAACCACAATATATATATATATCACTTTCATGAATTATGGTTCTTATTACAAATATCGAAACCACTTTAAATTACATTCATGCTTTATTATTTTTACTGGTCTATCGATTGATATGGTTTGATTACTGGAGTATTAGTTTTACCATATCCCCGTATAGCACATGTCATGATTCCTTAATATTTTTTTTGCTTGATCTATTAAATTGAATATGGCAGTTGAATATACTATGATTATAAGTTTTCTATAAAGAAATAAAATTATGAAGCATGATAAGAGAACCGTTGGTTTTTCTTTATTGCTATTTTATGATCGATCTATGAAAGTAAACTTTCGGTCATAGAGATTATTAGAATTTTTCTATGAAATTTGTTTAATATTCCACTCGTTATGATCTATTCCCTGAAGTGAATGTGAATTACTATGGAAAAAGGTGATTACTAGCCAAATAAATGGCTATATATAAAAGTGGTATTTCTTTCAAGAGAATAATTTTCACCGGAAGTGAAAAGTAAGATTGGTAAGAAAGAATAATTTCTTCTTTCATACAATAATGAAAGAATATAGTATGAGTTTGATATTAAGTGTAATGCTCATTAAAATCCTTCGAAGAGCATTTGGATTATTATATATGGAAACGCAAACATTGATGCATTGTATTCAAATGCTCTTCGAAGGATTTTAATGAGCATTACACTTAATATTTGCGTTTTAATTATAAGATAATGATATAGATGATCCAAGTTGGGATATATTTTAATTATGGAGTGGAATCTAATACGAGATGGACGAACCTGAAGTTTCATCATCTCGAGGAGGAGACGTAAAAAATCCCACATAAATAATAAGTGGTATATCCTGAAGATTATATTCACTACTTAATAATTAAAGTTTACTACAAGTGACATATCTTGAAGAATATGTTCACAGCATGGACATAAAAGATCCAAGAGTTTTTTTGGAACAATCTTAAAAGCAAGATGATATTATTTAGAGTGTATACGAATTTTTACATCTATGATTATAAGACTTTGAAGTCTGTAACAATAACATGTCTTGTTGGTTATACTCTATTTCCTGAAGCGAATATGACATCATACACTAAGAAAGAAAAGAACTACACTTATAATATTTGTGAAAGTGAATATTAATGTGGTCAAGATCGAGATCGAAGAGTTTCTATCAAGAACTCATATTTTCACTGTTAGGGTCGGTTTTCACCCTTTTCAACAGTTACGTTTAAAGTCAAGCATATGAAGAAATGACTCTCTAAACTTTCAACGAGCAAGGTAGAGTAAGCCCCTAAGTCTTACTGCGAAGAAAAGCGAAGCAAGTGATCGTGGAATGAGGCGAAGCAGGAGCGGACTGGCACTGTGGATCGATCACAGGGTCGGCACTGTGGATCGACCACAGGCTCGACACTGTGGAACGACCACAGGCTCGGCTCTGTGGACCGACCACAGGCTCGGCTCTGTGGACCGACCACAGGCTCGGCTCTGTGGACCGACCACAGGCTCAACTCTGTGGACCGACCACAGGCTCGGCCTCTGTGGATCGACCGCAGGGTTGGCTCGGTCACCTATCCTATCCTCAGCCCAATGCAGTCTCTGATCCATCAACATGAATGAAGCCTGAAGCCCACTCCAACGTGACCGACTCAAGCAAATACGATTCCGCGAAGGCTTAGGGAGTAGAACCGCCTTAGATGTAGTATATATATCTCTTTTTGTACAAACCCTAGGGGGATCCGCAATTTCATACACAAGCTTTGTACTCAACTTTACACAGCAATAAACACAATGCTTTCTCAATCTCTTGTGATCCTAGTTACCCGAGAATTCTCTATCTCCTCAAAACCCTTACAAATCTAATTGTGTTGGTTTCGACCCCTACAATTTGGCGCCGACTAAGGGGACCTAGAGAGTTCTGACACACAAAAGCTAGGTTTCGCAGCACCGTCGCCATGTCAGGAAGCAACAGTAGAAGCAGCGAAGGATCTTCGTCTCACAGGAACGACGAGGAAAGAGAGAACTCCGTGGAAGACACTATGCCTCGTACCACTAACAATCCAGCGGAGGTCACAGAGATCAAGCAGATGCTTGCGACGCTGGAGAAGAGAGCACGAGATCAAGAGAAGCGCCACGAAGCTACGATGAGCGAGCTGCGAGCGCTCAAGAGAAAGACACGCAAAAGATCTCGTGCCCGTCCAACACGTCTCAGCTTCAACATGCCTCGAACCTATCGAAGGAACCGGAACAAGGAGGTGCCACCTCGGACCGATCGCACAGTCCCAGAGGACTTGCCTCCACCACCGCCTCGTCGGGAATCTGATGCAACTCCCGAGCGTGAGGTGGAAAAGTCGGACGAATATCAACCACCTCGGAGACGAGCCCGGACCGACACAGCTGCTTACAACGATTTCGCTAATAAAGAAGGGGCTCCAGTCTTAGCGGAGCTCTACAGGAGAGCAGGAGCGCAGGGCTCCACAAGGCTCCCGTGACGAAGAGGTGGCTACGCTGAAAGCCCAGTTAGATCAGGTCGTCTCCGATCTGCGGACTACCAAGCTGCAGATGTACCAAAGCACGGGAAAGGCTCCTGGGGTCGCCTACGTGCTGGAGAAAGAGCGGAACACACCTTTTGCTGAGAACATCGCGAGGGCTAAAATCTCCGATCTCGGATAAAACAATTCACTTGAAAGCTTCTTGTCGTCACCTTACAACAGCTCAAACTGGTCTCGTCGTTACCAGTCTTGGCAACATCATTGACAACATCATCGTCAAAAACCACAAACACTCGCCACATCACTCATCACGAGAACAGCTTGTCCTTTATGGACTGACCAAAGCTTCAATCGAGTAGAGTCGTTCCGTATTTGTTGCTGCTGGCCACAATAATGATGCGGAAATATGAACACAATGACATCCACAACGGATACAACGCGCTATATAAGTACCAGTGTTCAGTATTGGGTCAAGCCAACTGATCACTCAGAAACCCAACACACGTCGTTGGTAAAATGCAGCTGCTAATGACCTCCGTTCGAATTATACCCTGAACGTGTCATTCAGAAACCCAGGATACACGCTGGTCAAATCTAAGGTGAACTTGTTCTCGGACAGACGTGTCTCGAGAACGGCACCATTCCACAAAGCCCAATAGCAACGTTGGTAGATAGAGAGCGTAAACGCATTCGCATTCTCTCTACTTAACAAAGCCTCATTCATGAGCAAACAAAGCCTCATTCATGAGCAAACAAAGCCCCATTCGGGAAGCCCAACGTCAATGCTGGTAAACACATGACAAAAACGCCTAACAGTCCAAGGAATTCCTAAGTATAGGAACAACATCAACAACACATGAAGTTAAAGGTGCGACCACGTGCTCGGTCGAACATGCGACCACACACTCAGTCGAACATGCGACCACGCACTCAGTCGAACATGCGACCACGCACTCGGTCGAACGTGCGACCACGCACTCGGTCGGAGGCGCGACCACGCGATCGGACGATGGTATGATCACACGGTCGGTCACGACCACGGTTTTAGACCCGTACGAAATCGCGACCGAGGAGTCGGTTTCGTCCAGAACCGCGACCGTGGGATCGGTCCGAGTCGAGGCCGCGGCGACATCGTCGTCTTGACACAACGGCACCACCGATCCACCACTATCAAGTGTGGTTTGCTCCATAACACCTAGCTCACCTATACACAAACAATTGGTTTTAGGGATCCAGGGTGATCTACCACACTTACAGACACCGCGTCATCTCCTCTAAAAACTACCTCGTGGTCAAGTTCTTCCTACTAGAACACAACACTCTTCCTTCCGGAAATCACCTGGAAACGTCATTGACGTTAGCAATTGCAACACGGAGTCTTAAAATCTCCATAGGAAATACAAAGTTTTAAAATCTTCGAGAGAAAAAGAAAAAGTCTTTTCTGCAGAAAACGCAGCAGCTTCGACAAAGGAAGCACGAAGTCTTAAAATCTTCATAACGTTTACAGAGTCTTAAAACCTCTTGCATAAGGTCACTCTTTACTATTGTGATAAAGGCTAAGCAGGCACCTTAACTTCAAACAAAAATGCTGATATCCACTACATCTCTAACTCGGTACTGTTATCTCTAACACTACTGAGCTGGGGGGCTAACTGTTGGGGTCGGTTTTCACCCTTTTCAACAGTTACGTTTAAAGTCAAGCATATGAAGAAATGACTCTCCAAACTTTCAACGAGCAAGGTAGAGTAAGCCCCTAAGTCTTACTGCGAAGAAAAGCGAAGCAAGTGATCGTGGAGTGAGGCGAAGCAGGAGCGGACTGGCACTGTGGATCGATCACAGGGTCGGCACTGTGGATCGACCACAGGCTCAGCACTGTGGAACGACCACAGGCTCGGCTCTGTGGACCGACCACAGGGTCGGCACTGCGGACCGACCATAGGCTCGACCTCTGTGGATCGACCGCAGGGTCGGCTCGGTCGCCTATCCTATCCTCAGCCCAATGCAGTCTCTGATCCATCAACATGAATGAAGCCTGAAGCCCACTCCAACGTGACCGACTCAAGCAAATACGATTCCGCGAAGGCTTAGGGAGTAGAACCGCCTTAGATGTAGTATATATATCTCTTTTTGTACAAACCCTAGGGGGATCCGCAATTTCATACACAAGCTTTGTACTCAA
This sequence comes from Draba incana, assembly GCA_963576765.1. NCBI lineage: Eukaryota > Viridiplantae > Streptophyta > Magnoliopsida > Brassicales > Brassicaceae > Draba > Draba incana. The sequence goes on from OY755210.1 coordinate 12,079,270, forward strand.
CTTTACACAACAATAAACACAACACTTTCTCAATCTCTTGTGATCCTAGTTACCCGAGAATTCTCTATCTCCTCAAAACCCTTACAAATCTAATTGTGTTGGTTTCGACCCCCACATTCACCGGAAGTGAACAAATAGAAAATGCAATAAACTTTGCGAGTAAAATACAAAGTAGTATTAAGCATATATATGAATGCTCCAGAAGAGCACATAAATATCATTATCTATAAGAATATAATAGAAATACTTGATACATTTCATTATCTTAAGTCTCAAAAGTAAAATATATGATCCGAGTAGGATATGTTATTGATTATGAAAATGAGATTCAGTTCGAGATTGATAAATCTACAGTGTTATCATCTCGAGGGGGAGAGTTAAAGGATCCCATATACTATAAGTGAAACATCCAGAAGATTATGTTTACACTAAAAATGAGATTGATGAATCTTTCATAAAATAAATCCATGGGATTTTGGGACAAAAAAAATATATTGAGACAACAAGTTAAAGAATTGTTAAATACCTCTCAATCACAAGCATTTCCCAAGATTGAAAGTATTTAAGAGAATCTACGTATTCTGTACTAGATTGTACTACACAAAGATTCGTAAACCAGAAGTTTATTGAGAATGAAAAATAAACCTGAATTTTACCGAGAATGAAAAGTAAACCAGAAGTTTACTAAGAATGAAAAGTAAATCAGAAGTTTACTGAGAATGAAAAATAAATCAGAAATTTACTAAGAATTTAAATGTTTGGCTTTACCGGATTGGTCATCCTGGTTTAGTAGATGATGCAAAAATTTATAATGTGTGGATATTTCGTAAAGAACCAGAAGATTCTTTATAGTTATTTATATATGTTGATTGCTCAGAAAGCAATATGATAATGTGGCATTCACTAGGAAGAAAAAATAAACTTGAATATGTTTATTTCTAGAAGTATATACAAGGAGATATTTATGGGCTGATCACCCACTATGTGAATTTTAGATAATAGATGCATCGATTCAATGGACGCATTGACTCGATGGACACATCAACTCAAGATTCACATTTATCCTTGTCATGAAAATGCAACTTGAAGTTTGCATAGTTATTTGATAATGCTGGTGAATTTATGTTTGAAGGTCCAATGAAATAAAGTGTCGAACATCCTGGAGTTCATGTTCATACACAAAATGGTTTAACACCATTGATTCGCATCAAGCCAATGACTAATTAATAGTTCTCCTCATCATTATTGGTTTAGGATCAGAAACAAAAAAAAATTTCCATCAGAAAGATATTTGAATATGAAAAGTGCTCCACCACAGCGCTATAAGATGGAACCTCAAAAGAGAAGAAAAAATATGTTGGATATGAATATTATATAAGTGTCTAGAGCTATCCCAGAAGGATTTATTGAAGCCTCGACTTGGATATTCTCATTATAATGAGTCAGTTTCCAACATTAGAGGGAGAAAATAAACACCTGGAAAAAGATATAAGTTTCTATGAACTATCAATGATCCTCGGACTAGAGAATGTACAATAGAAGTCCAAAAAGATAATTCATAAGAAAACTTGGGGTATTATTTGCCAGATGCTTTGCTGATCCTAATAGAGTGATGAAATCACTTATACCAGCTGTATATGCTCTAATCAAAACTAATATCCTAGAAGGACTACATCAAACTGCTAGTGAGTCTAAAGATCGCATGAAGCATGAATCCTCAAAAAGAAAAGTGAGCATAAATTGAAAATGACTAGATTGAGGAAATATTAAAAGATCTCCAGAAGAGACATCAACATGACAAATGAAAAAGTTCAAGTACTTGACAATGAAAAGAGCTAGCTAGCAATGTCATGTTTTTGTAAAAAAAAATAGAACCAAAAAGTAAATTGACGTCGTAATATTTTTGCATGCATGAGCAGTTGATATTATGGAAAATAGGATCATGAAAGAAAGTCTATTAAAATGTGTACACAAAGTAATGATTGGCCAAAGTGGAAAGGAAAATAGACTCGTACTTATAATCTCTTGAAGATAAATTTTTGGACCAGGAGTCCATGCACCTGAAGTGTAAAACGATAGTGAAAATAGTGAAATTTTCACAAAGACAAAGATTGTTTTATGAAAAGATATATTTATATTCTATTGTGGTGGTAGCAATACTTTTGAAATATCTTATAAGTCTGGCAATAAGATATAGAACACTGGATGAGGAAATTTATATGGATTCCTAAATGGATCCCTGAAGGATTAAAGATATCAAAATTATGTTCTTGAGAACTCTACTCGATCAAATGAAAAGAGAAAATAGGGTATAATTATGTATATGAGTACCCATTTAGATTTTTCTAAAGATATTGATCAAAGTGATTCTTAATTTGAAGATCATCAAAACTCAGAGTTATCTAAAATAGTATGATGACAATAATTTATACTAAATGGTCATTGGATAATGAGATTTGTATACAAATCCTGGAAGGATTTAAATTGCTAGAAGCAAAATTCTTTTTGTGGAAAATTGAATCGTTCTCTTTATGGATTGAAATATCGGGGAGTATTTTCTAAGAGAAGCATATAAGAATGATTCGTCCCTGCATATTCATAAGGAATTTTAAGAAAGGGATTTGTAACGATTACATTGTATGAATATTACTGGAACTCCTGAAGAGATTTATAGAAATGATTTGAAAAAATACTTATAGATCATGGCAAGAATCTATATAGAATATTCACATATACTTGGTCATGAAGTACTAAATTTAAACTGATGTTTAAAATTTTTTATTGATCTCTTTCATGATTGAAAGAGGAGACTTTGTATATTCAGAAGAAAAATATACCATAGACTAGAAGTCTAATGATCCAAAAGATAATAAGATAATCATACCTATGCATTATGGATATGATCCTTATAATTTCAAAAGAGAGAGAATATATGTTTCTGAGGGGGAGAAATATAATAAATGATATGCGTGGATTTTATCCTATAGGGTTTTTCTATGAAAGGTTTTTAATGAGATATCAAAGAACACGCAAATGATAGACAGGTAAAGAAGATTGTTATCATTACAATGATATATGAAAGTCTATCAATCTCCCAAAAGAATATCATACATTATTGATATCAAGAGAAACAAAGAGAATAATCAAGATGGATCATCTTAAAGAAGTATTGGTTGCAGAAAAATGGCGATTGACATATTCTACAGATTCGTTCAAGTGAAACTTTGGCGGGCTTACTTTGAAAGACACTTTCAAATGCTACTTTCAAGAATCAAGTTCGAGTTGTCACAAAGATATGAAGTTATGCACTCATCAAGGGGAGTAGAAGCGCGTTGCACTCTTTTCCCTTAACCATGGTTTTGTCTCAATTGAGTTTTCCTAGTAAGGTTTTTAACGAGGCAACATCTTATGCGCAGTAGAGATTATTTTTATTATAATGGTATCCAAGGGGGAGTATTATAAATCCATTAGATGAATCCCATTATAGGCCCATATTCTAGAACCTTCTAGCTTGTTCACCAAGTTGTACTTTCTCTCCAAGTTTTGTATTCTTATATATACCTAATGTTTCTCATGGAATAATACAACACAATTCATTTTATCTCTTCTAATTACAACAGTAATACTTTTGATACCATTTTGTAACTGAATATAACTTTGTTGGTAATACTTTTGATGCCATTTTGTAACTGATAATAAAAATATGGCACTTCGTACCGCAGCGACACGAAGTAATCAATCATTATTCATAGAGAATTACATGTCACTTCCCACAACACTCCAAAAGAAAAATAAGTATTGTTGTAAAGACGTGTCAACACGAACATCTTACGTTATGACAACACAAGCGGGTTTGAGCATTTTTCTTATGGGCTTTGATTTACTTTCTAACTTGCTATGGACAACAATGTGACCATAGAGCATTATATTCAAACACAATGCTGGGCCACTTTTTAAATTTTTTCACATGAGAAAGTACAAACTAAAAACTAGGCTTTAGAGGTTGGTTAATCAAATGTTGCTGTTCTCCTTACTAGGAATTGGCTTGTTCAGTTTTCTTCTTAAGTTGTCTTTTAACTGCGAGAAATCTAATATGTTTTCAAGTGTTTTATAACAAATTTTCCTTTGTTGCTATTGATTTATTATGTTTCTAACAAATGTTTTCAAATTTTAGTCCAGCCATAAATGGATTAGAACCACCGTGATTCCCTTTCCTTCAAAGTATTTTTGTCTTAGTCGGTCTTGATCTTTCGGAAACGCTTTACAAGCTTAGACAAAAACTTTCAATGATCGAGACATGGTCAAGGATATTTTTTTTACTGACCGTGAGTGGTTGGAAGTGTCTAAGGTTAAGCATAAAGGATAAAAGTATGTTTGATCAAAATACAACTCGGTTCTTCAAAATGCTTTTAACATGAAACTTGTTCAAAACGTATTTCGACTTAAAATGTGTAAATAATTGGCTAGAGCGACCAGCAGATTAAGAAAATGTCTCTTCGGAATGATGATGCTGATATATCATGGTTTTTACCGGTTTTTATACCATGATATATGTCTGTTTTATAGAGTCTTTTGGTGTTTTCTAGTGTTTGGTGTTTAATATTAGGTACAAGGATGCTTTGGACTCAATTGGTGTTTACTGGAGCATTATGGAGCATAACGGAATGAGCAGTCAAAGTCACAAGTTCGGAGTGAAAATCTGATGTCTGTGTCGAGCGACACGACATTCTGCGTCGCTCGATGCGACCAAATGGCGACAAATTCTTATTTTTTGGAAAATTTTCGTTTTCGCGCCAGAAAAGCCCAGATGTTTGCAATTGGGCCCATGACCGTCCTTGTACTCTATATATACGTTTTTACAGCCATTGTTTAGGCTTAAGCTTTATTTTACTTTGTTTTAGAACCTACTCTTAAGAGATATCTCTAATAAAGATGTTTTGTGCTTCATTGAATATGTCTGAGTAGTTTCTCTGTTAGGTTTAGGGTTATTCAAAGGTGTTTGATGAATTGCTAGGGTTGTTCGTAATTAATAGGATAAAATCATTAGAGTTCTTCATCTGGACTTGTGTTTATTGCTGATTCTAGCATAGCTAACTAGAATCTGATTTTAGGTTGTTTAGTAGATGCGACAACATTATTGAATTACCTGAACTAGTGTTAGATGAGCAAAATTCCTATTCGCAAAGACATTTGGTTTAAGGTTTTGTGAACATTTGAACCTGATCATTAATGCTTGTTTAAATCAATATGATTTCGCAACGACAGTTGGTTGTCTAGGGTTTAAGCATAGATAATATTCGCAACGACAGTTGGTTTGTTTTACATTCGTGTTCATGTTTAGGAACTGACCTTTAATATTCCTAATTATCTGTTTATGTCTGCAATTCTTATTCACCTGAGATTTCCCTGAACCCAACTTTTATCTTCATTGTTTTAAAGCTTATTATCCTATCTCTTGCTCTTGTTTTATTTGCTTTTTCATATATTATATTTTGCCTAGCTTAATCTGAAAGTATATAATCTATTGTGTTACTGATTCCCTGTGGATTCGATCCCTAAGTTCTATAACAGATCTCTTAATTTGAGAGAGTAGCTCAGGGTAAATTTGAGCATATCAGATGTCTTGCTTGATTGTGTCAATAAATTTTGAAATTTTGTATTGATGTCTACTTTCTCTGGATTCACGAACTTAACTGGTTTTGACAATCTAAAAAAATTCTGTTTTGTTATTGATTTTTGAATCTTTCTATGGTTCATCTAATCCAATCACTTAGTTAATATTTTTTTATTTGGGATCTTATATGGTTTGGTGTTTCCTTGAATTTAGTTTCATGAAACAAACATGATGTCTATAAATTTTTAATTTAAGAAAGGGATTTTTGTAAGTGTGCGAGCATCTCCAATGTATTACACCATATTTTACAATAAAATGATGTAACACCAAAATGGTGTTGGATTTTACTCCAATATATTGCACCATTTTCTACACACACAAAAATTACTAAATTTATTCCTTTACAAATTTACATTTTTTTTAGTTTGATTAATTAAAAAATGATTTAAATTTAACATTAAATATGAAAAAAAAATATAATACAACATATGAAATAAAGATATGTATAATAGATTTTGGTTTAATCATCATAAAAATATTAGATTTGGGTTTAATTGTCTTCATTTATATATGTTTCTCATTAAATTTGAAATTATTTATAATTTAAAGGACTAATTTATAAATAAAAAAGTTCTATTTTGGTGTAGGATTTGGTGTTGGGTTGGAGATGCTCTGAAGACTGGACAACCAACCATTCTTATGACTTGTCTTGGAATTTGCAAGTTTTACATTCGTTTGTATTTATTGTTAAAATCAATGTTGAACTATAGATATTCTTGTATACAGTATAGAATTTAGGTCTAACATGTTTTTATTATATTTTATAGGATTTGTGGAAATCTTTTGGACAAATAGAATGAAATGATAAAATATTCTTATCAAGACGAAACCAAGAGTAGGTGCATGGCTCGAGTGGGTGATGCATATAAGGCGTCCGGTCTTCATGTCTCCCTCAAAAATTTGGTGCATGGTCTGGATGCATAACACTCACCTTTGTAGGTTCTTCTTTTCTTCGTTGACTAGAACTGTCCTAATGATGTAGGAACCCAAGATGAATTGGATCCTAACAAGAAGGATAATGATGAATCTATAGCTGGACTAAGATCACTCTATAGAATCAAATAGAAAATAATGATAAAACGAATTGGGATCAGATGGAGATTCTTCAACTGGACTAAAGTTACTTTTTGAAGAATCGAAATGATGGATAGAGGGATGGATCGAGAGATGCCACACAGATCTGGGAAGGGATCTATGATAAGTCTAAAACATTCAATCTTAAGGGATTCTCACACAATAAGAAAGAGAGGTGGCTGCTTCTATCTCAGAAGAAAACCTAAGAAAACACTCGTTTTATTTCATAAGCAAAAGTTGTTTCTTACATGCTGAAAAGGGTTTATATATAGTCCAGCAGCAGGTGACCTTCTAGGGTCGAAATTATTACATAATAAAAGGACTAAACTAGCAAAACAACAGACTCAAAACAAGACTTAAAAATAAAAGACTCAAATAACTTCTAACGGTCTTATTTCTGCAAAACAGCAACAAAACACGTTAATTATTCAAATAAATTCAAATACATACCTTGGAGTGTTTCAGACTGATTTAGAAGACTTTAATTATGTTTTTGAAATGGTGAAGAGAGCGGTCGATCTCCTTAATCCCTTGAAGAACAGGCGTGAGCAGAGTTGTAGTCTTGACTTGTTCTTGAACATCTTCTTGAATCCCATCTTCTTGAAAGTCTTCATGCTCTATAAGTATAAGGAGATTCTCTATAGACTTGTTGAACTTCTCTCTCAAGCGTTTTGTTCCTGATCTGGTTCTTGGTGCTTGATCCATAGCTGCTATGTTGAACTTCTCTCTCAAGCGTCTTGTTCCTGATCTGGTTCTTGGTGCTTGATCCATAATTGCTATGTTGACTTCTTCCTCTTTGGATCCAGATAAGGTGGTATTGATGTCCTCATCATCTCCTCCCTCTTGAAAAGGTTTTGTCCTCACAACAGGCACATCTGCACTAAACGGAAATAAATCTATAACATTGAAAGTAGAAGAAATGTTCATATCACCTAGTAATTCGATTTTGTAAGCATTATCATTGATCTTTTCCAGAATTCGAAAGGGACCATCTCCTCTTGGTGCAAGCTTTAACTTCCTCTTATTTGGAAACCTTTCATGTCTCATATGTAACCAAACCCAATCTCCAGGTTCAAAGGTCATCTCCTTTCGGTGGTTGTCAGCTTGTTGCTTGTACTTTTTGGTTTTCTTTTCCAGATTCTCCTTAACCTTTTGATGAAGTTTCCTCATAAAGTCTTCTCGAGTTTCACCTTCACCACAATAAACAGCTTGGGGAAGAGGTGAAAGATCTAATGGAGTAGTAGGATTAAATCCATAAACAACTTCAAAAGGAAAGAGTTTAGAAGCCGAATGCTTAACATGGTTATAAGAAAATTCAATAAAAAGTAAACAAGATAACCAATTCCTTAAGTTTTTACCTACCATAGCTCTCAACAAGGTTGAAAGAGTTCGGTTTACTTCCTCGGTTTGGCCATCAGTTTAAGGGTGGCAAGTGGTTGAGAAGAATAGCTTAGTTCCTAACTTGTTCCATAAAGTTTTCCAGAAATGGCTTAGAAATTTTTTATCTCGGTCTAACACTATGGTCCTTGGCACTCTATGTAGACGCACTACTTCTTTGAAAAAGAGATCAGCAGTTTAAGTAGCATCATTAGTCTTGTTACATGGTATAAAATGATCCATCTTGGAGAATCTATCAACAACTACAAAGATGGAGTCCTTGTGGTCGATCTTTGGTAGACCTAAAACAAAATCCATAGAGATATCTACCCAAGGTAGGTTAGCAATAGGCAAAGGCATATATAAACCATATGGATGTGACCTGGATTTTCCTTTAAGCAAGTGATGCACTTGGCACAGAATCTCTCAATATCTCTATTTAGATGCGGCCAATAGAAATGTTCCATAAGAACACTCAAAGTTTTATCTCGGCCAAAATGCCCCATGAGTCCTCCTCCATGAGCTTCTCCAATCAGCAACTCTCTCATTGATCCCTGAGGAATACAAAGACGTTTTTTATCGAAATAAAAATCCATTATGTTGATAAAACATACCAGAGGCAGCCTTGGAAGTCTCCTTGAATACTTCTTGGAAATCTGGATCAGTTTCATACAATGTCTTGATGTGCTCAAATCCCATAATTTTAGCCTCCATTGTGCTGATGAGAGCATATCTTCTTGATAAAGCATCAGCAACTATGTTTTCTTTTCCCTTTTTGTATTTGATCACAAATGGAAAAGTTTCTACAAACTCAAGCCACTTTGCGTGCCTCTTCTTTAGCTTAGTTTACCCTCTCAATTGTTTGAGCGTCTCATGATCTGTATGAATAACAAACTCTTTGGAAAAAGATAATGTTGCCAAGTTTCAAGAGATCTTACCAATGCATAGAGCTCTTTGTCATATGTGGGATAGTTAAGTGAAGCTCCACTGAGTTTCTCACTGAAATAGGCTACTGGTTTTCCTCCTTGCTTTAGAACAGCTCTTATACCTGTTCCAGACGCATCACATTCGATTTCAAAAGTGTTATAAAAGTTAGGAAGTACCATGACAGGCGCATGTGTGAGACTGTCTTTGAGTTTATTAAACGCATCCTCTTGTGCTTCACCCCATTTGAATTCCACATTCTTTTTGATCACGGCGGTCAGTGGTGCAGCAAGGGTACTGAAATTCCTCACGAATCTTCTATAGAAACTAGCCAATCCATGAAAGCTCCTAACATGTCCAATGGTTGTTGGAGTAGGCCATTCTTGAATCACTTTAATCTTTTCTTCATCGACCTTTAATCCCTGAGAACTTACAATAAATCCTAAAAATATAACTTGATCAGTGGAGAAGGTATATTTTTTAAGATTAGCATAGAGATTTTCAGCCTTAAGTGATTCAAGAACCTGCTCAAGATGTTGTAAGTGTTCTGCAAGGTTGGAGCTATAAATCAAAATATCATCGAAGTATACTACCACAAACTTACAGACATATGCCCTTAGGATATGATTCATGAGTCTCATGAATGTGCTTGGAGCGTTTGTAAGTCCAAATGGCATGACCAGCCATTCATACAATCCTTGCTTGGTTTTGAAAGTTGTCTTCCATTCATCTCCTTCTTTGATTCTTACTTGATGATATCCAATTCTTAGATCATTTTTTAAAAAGATAGTGGCTCCATTGAGCTCATCTAGTATGTCATCAAGCCTGGGAATATGATGCCTATATTTGACAGTAATAGCAATCAACACACATCCTCCAAGTTCCATCCTTCTTAGGGACTAAGAGAACATGCACTGGACATAGGCTTAGACTTTCTCGGATGTAACCCTTAGACATCAAGTCTTGCACTTGTTTCTCCAGTTCCTTTGCTTCTTCTGGATTCACTCTATAAGCAGCTCGGTTTGGTAATGGTGCTCCAGGGACAAGATCAATCTGATGTTCGATTCCTCTTATAGGTGGTAATCCGGGGGGATCTCCTATGGAAAAACATCAGTGAACTTCTCAAGTAACTCTGAAACAGCAGCTGGTAAATTTTGTGCTTTTTGTCCTGAAAACAAAGCTTCCTTGAAGATCATTAATAGCACCTATTGTGGTGATTCAAGAGATTTTAAAATAATAGAAGGTATTACATATAGATTAGTTTTACTTAGCTTGTTTCCGTTAGCCATAGCTATTTGCATTTCATGCACTTTCTGTGGAGTCAAAGGTGCTAAGCTATGTTTCTTGCTGTTGTGTACAAAGGTGTAGTGATTGGTGCGGCCATTGTGTAACGTTTCTTTGTCAAATTGCCATTGACGACCAAGAAGTATATGTCCTGCTTGCATAGGGACCACATCACACACGATTTGATCTGCATACTTACCTATGTTGAATGGTATAATGACTTGTTCGTTGATCTTGAGCTCAGTCTCATCATTTAGCCACTTAAGTCTATAGGGTGGAGGATGATTCGTCTTCTGAAGACCTAGCTTATCAACCAAATACTTGTTGGCTACGTTAGTACAAGAACCACCATCAATGATCAAGCTATATACCTTAGAGTTTATTGTGCATCGTGAATGAAATATGTTTTCTCTTTGGACAGCTTCTGGTTCAAAGAGGGCGCTGAGGGCTCTTCTTGTAACTAGGAGTTCTCCGATATTAGGATAATCCACAACATCCTCTTCATAATCCTCTGGCTTATATTCCTCTTCATCTTGAGATTCATATTCTCCATTTGACTTTAGAATCATAATTCTCTGATTTGGACACTCTCTAGCATAATGGCCTTTTCCCTGACATTTAAAACAAGTTATATCATGAATTCTTTGAATTTGAGGCTTACTTTGATCTGGTTTGGCATTTTTGGACATTTCAGATAGAGACTTCTTGAATCTGGATTCTGTTTCAATAGATTTTCCTTTATCTAGAAACTTTTGAGGTGGTTGATTCTAAGTAGACTTGTTGTGATTTGTTGAGAGAGTCTTCCTCTTGATGTGTTGTTCAGCTTGAACAGCCAGGTGTAGCAACTCCCCCAAGTCATGATAAGTTTGTCTCTCAACCATTCTAGCAATGCGATCATTTAATCCATCAATGAATTGTGCCATCAAAATTTCTTCAGAATCTTTAGTTTCCAATCTGTTCCTAAGTGTCTCAAACTCATCGTAGTATTCTTCCACATACTTAATTCCTTGAGACAGCTTTCTGAATTTCTTTTCCAAGTCTTTGTAGTAATATGCAGGGACATATCTTTTCCTTAGTTGGAACCTCATATCTTCCCACGAACTGACTTGTCCACGTCGATGCCTTCTTCTTTCAGAAACATCTTTGTCCCACCAAGCTAAGGCACTTTCAGTGAGTTGAGCAGCAGCTAGGGAAATTTTCCTCTGATCTGAGTAGTCATAGTGCTCAAAGATATATTCCATACGCCTTTCCCAATCAAGGTAGGCATCTGGATTAACCTTTCCAACAAAAGTAGGTGCCGTGAGTTTCACGTCTCTATTTCCTTATCGAGCATCTTCTCCTCTTCCTCTATCACGGTTATACTGTCTCCTTGGTCTCGGGCTGGGATCTCGATCTGGTGGATCTCCATCAGACTCAGACATATCATCTTCCTCCCGGTTGACTCTTCGGGCATTTGCATCCCGAATAGGAGCTCTGCATACTTGTGGAGGTTGTTCAAACTGTGTCATACAAGTTTCGAGTGTTTGAAGTTGAGTTTGAATAGCAGTAAGCAATTGTGCAACAGTTGGCTCTCCTTAATCTCCCATGATTCACCTTTTCCTGTCACTCACAACAATCAACAGATCAAGTGCAAGGGAAGTCAAAAAGACACAACTAGTAAACTTCTGCAGAAAGATAGATCTACTACAGGGAAGTCGAAAAGACAACAACCTATAAATAGATCTACTATTGGGAATTTGAAAAGACAACAATACACAAATAGATATACTACTCGGAAGTTGAAAAGACAACAAACTAAGAACAGATATACTGCAGAAACACAGAAAAGAAATGGATCTAACAAAGGAATAGATAAACCTGATTTGGAGCGTTTAGGGTCTGATACCAGATGATGTAGGAACCCAAGATGAATTGGATCCTAACAAGAAGGATGATGATGAATCTATAACTGGACTGAGATCACTCTCTATAGAATCAAATAGAAAATAAGGATAGAACGAATTGAGACCAGATGGAGACTTTTCAATTGGACTAAGGTCACTCTTTGAAGAATCGAAATGATGGATAGAGGGATGGATCGAGAGACGCCACACAGGTCTCCGAAGGGATCTATGATAAGTCTAGAACACTCAATCTTAAGGGATTCTCAGACAATAAGAAAGAGAGGTGGCTGCTTCTATCTTAGAACAAAACCTAAGAAAATACTAGTTTTATTTCATAAGCAAAAGTTGTTTCTTACATGCTGAGAAGGGACTTTATATATAGTCGAGCAGCAGGTGACCTTCTAGGGTCGAAATTATTACATAATAAAAGGACTAAACTTGCAAAACAACAGACTCAAAACAGGACTTAAAAATAAAAGACTCAAATAACTTCTAACGGTCTTATTTTTGCAAAACAGCAACAAAACACGTTAATTATTCAAATAAATTCAAATACATACCTTGGAGTGTTTCAGACTGATTTAGAAGACTTTTATTATGCTTTTGAAATGGTGAAGAAAGCGGTCTCCTTAATCACTTGAAGAACATGCGTGAGCAGAGTTGTAGTCTTGACTTGTTCTTGAACATCTTCTTGAATCCCATCTTCTTGAAAGTTTTCATACTCTATAAGTATAAGGAGTTTCTCCATAGACTTGTGGAACTTCTCTCTCAAGCGTTTTGTTCCTGATCTGGTTCTTGGTGCTTGATCCATAGTTGCTATGTTGAACTTCTCTCTCAAGCGTCTTGTTCCTAATCTGGTTCTTGGTGCTTGATGATATACTCCATTTTTGGCGTAGTCTAACCATTGTTTTGCAGGGTTTTATCGAGTCTTTCTCCTTTGTATCGAGTCTTTTTAGGTCTAAAGGTGGCTGGAATGAAGAATTGGAGTTTACAAGGGCGTTTGTTGAAAAGGAAGGAAAACACGATCTTTTGGAGGTTTTTGATGCAGAAGAGGGAGCACCTGCTCCCCGAGTGGATTCGCCTGCTCCCCGGAAGATTTACCTTGAAGATTCCCGAATAAAGTAAATATTCACCTAGAAGGTTTACAAAAGGGAATATTCACTTAATCAAATATTCTTCCAGAAGATTTACAAAAAGGGGATATTTACCAAATATCTACCTAGAAGATTCGCTCTAGATTTACTTCCTTATCTTGAACCGTCGTGGCCTTTAAAAAAGGAAGACCTTGGAGAAGAAGGACATCACGCTTCTTTTACACAGTTTTTACACGTTTACTATTCAAGTTCACTGTTCACGTTTACTATTCACGTTCACTGTTCACGATTACTGTTCACGAGTACTGTTCACGACTACTGTTCACGACTTTTGGATTTGCAATTTGGAGATTCATTCCACAACTTTCTATTGAGAAGAATTCTGAACCCTAATCTCTTTCCATATCATCATGAATTCTCTTTATTGCTTTGTTGTGTTTGATTTCACCATGTGCGAGTAGTCATCCTTGTTAGGTTAGGGTTTTCGATGGGAATTAGGAATTCTTGAACTAAGCATAGATAGGTTTTATATATGTTTTGATATCTTCATCTAAGTTGAACTTATTGCCTAGACTAGCTTAATTACCTAGCCTTTGATTTTAGGTTGAATTTACTCATCAAAAGTGTAGTGAATTACTTGAATGAACTTAGATGGGCGTGTTGACCCTTAGCCAACGACAGTTGAAGTTAAGGCAACTCGTGAACAAATCAATCCTATTCGTTATGCTCATCGATTCTCTTTAGTCTCAAACGACAGTTTAGGGTGCTAGATTAATTGATGAAGTAGTGGATGCCACGACAGTGGATTCTCTTGAATTTATGATTGAGTTCTAGATTGGCACTTAATTGATATCCTGAATAATTGCTTGGTTCTTGATGATCTATTCCCTTAGATATTTACCCTAGCTTAACGTTTTTCTCATTATTTTTTACATCGAATTTTATTTGTTTTGCTTATTTAAATTGTGACAACTTAAACCATATTGATTGCTTAGCTAAATTGGTATTTAAAGAAATTAGAGTGTATTGCCGGTCCGAGAAAAGAACCTGACTATTCTACATCTGATTAGAATAGGTTTAAAATCTTAGATAGGATAAAAACCTGTTACCAAATTGGCGTCGTTGCGGCTTGGACCCCTTCGATACCTCTAGTTTTAAAATACGTTTTTAGACTAAGTACTAACTTGTTCTTCTTTTCTTCTCTTTTGTGTGTTTCAGGTGTAGTCAAGGTTCTCAAAACCTTCCCGCACTCGACAATCAAGAGTTAGCAAGGGTAGAACGAGCAAAAACAAAAGAGAAGTCGAATCTAGCCAACATGGGCGACGAAACCGACAACCGAGCTGCAAATGGTCATGTAGCTGCTGCTATTCGGAGGCTGGAACAACAAATGCAGCAGCTGCAACAGCAGCAAAAGCCACAACAGCAGCGTGCCATTGGGGATATGGACAATCCTCATGCTTTCTACCGGAACCGAGCGGCAATCGTTCCACCTGCTGATGAGAGGCAAGATTATGAGATTAAGCCTCAGCTGATATCACTGGTTAAGCAGCATTTGTTCCATGGACTTCCCGCAGAAATTCCGATGGACCATATAGAGAACTTCGAGGAGATTTGCTCCACGACGAACTCTAATGGGATGAACCCGGATTTCTTGAAGTGCAAGCTTTTTCCTTTCTCACTCGCAGACAAAGCTTCCCGTTGGCTCAAGTCGCTACCAGCTGGATCCATCACGACTTGGCCACAATGTAGAGCTACTTTCTTGGACCACTTCTACACCAAAACCATGACCGCGAATCTAAGGAACAAGATCTCCACGTTTCAGCAACATTCAGGAGAGACCTTTTGTGAGGCATGGGAAAGATTCAAAGAGTATAAGAGGGAGTGTCCACACCATAGGTTTACAGACGAGAACTTGTTGAGTATCTTCTATGATGGTGTTGATTGGGATTATAGGAACACTTTGAATGCTGCGAGTGATGGTAATTTTCTGACCAGGACCAAGGAAGGTGCGTATAAGCTCATAGAGAACTTGGCTGCAAGTTCTAGGAATCGCTGCCATGAGTATGATGAGCCTATACACGTCAGCAGTGTTGAGTCACAGAAGATTGATGAGCTGACAGCGAAGGTGGACCTGTTGTTGAAGAGAAATCAGAGAAGTGTCCTGCTTTGTGAGAACAAAAGAGATGAGAAGTATGTTGAGGTGAGCTATGTGGGTGAAAACTATGTGCAGAATCAAAGCTTTCAAGCTCAAGCGTCTAACTCTCACGACGAGCTGAAGTCCCTTATGCAATCAGTTTTGCTCAGCCAGCAGAAATATGCTAATGAGATCAATGTCAAGGTGGACAACATGTACAATGATCTCAATAGTAAGTTTGAAGCTGTTTGCACTCATGTGAAAAAGCTTGAAATTAAGGTTGCTCAAACTGCTAAGGCATCAGGAATTCCTCTTGGGAAAGCAGAGGTGAATCCTAAGGATGGATATGTCGATGCAGTTGAGATGAGAAGTGGAACGATACTGGATCCTGCAGTGGAAAATGTCATAGCCTCGGACAAGGTTACGGCGCAGGCTGAGGAGCGCCTGCTCCCACGACGTGCTCCAATCAAACCTGCAGAAAATCCTCAAGC
This sequence comes from Draba incana, assembly GCA_963576765.1. NCBI lineage: Eukaryota > Viridiplantae > Streptophyta > Magnoliopsida > Brassicales > Brassicaceae > Draba > Draba incana. The sequence continues at coordinate 12,095,205 of OY755210.1, forward strand.
GAGGGTTTATACTCCTAAGGCTCCTTACCTAGTTCCAGCTAGAGATCAGAGGGATTTCATCAGTGGAGAGAAGCTAGATAGTTTTAAGAAGATGGCGAGAAGGATTCCTAAAGAAATCTCCTTTGAAGAGGCTTTGGAAAATCATCCCATACATGATTTCTTTTGGAATTGCAGAGAGACTCAAGAAGAGATTAAGGAAATCTTTGCGCAAGCGAGGGGAACACCACCACTATTGAGGGTATTGCCTAAGGTTGAAGATCCTGGGAAGTTTGTTGTTCCATGCTCCATTACAGAAGTTAAGTTTAAAGATTCTCTTTGTGATTCTGGGTCTTGTGTGAATCTCATGTCAAAAGCTACTGCAGAAAAGTTGAAAATTGCCGAGGTAAAACCTAGTTATATGACTCTTAGATTTGCAAACGCCTCCACAACAACATCGTCTGGCATCATTCGCGATTTACCTATCCAAATAGGGGATTGCCTAGTCGGAACTGATTTTGAGGTTGTGGAGATGAGAGAAGGTCATCATATGCCTTTGGTTCTTGGGAGACCATTCATGGCTACAGTGGGTGCGATCATTGATATGCCTAATAAGCGAGTCTCCTTTTCCAACATCAACAAAGAGGTTTTCTACAATGCCATTCCCAAAAAAACCACCACACATGCCTCTTGCATCTCGGCAGTAGATAAAGAGGATATGTCAGTTGATATTGTGCGAGAGCTTGGTGATAAGAGTGAGATCGGTGAAGTTTTAGATGGAAATCCTCCTCGTCTCACCAAGAAACTTAGGGAGAAGGCAAAGGTGCAGGGAAAAGTGCAGTGCAAAAGGATCACGAATGTTCCTAAAATGAATTTAATCCCTCAAGGATATGATGGAAACTCGGTTGAATACAAGTTAAAGTGTAAAGGTACTCCTAAACCTTTCTCCAGAGTTAGAGCTATTCTTCCATTAGAGTTGAAAGAGAAGGGTATTGGTGTTGTGAATGGAATGCTGAGTAAGGTTCTGAACATGAGGATGTCTAGTTGTGGAGCTTCTTTTGGAACAAGTTTTCAAGTCCAACCTGGTTGATACATTGCACCGAGTCGAGCTATAGACTTTAACCAAGCGCTTGGTGGGAGGCAACCCACCGGTATGTTTTCTAACTCTTTTACATTTAATTTCTTTTTCTACTAATTTTTGTTTTTAGCTTTGGCTTTTTCAGTTTTTTCCTTTTTTTTTTTTTAAAAAAAAAAAAAAAAAAAGGGAGCACCCGCTCCCCGAGAAGGGTGTAATTTTTCCAGGGAGTCCTCCGTCGATCGACAGAGATCCATGTCGATCGACACTGACCGGAGCCGTGATTCCAAATTTTCCAGAGACTCCACTGTCGATCGACATCCCTATCCATCGATCGACACAGGAGTTTCTGCCCAAATTTTGCTGCGAAGAACAAGGAGAGCACCTGCTCTTTTCAACTAAAGCCTACTCCAACTTACAGAGCACCTGCTCTCTAGGGTATAATTCGAAATTTGGATTTAGGCCCACCATGAGGTAAGTACAGTTCTGTGCTTTTCTTAATGCTTTTATCTCTTTCTTTTCACTCTCTCTTTTTTTATTCTCACACCGAGACGGTGTGAAGTAAGTCTGGGGGGAGTTGCTACTGATGTCGTTTATTTTGGATGTTTTCTTTTCTTATGTTTGAGTCGGTTTTTCTTTGTTTCATTTTATTGAGTCAAGACTTTTTAGTTGGGAATTAGGACTTTATTCTACGACGATTTATGAACCACTTGTGCTAATTAACTCTCTTTGTAGTGACCATTTTTTTCAGAGCGCGGATTACAAGGAATAGTTGGAACACTTCAATGCACCATCTTCCATGTTTCAGATTGACCAAAATTTCTCTCGCTATTGGCACTAGATTAGGGAAACGAATCATATTCAGGACTTCTTTTTCCTTTTTACCACTCTTGTTGATCCTGAATAGCTAGCTCATTTTTAGCTAGTACCCTCCTTAACCCTTACCTCTTTTCAAACCCCTTACCGTCTTGTTACTTCATTCTCACATGTGCAACATATGTGCAAAAGGGCCGGAGAGAGAAGGGTCGACACAACCTCTAGATCGCTCGTTCTGAAGGACAGAGCACCCGCTCTTATTTACGAGGTTTTGTGGAAGAAGGAGTAGAAGAAACATCATTGAGACTCACTTGGGTATGTACATTAATCTAATATTTTCGTGTTTGAGAGGCACATCTGTGTAATCAAAACCCTCTTCATCATCATCATCTTATTAAAAGAAAAAAAAAAAAAAAAAAGAGAAAAAGAAAAAAATCCGATGATGAAGAGTGGCAAGTCTGTAAAATTGTCTCTCAAACCCAGCGAGTATGCCCAATGTGGATAATAGTTTTATGAAGGGAAGAAAGAAAGAAGGATGGAATGTGTGATTTAGAGAATGTGGACATCAAACAGACCCGCTCTCTCTTGCAATTTTGTGCGATATCCTGCATCCTCTACGAAACATCGGGTAACCCTTAAACACTCTAAACACCTTTAACTCCACCCTTAAATGGCCTTAAACCCTTTAGCGCCGTCTTCTCTGAGAAAGTGCTTTTAGCGAGATCCTCACGCATACTTTGAGTGCGTTGGGTTTGTGTCATTGCAAAGAATGCTTTTGGGAAATGGCTTGCTTGGGAAATGTACTAAGGTTGTTTTGGCGAAGCTTTGTCGTTCGTAATCTGGATTATGTGGTCTGCAGATTGAAAGCCAAAGGTACGGTTCGCTGAGAATAAAAGAGTTCCCACGTTTTCAAACCTTTTCCTTTACTTAGTTTTGAGTTTGTTTGAGGACAAACAAAGATCTAAGTCTGGGGGAATTGATATACTCCATTTTTGGCGTAGTCTAACCATTGTTTTGCAGGGTTTTATCGAGTCTTTCTCCTTTGTATCGAGTCTTTTTAGGTCTAAAGGTGGCTGGAATGAAGAATTGGAGTTTACAAGGGCGTTTGTTGAAAAGGAAGGAAAACACGATCTTTTGGAGGTTTTTGATGCAGATGAGGGAGCACCTGCTCCCCGAGTGGATTCGCCTGCTCCCCAGAAGATTTACCTTGAAGATTCCCGAATAAAGTAAATATTCACCTAGAAGGTTTACAAAAGGGAATATTCACTTAATCAAATATTCTTCCAGAAGATTTACAAAAAGGGGATATTTACCAAATATCTACCTAGAAGATTCGCTCTAGATTTACTTCCTTATCTTGAACCGCCGTGGCCTTTAAAAAAGGAAGACCTTGGAGAAGAAGGACATCACGCTTCTTTTACACAGTTTTTACACGTTTACTATTCACGTTCACTGTTCACGTTTACTATTCACGTTCACTGTTCACGATTACTGTTCACGAGTACTGTTCACGACTACTGTTCACGACTTTTGGATTTGCAATTTGGAGATTCATTCCACAACTTTCTATTGAGAAGAATTCTGAACCCTAATCTCTTTCCATATCATCATGAATTCTCTTTATTGCTTTGTTGTGTTTGATTTCACCATGTGCGAGTAGTCATCCTTGTTAGGTTAGGGTTTTCGATGGGAATTAGGAATTCTTGAACTAAGCATAGATAGGTTTTATATATGTTTTGATATCTTCATCTAAGTTGAACTTATTGCCTAGACTAGCTTAATTACCTAGCCTTTGATTTTAGGTTGAATTTACTCATCAAAAGTGTAGTGAATTACTTGAATGAACTTAGATGGGCGTGTTGACCCTTAGCCAACGACAGTTGAAGTTAAGGCAACTCGTGAACAAATCAATCCTATTCGTTATGCTCATCGATTCTCTTTAGTCTCAAACGACAGTTTAGGGTGCTAGATTAATTGATGAAGTAGTGGATGCCACGACAGTGGATTCTCTTGAATTTATGATTGAGTTCTAGATTGGCACTTAATTGATATCCTGAATAATTGCTTGGTTCTTGATGATCTATTCCCTTAGATATTTACCCTAGCTTAACGTTTTTCTCATTATTTTTTACATCGAATTTTATTTGTTTTGCTTATTTAAATTGTGACAACTTAAACCATATTGATTGCTTAGCTAAATTGGTATTTAAAGGAATTAGAGTGTATTGCCGGTCCGAGAAAAGAACCTGACTATTCTACATCTGATTAGAATAGGTTTGAAATCTTAGATAGGATAAAAACCTGTTACCACTTGATCCATAATTGCTATGTTGACTTCTTCCTCTTCGGATCCAGATAAAGTGGTATTGATGTCCTCATCACCTAACCTACGATTTCAGAAGGATAAGTGTGTGGCCCGAGCTTATGCCTCTTTTGCTGTATCTGTCCTTCTCCCCCAAATTAATTCTCAACCGATTTTGGGTGTATTTTTGGCTCAAAACTTTCACACTTTATCTCATTCATCCTTGCGAGATTTTGGATCCAAGAACACGTACTTTCACATTTTTGCAGTTTTATGCTCTAATCACTTGATTTTGAGAGATTTTTAGACCGTGACAACACGAAGATGTGGTGGAAGGGGAAGAGGTGTCATGGATATAGACTTAATTCCTTTTCATCATGGGCATGATATCAAGGAACGCGTAAGACATTCAAGATCTTCTCACACGTTTTTGAATACTTCTTTGCTCACTTTGCACAACATCCAAAATTCATATTTTCTAATATAGTTTTTGTGTTTCAAAGGTTTGTAGTGTAATAATTGGTCTCTAAGAAATCGATGATCACTACATTTAGAGTGATTGTTGGGGTTAAAAGTTGAGCATATCATATCTACAATTTAAGACGTCAATTTGGTATGCGGTTGATTATGTTTTTATCTCTTAATTTTTGTTTCCTCTGATTTTACTGTTTTAGGATATCATTATCTTTGGTGATGAGACATTTTTGATTTAAGCGTAAGTTAGAATTAACTGATTTAGTTGTCTAATCTCTTAACTGCTGATCAAATCAACTTACCATGTAATATTTTTATCTATTTTTATTTTGTATAGTAAGACGATTCAAAATAAAGTTTGTGTATGTATACAAAGAATTTGAAATTTAGATAGTTCTGCTCACAGAATTTGATGGACTATAGATCGAACTGCTCTTGAAAATTGAATATGATTCGACCAATTGGGAAAAAAAACATTGAAAATCTATCTTCTGTTCAAATATTTTTGTCCAACGGAAACACAATGGGAGTGTGATATGAATTTACATATTTGTAAAGACAAATGCAGGTGTGTTTTGGGAGGAAAAAAAGGGAGGAAAACAATGATTTTTGACCACAAGAAAAGAAAGAAAACCAAACCGGAAAAACGACAAAAAAAAAAAAAGGTGTAAGAATAGAGAAAGCAAAGGATAGCTAGAAAAAGATATCTGCGAGAATCCGAGCTGGCAAATCCCTCTTCAGCATCATGTGGATGATGGTACCGCCACGTGTCCATCTCTTACTACACGTGTCATTTTTCCGGAGGCTTTCTCAGATCGCGGGGAAGTCTCTTCTCTTATCAACAAAAAAATCTCAAAACTTGAATTAAAATAAAATCCCTTTTTCTTCTCTAAATTCATATTTTTTCTAATTTGTCTTTCTTTTTTTATTTTCTCTTCTTCTTCTCGGCTTCTCCTCACGGTGAGACGCCATGAACGCCGCCGTCTTTACTTCTTCTGCTTTATCTCTTCCTATCTCCTTCTCTAAAACTAGATCATCTAAGCTCTCCACAAAGAAGGTAACTTTACTTCTCTTCTCCTCTTGGGTTCTCGAGTTTCAGTACTGGTTTCTTCGAAATGTCCGGAAAACTCTTAAAAGTTCCAAGCTGTTATAAACCAAGTAGAGAATTGAATACAATCAGTGTCTAATTGTCTTTTTCTGGATTTGGGTTTTGTAATGTTAGTAGAGTTGATGTTTATCTGTGTGGCTTAGAAAAATGTCTGATTTTTGTGTGTGTTAGGGAGTGAAAGGAGAATTTAGGGTTTTTGCTGTGTTTGGGGAGGAAAGTGGATTAGTGGAGAAGAAGAGTCAATGGGGACATTTGTTTGATGTGGAGGATCCTAGAACTAAAGCTTCTCCTTTAAAAGGCAAGTTCTTGGATGTAAATCAAGCTCTTGAAGTTGCTAGATTTGATATTCAGTACTTGGATTGGCGTGCTCGCCAAGATTTGCTTACCATCATGCTTCTTCATGATAAGGTTTGATGTCTACATTGATCTCTTTGAGCTTGTTTCTTGAATTATCATTGGTTTTGTCTTTTGTGTTGATGTTATGTATGGAATGAATGTGTATTAGGTCGTTGACGTACTTAATCCGCTAGCTCGTGAGTACAAGTCGATCGGTACTGTGAAGAAAGAACTAGCTGGACTGCAGGAAGAACTAGCAAAGGCGCACCAACAGGTTCTCAAGAAACGCTATCCTCTGCGAATGATTAGTTTTTTAATCAAACTTGTTCTAACTCTTAGTCAAAAACAAAAACAGGTTCATATATCCGAAGCGAGGGTTTCAACTGCTTTAGACAAATTAGCTCACATGGAAGAATTGGTTAATGATAGATTGTTACCCGGTAAAGTTGTAACCGCATCAGCTTCTTCTGTCCAGTTAGATAGGGAAGAGACCGACAGGGAAAAGACAAATTTGGGTGCCAAAACATTGAATGTTTCGGGGCCGGTTAAGCCTTATCATCCAGGCTTGAAGAATTTTTGGTATCCCGTTGCTTTCACTGCGGATCTCAAGAGTGATACGATGGTACGTATAGCAATTCTTACTTGTCTTGTCTGTCTCCCTTAAGCGTCTGAGAGATTCTATTGTTTATGTCTTAAGGTGCCAATTGAGTGTTTTGAAGAAACATGGGTTATCTTTAGGGGAGAAGATGGGAAACCGGGATGTGTACAAAACACATGTGCGCATAGAGCGTGTCCTCTTCATCTTGGCTCGGTGAACGAGGGGCGTATCCAGTGTCCTTACCATGGTTAGTAGTTTATTCTCTGCATTTGTTAACACAAGTGAAAAAACCACATCCTGTATCTTCTTACCAATGTATGACATTTTAGGATGGGAATACTCGACCGATGGGAAATGTAAGAAGATGCCATCTACGCGGTTACTGAACGTGAAGATAAAGTCACTGCCTTGTCTTGAAAAAGAAGGCATGATCTGGGTCTGGCCTGGTGCTGAACCACCTTCACCTACACTCCCTTCATTACAACCTCCTTCAGGGTTTGTAATCCACGCCGAGGTAATTCTTTCGTTCCAAGCATTTATCTCCAATCCAGTATGGATGCAGTATTTTCTCATGGTATGATTTGACAAAATCTCAGATTGTAATGGAACTCCCTGTGGAACACGGCTTACTTCTAGATAATCTCTTGGATCTTGCGCATGCCCCATTCACTCACACATCCACTTTTGCAAAAGGCTGGAGTGTCCCAAGGTTTGTTTTACTCTCATTGCTCTCTACTTTTTGTTTAGCTGTACTGGTCATGAGACTCTTCTCTGCTTTTTGTAGCTTGGTGAAGTTCTTAACGCCTGCCTCGGGTCTACAAGGATATTGGGATCCGTATCCGATAGATATGGAATTTAAACCACCTTGCATTGTGCTATCGACTATCGGGATCTCCAAACCTGGGAAACTAGAAGGAAAGAGCACTAAGCAGTGCGCAACACACCTTCATCAACTCCATGTCTGTTTACCGTCTTCTAGAAACAAGACAAGGCTTCTGTACCGGATGTCACTAGACTTTGCTCCAATTTTAAAGAATGTTCCTTTCATGCAATATCTATGGAGACATTTCGCTAATCAGGTAACCAAAAGAAACAAACCATCTCAAAACAATCTCAGTCTTGTTTTCGTATTGATCCGAAATACGGTTTCCAGGTCTTAAACGAAGATCTGCGGCTGGTTTTAGGACAACAAGAAAGGATGTTGAATGGTGCAAACATATGGAACTTGCCGGTTGCTTATGACAAGCTCGGAGTTCGGTATAGACTATGGAGGAGCGCGATAGACCGTGGCGATGATAAATTACCCTTTTCTAATTAACTCTAATGTGGAAGTTTTGGCTGCCTCACTCACCAGCAACCTCTCCCGAAAAGCACACAGGTTGTTTGTTATCTGGTTCGTCCTCGACGCAAGAGAAGCCTGGCTGAGTAACGACGATCTGGAGTTGGTGGATTCGTGTTCAAGACGATGAAACAACGACTTTTGCATAGATAAACAACAACAAAAATCCATTGTAAATCCAAAAGGAAGATATATTGTTACACCACTCAGTTATTCAATTTTCCTGTGTACAGAAATTGAATATGATGTTTTTTTTTAATAACCTCAAAGTTGAGACCAAAACCCTAAATATCAGATGTTTGGAACAAAGATAAACTTGTCTTGACCAATACAGACACCTTTAGTGAGATAAGTACAATTTTCACAGAGCAGAGCCACAAAAGGGGCAGAAACGAAACTCAGGCTTGACGGCTCGATCGCAGAAGCGACACGTGGCCAGAGCAACCGGAGATGTCGGTGGTGACAGAGACTGAGGGAAAAACAGATCGCAGTCTTTACAATACATGAGAGGGTGTTTCCCGGGCCATTTCCAGACCGGAACGAAGAAGAGCTTCAAGACATTATCGTAATCGACTAAGTCGGCTTCAGAGCCGCATCTTATGCATTTTCCGGCGCCGGATTTCAGTACCTGCCTCACCTGTTGGCCTAATCCACCGACGAAGAAGAAGAACATTTCGTTTTGTTATTATCTGCTTGTAATCTTGTTAAGGGTTCGCCAAAATCTCGGTTTAAGCTTACGTATCATTATCAAGTTACGTCGGCTAAAAGACACGATATAATGTGAACGTGATGCTTGTTCTAGTGGTTTCTAGCAAATGTGAGAACAAAAGTTTTTAATTATTTTTTTACGCCATCAATTGTCAGTTTTACTATTAGACGAGCTAATCCTTTCTATATGACTGACGCATACGTCGAAATGAAATTCAAGAATTACTAGTCATCAAATGTTAGGACTAGAACTTCTTTCCTTTCAACTTCTAAAAATTTTGGTTATTCATAAATTTAATGTAAAATATTAAACATTAATGTAATAAATTAAAAAAAAATTCTTCATCATTCTTTTCTTCGTGGTTTGTATAAGTTCGTATTTCGATATTTGTACTAAAGAAATTGACTTTATGTGAGGAGGAAGAAACACTTCGACATGGTAGCATACCATATTAAACATGTATTCACAATCTCATGTAAACAAATATCATCCAATATTCAATTTCTAGGGATTACCTTCCCTCATCGATTTTAGTTGAAGGGAAAATGTGTAATCCAATAAGTTGGGGTTTTGGCATATTTCCGTTGTGGCTATGTAAATTTTCGGGGTTTGAGAAGCTCAATGGATAGGTAATTATTGATATGAGTAAAATCATGGCACACATACATCATCTCAATAAATAAGAAAAGTTGTTTAGATCATTATTCTTTAGAGCAACACAAAAAATAATTTTAAGAAAGATTCTTGAGGTTGTATTCGAAAGAACATTAAAAGTTTCAATCCTCCACAAATATGATATTTGTTCTTATATTATTTCTTTGTGTGAGATTTAAATATATCCTTATGTAGCTATGTATTACAAGTGCTATTTACATCGATGTTCTAACTCATCAATAAATGTGAATTTTTCATTTTTTCACTATACAAATTTTAGAAGAAAAGTATGTGCGAGTATAGGCCTAGAATCTATGGAAACCTAATGGATATATTATTTTTTTTTTTGTCATATGAAAAATTTATATCTTCATAAAATACAAATCTGGCCATAATGAAAAATGCTGGTAAATTAAGCCGACTGAACACATATTTCCAGGAAACTAAACCCAAAAGAAAAAAAAGTTTAAAACTAGCCAAACAAAAGTAACAACAAAGTCGAAATATTGCCAAACAACAAAGCAAGAAAACAATTTGTAAAAGATTGAAAGTTAATGGACTAATTTCACCATCAAAACTATAAATCTCTTGAAAGCGTTAGTCAAATCGAAGACCAAATTTTAACGAGCAAATCCAATTATAGCAAAGAAGTATTACCTCTCAAACAAAGGGCTCATAAGTTTCTCTTCCGACAAGAACGAGCGAAGACAATATCTAGTTCCTCACACTTCTTCACAAAACAGCAATGTGGAAAGAAATACGACAATTCGACGCCTAAGTAGAAACAAGACCTCGACCAAATCTTAGTGTAGATACAAGAAGCGATTCTTGATCAAACTGGCTCACGCCACAAATGAGCAGCTCACTGCGACACGAGATTAAACCGAAGAGACCTAAAAAATCTTCAAACAGATAGGAAGACACGAACAAAACCGAGACCATACAAACCAAGGTTTAACCGACACACCTACTCCAAACCATTCAAACAAAAATCTATTTGTTTAAACCATAAGCATCTCGACCTAACCAAACCATTTCAAATATGTGGAATAAGATTTGATGACACGCCCCCATCCCCGATCATTTTGAGCCCTAGGTCTCGCGCTCTAACTTACAACTGAAAAAGGGGGAAAAGGGGGTAAGCAATTCCGGGAAGAATTACTCAGTGAGGGAGATCAAGTCTGCCCACATGATCCATATTATACAACGATATAATTTAATGAAACATATATACTAAGCCTAGAAACAGTCAACAACATTCAACATAACAATTATCCAAATATCAACATAGCATACATCACATACTCATTATCACACATATCACATTTTATATGTCGAAGCACATATCATATATCTTAACCAAAATCCATGAAACAACTTGGGGCTGGCCGTCACCTCGAAAGGTTGTACGCCACCCTTTCTGGCTCGTCTGCCGTTAACGGGCTTCAACGGGATTGCCATGTCACACGCTCTCAGTCCGGCTACACACATCCTCACACATTAAATATCATATATTACATATTAACTTATAACATAACATAATCTCAACTTAACATTTCATTCATCACATCAATCACTATTCCTAGACAAAGCATACATGTTCACTAAATCATATCATTGCATAACATGAATCCACAAATCCCAACCCTCACCTTAGCTTTAAAGCATTCAGAGACTCTAAAACTGCACTCTGGATATAATGGTTGAAAACAGCGTCTCAAATCTGCGTTTAGGAAATAATGTTTAACATTCCATTATTAAACTTCAAAGGTTTATTCGGTTCGGCCAAAATGAACCACTCAGACAAAAACGGCTATATCTTCCTACGTGTACCTCAGATCAAAACACTCAGTGTCTCTGGAGAGCCAAGACTCGAGGCTTTCCAATGATATCTATTTCAAAATCTAGTTCCTTCAGTCTTGTCCAGAAAACGCATGCGAAGTCAACTGATCACACGCTTACTCTGTACAGATCCACCATATAAAAACACCAATAACTTTCAGACTACAACTCCGAATGACAAGCTTCTTTCCGATATAACTAGATAAAAAAGTTGGCTACTTACCCTTAAAATCTTGTTTGATTCCAACCTGGTTTGGCAGTCCGTTTCTCTCCTTCCCTAGAACAGGACAAATTTACCTTCTTCTCTTACTCATCTCTCATCTTCTTCTCCGGTGGACCCTCCACCACTGCCTCACCATGGTTCACGCCACCATCATCCCCGTCGAAGCTCACTCCAAACGCCATAGCTCGCCTATGTTCCATCTCGACAACACCTTCCTCACGTTTTCTCTCCTCTTCTCTTCTTTTTTCTTCTCTTCTCCTCACGTCAATCACTCAATCTCTTCTCATATTTCTTTCTCTTTTCTTCTAATTACGGCTAGGTTAGGTTAGAGATCATTAGGGCTAGCTAATTACATTTAGGTTTATGGCATTTAGGAAAATAAAATAAATGTTGACTAAATCCATTAAGTCGTGTTACTGGGCTTTTTTTCTATGATTCACATTGCATTCTCAATCCAAAATATTTTCGCGCCAAAAATTTTAAATCTCTGAGACACGGTCGTGACATTTGAACACTGATCTGACCGAACCGAACAAGAATGGCGGTAAATCTTGAAGATAATCAGAGGCATCGACATGGGAATAAGAACCAATGGTTTAAATATGTGGTGTCCCTTATAGAGTCGGCACCACGAAACAAGGATAACTTTAACCACGACAAAGATCAGTAACCTCCAAATAAGTTTCAAGACCAAACTCTTAAAAAATTTAAGATGATAAATAAAAAGACATAGCGCATACAAACCATAGGACCGACGTTAACGCTGACACAACCGCCGCACGCCGGTCCAACCTCCAAATCTAAGTTCGAGAAGCTTCGGTGGCTAGGTTTTGTCGAGAGGAAACAAAACTTTTAAGAATTTGATAAAAAAAAATTAAATAATTAAGAGAAAGTGTGTGATGGGGTTCTTACATGAAAACTCTCCAAACACATAAGATATTAAAATTATGTGAGATATTAAAACACATGAGCTACTAAAATCAAATATTAAAACTTAATTAAATAAAGAAATTATATATATATATATTTTAATCATCTTGAATTATTATATAGAGATTACAATCATCATTAGACTAATTTGATCAATTTGACCTAATCGTATTTTGATGATACTCCACTGCATGTTGTCTTTGTAATTAGGGTGAACAGCTTCTACATATGCCTCCATGATGCATCAACTCTCCATGTACGACATCTCTCATGATGGACAAGCTCTCCCCGACGAACGGCTCTGCATATACGACATCTTCCATGATGGATAGACTCTCCCCGACCAACGGCTGTGCACGTACGACATCCCCGGCGATGGACATGGTCTCCCTGAACGACTCTGAAGCTTCTGAAAAGTGCCCTCCATTAATCTGCAAGAATTTGTTTTGTCTGAGAATCGAACCCCAGACCTGGTGTAAAAGCATTTAAACCCTTGACCACTGGGTCAAGGGATTTCCACAATAACGAAATTATATTAAATATCATTGTTGTATAAAAAATTTAAAACTGTATTTTCTTTCCATATAAGAAGATATTCCACCGACGAAGAGTTAAGGCACAACCCAAACTGTAAAATTATTTACGGTAAATTATCAAAATACACGAAAGTTTGGATTTATACAACAATGATATATACACCACGTTTTTAAATATATACACCACGTTTGACTTTGTTAGGGTTGATTACATTATAAAGCACTTTAAGCCAAAGTCTTTACGGTTAAAGACACTTAGCACTACTGAGGGACTTTGCCTCTGGGGTTTGTCTTTTCTACCCTCTACCAATTTAACTAATTACAAAATATGATTCATCTACAACATTTACACGGTTTAGCTTTTTTGTTAAAAGAAAAATAAAATTATTTCTTCCTTCTCTCTCTCGTCGGAGTCGTCGGCTTCTTCCTCCAAATTAGATTCAGATTTCTCTTGAGCTTTCTCTTTTTTGGTTGCTAAGAAATCAGAGGAAACTAGAAAAGAAAACCCAATAACCACCAGGAAAGGAAAAAGGGTATTGTCACCGAAAACGATCTTTCATTGACCATCTGAACCGATCTTTAGTGAAACTAGGGCAGATCCGAGTCGGAGGGAAAGAAAATTGCGGAGTCAGAGGAGCTGTGGATGACGGTGGTTCCCGACTCACGACATGATTCCGAAGTGGGAGAGATGAACGGAAGCTTGCCGGAGAAGATTTGTTTTACACAAAAGAAAGAAAAAAAAATCTGGTGTATATAAAGGTGAGTGGTGGTGGTAAACGAACAGATGAGGCGGAGGAAGAAAGAAGAAGAAGAGTTCGATGATTATGGATCTTTTCTCACAAGGGTATAATTGTCCACAAAAGCATTGGTTTCTCCCCAAAATCCCTCTGTAGTGGTAAGTGTCTTATCTTGTTATATGTTTGGCAACAAGTGCCTATGGGTGTAATTATTCCACTTTGTTACCCTTAAGTAGTAATTATTTAACAGACATGAAAAGTTTGGCTTGGATACTAAAAGCAATATTTCGACGTCTATCATTTTATTTTGCTGGATTTCGTTTTTAGTGATTCAGTCGGAATGTTTTATTTCAGGGAATGATTTTCAGTTTCCATGGCTTCTTCCTTGTCCAATCACAAAAGCAGCCTCTATGACCTCCTCCGCCCGGCTCCAGTCAAGAATATTTTGCTGCCGGCTCCGCCGTTACTTCTTGATATGCAATCTCCGCCAATTGTCACCGCTTCTGCCGTCACGTCCTCTGGTACTTAACTGATTTTGGTTCAATCAAGAACCGAGCTTCTATAGACGTCCACAAACTAAGAAAAGGCAGCTGAAATCATGCCTTCAGATCAGTGCTGGATCAAAAAGTTTTAAAGGCCCTAGGAAAAAAAAAATTGGCCTAAATTTTTGTAATTATTTTTGTTTTTGTTAAATAAAAAAAATCTAAATTTTATTTTTAGTTAATTTATAAATTGTATTATGAAAGCAAGAAAAAAGTTACATTGCCAAAAAAAATTATTGACTTTGTTTCAATTTTTAAAAATATAATTTTCTTTTTCATGATAAAAATTAAAAAAAAAATCTGGGGCCCTTAATTTATTGGACACGAGATGGTACCCCGGGACCTCTTGTCTTCCAAGTAGAGTTGGCACTGCTTCCGACTCGGTTTTATTTGTTACCTTGATCTTTCGATAATCAAGACTAGAGGTGGGCATTCGTATATCCATTCGGGTTAGGTTGAGGTAATTCGGATTTTCGGGTGAAGGCTTACAAAAACCATTTAGATATATGTATTTATAGGATCGGTTCGGATCCCTTCGGGTTCAGATCGGTTCCTTGTACTATATGTGAGATTCAATGTTGATCCGAAGTATGATTGGATTTAGTTTGGATCGGTATATCCGATCTCAAACCAAAGTAGTAATGTCCCTAGTGCTATAATAAAAATATAAAACTCAAATTATTCTTCATAAAAACTCAAGTAACTCTCTTCTAAGTGCTAACAATGATTAAAATAAAACCAAAATGAGCACAAAACGAGCAAAGTCTTGCATTCATAATTCAAAATGATTCAAACAGATTGTCTAAAATGCAAACTCAAATTCTAAAAACAAACTCAAATACCTCGAGGGGGGGGGGGGGGGGGGGGGGGGGGGCTTTAACGGGCCTTCGTCTTCTGGGCTTTGACCGCTGGGCTGATCTGGCGAATACGACGTCGTTTTAGGCTTATCGATTCTTCTAGGGGAGATTTGACCCCTACAGTTAGCCCCCCAGTTCAACAGTTTTATAAATAAAAGTGTTGAAGTAAGGGTGTCCAAGTGAGGAATCGATTTCCGTTTAGACGGTTTACGTGCTGATGATGATGGCGAGCCCAGATGACAAGATTTGTACCCAATTTCGGCGAGTCGATCGTTACTAGTTATCTGTGAGTTGGCTTCGACTTTGAGAAGTGGCGAGATGGTTTGATGAAGACGAAGTCGCGAGTTGATTTGACGAAGACGAAGTCGCGAGTTGATCTGATGAAGTCGCGAGTTGCTTTGACAAAGGCGAAGTCGCGAGCTGATTTGACGAATGCGAAGTCGCGAGTTGATCTGATGGAGTCGCGAGTTGATTTGACGAAGACGAAGTCGCGAGTTGATCTGATGAAGTCGCGAGTTGCTTTGACAAAGGCGAAGTCGCGAGCTGATTTGACGAAGGCGAAGTCGCGAGTTAGTCTGATGAAGTCGCGAGTTGCTTTGACGAAGGCGAAGCCGCAAGGTGATTTGACGAAGACGAAGTCGCGAGCTGATTTGACGAAGTCGCGAGTTGCTTTGACGAAGGCGAAGTCGCGAGTTGGTCTGATGAAGTCGCGAGTTGCTTTGACAAAGGCGAAGTCGCAAGCTGATTTGACGAAGTCGCGAGTTGCTTTGACGAAGGCGAAGTCGCGAGTTGGTCTGATGAAGTCGCGAGTTGCTTTGACAAAGGAGAAGTCGCGAGCTGATTTGACAAAGGCGAAGTCGCGAGTTGATCTGATGAAGTCGCGAGTTGCTTTGACGAAGACGAAGTCGCGAGCTGATTTGACGAAGACGAAGTCGCGAGCTGATTTGATGAAGGCGAAGTCGCGAACTAAGCCAGAGGATCAGCACGCGAGATCGCGTTTTCGGGTTAATATGAAGTTGAGGCGTCGCAAGTCGGTCTGGTTTCCTATGAAACTGTGATACTTTAAGCCCAGATTCTCGGCCCAAGTCAAAATGAAGCCCACCTTAAAACTCGAATCGTCATAAATGCCTTTATAAGGAGCAATGCTCCTTAGATACTTCCCATAATTCTCATTCCATCGAAAACAGCTTTGCTCTCTCTCCCTTTTCTCTCGTTTTTGTTAGATTTTCACTTGTCACATCACTTCGTCGCCGCCGTGTTCTTCGTTATCGTCGCCGTGTTCTTCAGAGGATAACTAAAAATCCCTTTTTTTTGATCTGAAAAACAATGTCGTCATCGAATTCATCTGTATCTGTGAGATCTACCGAGCTCGCCGAGAAGGGAAAATCGATCTGGGTGTATTCAGCTCGTAGCGAGTCGGTTGTTGATGCGAGTTCAAGTTGTGGAAGGATTCGTGGGTGCGAGGATGCGAGTACTTCCAGCAGCGAGGAAGCGAGTCCATCTGGGCGCGAGGAAGCGAGTTTTTCTGCGCGAGAGTGTCGGGCTAGAAGTAATTCTCCTCTTGCCGACTTGTTCTCCTGCCCCACTCCCAGCCTAAGGCAAAGTCGCGAGATGGGGGAGAATGTTTCATCGAGGCGAGCTCAGCGAGCAGATACCCAAGAGGGTGTTGGGACCTCGCGACTGTCGCAGAATGTTGAGACTTCTGCTGCCAATGAACAAAGACTAGTCATTGAAGTTCCACATCTTCGTGACGAGTCCCTCAGTCCTTCCGAGTCGTCCCCTCGAGTGAAGATTGAAGAGTATAACTGGGCATGCAATCCTCTCGTAGAAGCAGAAAGATTGGAGGCCTGGATAGCATCAGGACTGGCCGAGGCCCAAAAGAAAAAGAAGTCGAGGCGAAAGCAATGGCCGCCTCCAGGCTCTTCATGGTGCGACGATGAATCGTTGGACAACCTTCGCACAGAATGCGGAATCTCCGACGCGGTCGAGATGATTGCGCCAACTACTGAGCAGCGAGAAGACGACCTGCCAGTCGGCACATTCATTGCGTATGAATGCTTGGTTAGGGGTTGCTATCTCACGTTCCCCATTTCGGCGACGATTCTGCGGTTTATGTGGGTTCATCGCATCGCACTCGCGTAGATCAATACAAGAGGAGTTTGGCAACTGGTTGAACTTCTAACGCAAGCTGCCGAATGTGGCGAGCTCATCAGAGTCCGCCATCTTCGCAATTTCTTGAATTTTGCACGAATGCCGACACGAGCGGCAAGAAACTATATAATCTGGCGAGCCGTCCTCATTATAAGATTATTGATGACTTCCCGAACAAAGACCATATTTGGCGAAAATTCTTTTTCTTTGTGCCGATATCAACCGCGTCCGTTGAAGTAGAACATCCGGCGGTGGCGAAGTGGGGAACACTTGGTATAACTCTTTAAAGTTTCCGCGCGAGATGTCTCCTTATTTGTTTTAACTTAATTCATTTTATGCTTGTTTTCACAGCTCGCAGACCTTTAGGAACTCCTGTCCCTGGAATCGACGATCTGTTCAAAAAGCTAAAGGCTAGAAAGTGTTTTTGGACTCGCCATTTCCATCTTCAGAGAGTTATTCGAGCTCGCATGATCGCTCTATACGACGAGGAAGACAATCTTCGACAAAGCGAGTCCGAAGATCTTAAAATTACGCCAGAACGACGAACTTTCCGCGACATTGTCAAGAAGCAAGCCGAGAAGGCTCAGAAGCAAGCCGAGAAGGCTAAAAAGAAGCCAACTCGCAAAGATACTACCTCTGTCACCGACACGTCGGAGAGAAGTGTAGCCAAGGAAGACATTCCTGCTGCACGAGCTGAAGAAGCGGCAGCGAAAGACGCGTCTTGCTTTGGCTGTCGTGCCTTCGCAGCCGATCACTATTACTGACGAGCCCGCCGAGTCTGAGCCCGTCGAGTCCGAGCATCAGTTGTCTCAGAAGCGAAAGCATTCTGCTGCGGATAAAGACAAAGGCAGAGCTGGCGAGTCGAAGAAAATTCGTCGCGAGCTGCCGAATCGGCAAATGAACGAGCCTCTTCCTCGATCCGGTAGGTCCGTAGAGATCTACGATGATCCATCTGCTGCGGCCGCCTTAATGGCCAAAATCACTTACCCTGGCGACAACATTCCAATTCCGGAGATGTTGCTGAAGAGCGAGCTCTACAAAGAATTCTCGTCCCGTCAGGCCAAGGTAAATCTCCGTTATTTCATTTGTTTCGTCTCGCTTCCTTTCTCATACTTCGACCCTTTTGTAGGCTACCGCACATTTCAACAGACTGATCATCGCGTACGATCAGGAGGCGAGGTCCAGGCAGGCTTTCATCGACGAGGCCAAGGAGAGGGAAGAAAACGAGAAGAAGCAAGTCCCGGCCAAAATGAACGCACTCGCTGCCGAGCGCGATGCGTATAAGAAGGGTTCTGACGACATGGAGAAGTGTAGTCGGTCTTGAAAAGAAGAAGGCCGAAGATAAAAATGCCGAACTGGAGGCAGAGCTGCTGTCTCTGAAAGCGAGTTGCGATAGAGAAATCGAGGAGGCTGCTTCTTCTGCGAGGCGAACCGCGGCTGCCGAGGTTCAGTCTCAACTGACTCGTGCCTACGAGTTGTTCTGCCGCTTGATGAAAAAACCGATTAGGAACATGGTTTATCTTTCGCAAGCGGACTCTAACCTCCAGCTTCTTGATGATATGGAAGATGTCAATGCCGATGAGCCTTTTGATCCCAAAGCCGAGCGTGCTCTCCTTGTCGAACACAAAACGAAGCTGGGCTCTGCCCATGACGTCTTTGACGAGATGGCCGCCGAGTTGAGAAAAATGCTAGGTATGAATAACGTCGTGCCCATTAATATAGCGGATATAGTTGTTTCTCCGCCAGTCGAGATCAGTGCAAAGTCTGTTGGTATTAATGTAGCTTCTGGCTCTAACGATGGCTCCTTTAGTATGCGGCTGCGAAGCGCTAGCGAGGAGTTGAGCGACGGCGAGTCAGGCGTGACCGATAAGGATGTCGACCTCGACCAAGCTGTAGCTACTGAGCCTCAGCGCGAGCCGGTTCACTTAGAGCAGGATCAGAAGATTGGCGAGGCTGCGAGTTCGGCTAGTAAGGTTGCTTTAGCCGAAGAAAAAGGAGTTAAAGAGGGCGAGCTGGTCGCCGAAGAAAAAGGTGTCGACGGTGGCGAGTTGGTCACCAAATCCAACCTGTAATAGACATTTAGGATTTTTTTTTTTGTTTTGCTAAGTTTTAAGACTTGTTTTTGTTTCGGTGCCTGGACGGCTTTATCCAACTTGTGACATTTATTTGCCTGGTTGGTCGAATCCCAAATATATGAAAATTTTGGATTTATGCGACATGCTTTATTGCTTTCAGACTCGCCACTTTTGGCGAGACCTGTTAGGGTTGTTTTGCGTCGTGGGCTAGACATTTAAGTCGTTAGCGAATTGATCGGTGTCGCATGTAGACAGTTAAGTCGTTTTAGCGAGCTGATCGAGTTGTAACAACTCTCGCGTTTAGACATTTAAGTCGTTTGCAAATTGATCGGTGTCGCGTGTACACAGTTAAGTCGTTTTAGCGTGCTGATCGAGTTGTAACAACTCTCGCGTTTAGACATTTAAGTCGTTTGCGAATTTATCTTGTCGCGTGTAGACAGTTAAGTCGTTTAGCGAGCTGATCGAGTTGTAACAACTGTCGCGTTTAGACAATTAAGTCGTTTAGCGAGCTGATCGAGTTGTAACAACTCTCGCGTTTAGACATTTAAGTCGTTTGCGAATTGATCAGTCGCGTGTAGACAGTTAAGTCGTTTAGCGAGCTGATCGAGCTGTAACAGCTCTCGCGTTTAGACATTTAAGTCGTTAGCGAATTGATCAGTGTTGCGTGTAGACAGTTAAGTCGTTTTAGCGAGCTGATCGAGTTGTAACATTTCTCGCGTTTAGACATTTAAGTCATTTGCGAATTGATCGTGTCTTGTGTAGACAGTTAAGTCGTTTAGCGAGCTGATCGAGTTGTAACAACTGTCGCGTTTACACAATTAAGTCGTTTAGCGAGCTGATCGAGTTGTAACAACTCTCGCGTTTAGACATTTATGTCGTTTGCGAATTGATCAGTCGCGTGTAGACAGTTAAGTCGTTTGCGAATTGTGCGAAGCCTGTTATAGCTCGTCAGCTAGGCCCGTTATAGTTTGTTTACTTAAAGCAAATTTTGGAGTATAGATATTCCCAAGAATATCTTACCCGATAATAATCTCTGACCAGATTATGTTTGCCAAGTTCGACCAGTGTTAAGTATAACTGGGTTCGCGAGATGAACATCTTGGTTTACGGTCGTATTCCACTGAATACATCCGCTCCAGTGATGAACTCTAAATTTATATAGCGCGCTTTATCCACTTTAGGTGTATAGGTTTAACTTCGCGATGAAGTATTTTAGATCGTCATTATGGTCAGTAATGACGACGAGTCTTGTGTAGACATTTAAGTCGTTTGCGAATTGATCAGTCGCGTGTAGATAATTAAGTCGTTTAGCGAGCTGATCGAGTTGTACAACACTCGCGTTTAGACATTTAAGTCGTTTGCGAATTGATCGTGTCGCGTGTAGACAGTTAAGTCGTTTAGCGAGCTGATCGAGTTGTAACAACTCTCGCGTTTAGACATTTAAGTCGTTTGAGAATTTATCGTGTCGTGTGTAGACAGTTAAGTCGTTTAGCGAGCTGATCGAGTTGTAACAACCTTAGTTTGTTACGCCGTGTTTAGGAGTATGGATATACGGATCCACTCCCCCACCCTTTTTCAAATAGGGGGGCAACTGAACTCGTTCGAACACGAGCTGCCTACGTACCCTGTGAAGGGATCAAGTCGCACCGTAGTTCAAGTCAAATGACTTAGTACTTTTTAGCAGTAGTACATCTTTAGATGTCGCGCGTTCCAGGAACGCGGGATCATCTCGCCTTTCATGTTAGCGATTTCGTAGACGCCTGGACGGACTACCTTCGTGATCTGGTAAGGTCCCTCCCAGTGAGCGCCGAGCTTGCCGGCATTTGACTCGGCCGTATTTTGAAAAACCCCGCGAAGGACGAGGTCTCCATCGTGGAAACGCCGAACTCGCACTTTAGAGTTGTAATACTTGGCCGCGGCGATTTGATATTCGGTCATTTTTATAAGGGCTTTGTCGCGCCTTTCGTTGATGAGGTCGAGCTCGTCGAGCATGAGGCGTCGAATAACTGTTTTGTTCGACGCCTCGGCCTGACCGTTGCCTTGTGGGCAGCGAGGTGTCGACTTGCTGAATCTGATCTTCCACTTATCGCAGAAAAGATTGAATTGCCTGGAGATGAACTGCGAACCGTTGTCAATCACTATCTCGTAGGGCACGCCGTGTCGATAGATGATATTCTTCCCGACGAATTTTTCGACACGCTTGTCCTTGATAGATCCGAATACCTCCGCCTCTATCCACTTGGAAAAATAATCTGTCAGGACTAGAAGATATCGCTTCTGCCGAGATGGATGGAGTGGTCCGACGATGTCCATTGCCCACCTCATGAAGGGATAAGGCGAGGTGACCGAGCTCAAAAACTTCGTAGGTAGATGGATGAAGGGACCATGGCATTGACATTTCTCGCATTTTACCGCGAACAGCTCGTAGTCTTTTATCATTGTTGGCAAGAAATATCCATGTCGTTTAATTCGAATGGCGAGTGAGCGACCTCCGGAATGGTTTCCGTAGGATCCGCTATGAACTTCGTGCATTATCTTGCGAGCTGCTTCACCCTCGACGCAGACGAGGAGTGGTCCAGACAGTCGCCACTTGAAGACTTCCCCGTGAAACAGAAGGAAACGCGATGACTGCGCCTTTAGCTTGCGAGCCGCCTATTTGTCTTCAGGCACTTCGCCGTCTGCAAGATATCCGCGAATGTCAGTCATCCACTTAGTATCACAACCATAAACTGTAGTCTCGTCGTCAATGGGAATGTTAGCGATTTCGTGCGCTGGTGGCGGCTCCTTGCTATTCGGGTAGGAGTCTTCTGGCAATTCATCGAGCTGTTCGGGCAGAAGACCACGGTTTAAATTCGTATTGCCAGGGTCTAGCCTGTTGTTTTCTGCCTTTACATCCGTTGTTTTGTCTGCCCCGACTACGTCGGTCTGGTCGAGATCCATCGGATCTGTCGAGGGGCGAGTGGGCAAGCTGTTGTTAGGATCCGCCCTTTGCTTTGTGGCCTGAGATCTTGTCAGTACGTTGACTTCCCTGGCGAGTTCGATACTTGGCTTTTCGATGAACTCAACCCGGACGATTCTTTGAAGATCTTTGTCGGGCTGCGCCGATGAGCCGAGTGAAGCGAGGGCATCTGCTTGCGAGTTCTCTGCCCTTGGAATTCTTGTTAAGGTAAAGAACTCGAAATTTGCCATCAATGTCTTGACGAGTGCGAGGTATGCCTCCATGCGTTCGTCTTTTGTTGCGTATTGGCCGTTGAACTGATTCACGACGAGTTGCGAGTCGCAAAAGGCTTCTATCCTTGTCATATTAAGAGCTTTAGCCAATCGAAGACCCGTGAGTAAGGCCTCGTATTCTGCCTCATTGTTCGATGCTCTGAAGCCAAGGCGGAATGACTGTTCCAGAGATTCTCCGTCTGGTGACGACAGTCGAATGCCTACTCCCGATCCATGCTTGGATGACGAGCCGTCGACATGTAACTGCTAGATTTGGGATAAGTACTTATTATCGCCTTCTGACGAGGCCGCCGCCTCCGATAATTCGATTAGAAAATCGGCCATCTCGGAGGCGTGCCCGAGTCGACCCGGAGGCTGACCACGCTGCGGCTGCCGCAGAAAGAGATGCGATCATAGCAGAGCTTCACAGGAGGGAACGAGAGCGTAGGGCTCCCCAGGGCTCCCGAGACGAAGGAGTCGCTGCACTGAAAGCCCAGCTGGATCAAGTCGTCTCCGATCTGTGGACCACCAAGATGCAGATGTACCGCAGTACGGGAAGGGCTCCTGAATTGCCTACGTGTTGGAGAAGGCACGCAACACCCCTTTCGCTGAGAGCATCTCGGGGGCCAGAATCTCTGATCCGGGACGAATCAAACTCCCAAGCTATGAAGGGACCTCTGATCCTGCCGATCATCTAATGGAGTTCGAAGGAGCCCTAGGAAGGGCAAATTTCAGAGAATCCGAGAGAGACGTCGGCTACTGTAAGCTATTCGTGGAGAGTCTCAAGGGACCTGCACTCCAGTGGTTCCACAAGCTGGAGAAAAACTCCATTCATAATTTCCACCAACTCTCTGAGATGTTTGTGCAGCACTACAACATCTTCGTCGAGCGAAAGATCTACGACGCAGAGCTGTGGACCAACAAGCAAGGAGAGAACGATAGCTTGCGGTCTTTCATGACCAGGTTTAAGCACACCCTGTCAAAGGTAAACGGAATAAGCAACACGGCCGCTTTGGAGGCTTTAAGAGGAGCGGTTAAGTGTCCGTCTCCGTTTTGGCAAGAGCTTACTATCAACCCTCCAACGACGATTCAAGACGATCTTCACCGTGCAGCTGATTTCGCCCGAAGCGAAGAGGAGCTCCGTGCCAAAAAGGGTAGGAAAACCAAGCAGGCGAGCGAGCCCTCTCTGGTTCCGACCCCAGCTGCAGCAAAGAAAGGCTATCCTGCCTTCATCCAATACGAAGGAGGAGCAGGAGGGAGTCTCACATGGGTTAGAAACCCGAACGAGTACGACGAAAAATTGTACTGTGAATTCCACAAGGCGACTGGACACTCAACTGCAAGGTGCCGTGAATTAGGACGACAGTTGGCTGCGAGGCTGGCCGAGGGCACCCTTAAAGGCAATATCTGTTTGTCGGACTTCAAGCCACAGGAGAAGGTTCAAGACACCACTGATGTGCAGATGGAGAATCCCAGGCGACAGCGCCGTGGAGACAATCCCGAGAGCGGAGACCCTCAAGACACAATCAACATGATCATGGGAGGGTCGCAATACTGTGCTGACAATGTAACTGCGATCGAGGCTTACCAGAGGCGCGCCGAGGTCTGCGCCAACATCTCTGCACCTCCAAGGGCAAAGCGTACTAGTGACCCTATCATCTTTGATGAAGGAGATTCTGAAGGCATTGACCACCTGCATAACGATCTGCTGGTGATCAACCTGACCGTCTACGATTTCATTGTGGCTCGCGTCCTTGTCGACACCGAAAGCTCAGTGGACGTTATCTTTAGAGAAACACTCGAGAAGATAAAGATCGACATGTCACTCATTACAGGGCAGCCAAAGCCTGTAACGGGCTTCTCAGGTGAGACAACATGGACAAGGGGAATGATTCGCCTTCCAATTCAAGCCGGAGGTGTCAAGAAGAAGTGTAATTTCGCAATGTCCGATCATCCTGCCATCTACAACCTAATCATGGGAACACCATGGCTCAGTCAGATGCGAGTTGGGGGGGGGGGGAGTGAGTGCTTTTCACAGTCTCTAGACGACTTCAGTTCCTTCCTTCGTCTAAAAGGGGGGGGAGTGGGGTACCCGTACGCCACTCTTTGACAAAATCATTGACAACGTCATCGTCAATCACAAACACTCGCCACAGTACTCATCATGAGAACAGCTTGTCCTTTACGGACTGATCAAAGCCTTAATCGAGTAGAGTCGTTCCATATTTATTGCTGCTGGCCACAGCAATAATGCGGAAATACGAACACAATGACATCCACAACGGATACAGCGCGCTATATAAATCCCAATGTTCAGAATCGTCTCCGGATGACACACCTGATCACTCAGAAACCCAACAAACGTCGTTGGTAATGCAGCTGCTAGTGACCTCCGTTCGAAATGCGTTATGAACGTGTCACTCGGAAACCCAGGACGCACTCTGGTCAAACTCAAGGTTAACTTGTTCTCGGGCAGACGTGTTTAGAAGAGCAGCACCAATACACAAAGCCCA
Source organism: Draba incana (assembly GCA_963576765.1). Taxonomy (NCBI): domain Eukaryota; kingdom Viridiplantae; phylum Streptophyta; class Magnoliopsida; order Brassicales; family Brassicaceae; genus Draba; species Draba incana. The sequence goes on from OY755210.1 coordinate 12,120,208, forward strand.
ATATCTGTATTGGCAAACATATGACAAAAACTCATAACAATCCAAAGAATTCCTAAGTATAGGAACGACATCAACGATACCTGAAGCAATTACTTATATCTGAAACCATCAAGGTTCATCACGAACAACAACTATAAAGACATCCCGCATTCCCCACAATGCAAGGATCCAAAATGGTAGCAAGGATACAAACCATCCAATGCTACAACCGAAATCATCAAATCGAACAAAGGTTCTCAGAAGCAAAGTCATCAAAAAACTACAAACAAACTAAGTCATAAGCAAAGAAAAATGATCACTCGTCGATCACGCATCCTCATCAGCTACGTCAGCATCCTCTGCGATCTCTAAGGCTTGCCTCACGCTAGAGACAAGCTCATCAAACACGTCACGAGCGTCATATATCAGGATCTTCCTCTCAACCAAAAGCCCTGCTACGGTGTCCAAAGTCGGGCCATCAGGCTCACGAAGACGCTCGATGAGCTCCAGGCTCGCATCAATCTCAGCAAGGTCTAGCATGTTGTCCTTTGCTATCCCCCTCAATCCTGGCAAGCAACCTGGCAGCCTGCCCATTTCGGCAAGCAAAGTCACGAGTCGCCTCCTCCTTCGCCTTAGAAACGGCCTCCTCAATCTCGGAGTCTTTAAGACTCTCAGCCTCTACTAGCT
>OY755210.1:12121073-12147487 GCA_963576765.1 Draba incana
CTTCCGCGACCGCTCACGCCGCCTAGCAATCTCATCAAGGGTAAGATCAGAAACCCGAGAACGCTGAGCTGGTGCAGCAGGAGTCTTAGGCGCTGTGGTTATCAGAGCACTCGTCTGCGAGCTTGCCCTCGCTGAGGCTGCGGTGTTCGTGGACACTGCCTTCTCCCTCTCTGCTCGCTGGTAGGCCGAGACTTTGGGAGCTCCCCGTCCAAGGACCTTCCCTGGGAAGATCTGGGTGGAAAGCGTTCTCTGGATCCTCTGACGGGTGAAAGATTTCACCCAGTCTCCATCCCCAGAGGCAAGGGCACTGTGGATAGCCGTCGCGTCACTCCGACTGACTGTCTGGAATGATGGCCTCACTGCAAAAACAAAGCAATACCAAAATCAGTACATAAGGCATGAACACTATACAAAAGAAAATTTTCCTAAGTATAGACTTACCTCTCTTCCCCCAACTCGTCCTGACAAGGGGGATGCAGTCCGCCTCAATGGTCTTCTCCGAAATCTTGACGAAGAAAAATTGATCCTCAAAACGATCATCCTTGCTCGGGAATCCATCAATAAGCACACGCCCTGGAACCGGAGAAACCATATACCTAAGTTCCTCTGCGCGGCCCTTAGGCCTAAAGTCCAATAGGCTGGATAGCTGCTCCGTGCTAATCTCCGCGTTACACTCCCTACTCAACACGTAGATGCCAATGACATGCCTCACCCCCCTGGGGTTGATCTGAGCAAGGGAAACACCGTTTGTATCCAAGAAACAAAGAAGAAAACCAGGCACCGGAAACAGCAATAAGCAATGCTCGATGAAGTTCTCGTACACGGTGAAGTGCCCCGGAGGTGGAGCATCAGCTCGCTGTGTGCAATCAGGAACAACCAGCGAGATCTCATCCGAAATCTTGCACTTCTCCCGGAGAAGCTGGAGTGACTCCTCGTCGCAAAGAGTGGATCCCAGAGGATCCGGTCGCGCCTTCTTCTTCCTAACCACTGTAGGTCGGTCAACCTCATCACCATCCTCAGCATCGGAAGAAAGTGACCTAAAAGAAGAAGAAGACTCTGACAAAGCAGCGTCGGCCGCACCATCTGGGAGCCCCGGATCCTCATCATTAAGGGAGAAGGAAAGTCAAACTCCCCCAATACGAGCCATCAAATCCTCATCACCGCTAGGCCTCCTCTCTTCCTCAATATCCGCTAAGTCATCAAAAACACCATCATCACTTTCATCGAACTCACCAAGACTAACCCGCGGAACGGTGAGCTTACTACAGAGACGGATCCCGGTGCCCGCACTCTCATGACTTGCAACCACGGGGTCGGTCCGGGTCAATGACGCGACCACACAATCATCTGCGATCAAAGTTGCGATCGTGTGATCGCCCGTACTTAGAGTCGCAACCGTGTGATCGCTCGCGCTCGGAGTCGCGACCGCGTGATCGCTCGCGCTCGGAGTCGCGACCGCGTGATCGCTCGAACTCAGAGTCGGGACCACACACTCGCTCCCACTCGGCCCGATCACGTGCCCGGTTACACTCGGGTCAACCGCACATTCGGTTTTGACCGCGACCACGGCATCGGTCCGGGTCGAAGCTACGACAATATCTTCGTCTCGGCATAACGGTACCATCAATCCACCGCGGTCAACCGGACCAAGCTCTTGTTTGTCCATAACAACAATTTCACCTGTAACAAGTCTACCTATGCACAAGTCAAAAAGATAAATCAAAAGTCCAGAATTTCCATCATTCACCAAGAACACATCTCAAGCGTTCAATCCCTAACAAGTTTCAATGGGGAATGTCCAAAAGACTATGCAAACAAACAAGGATTCTCCTAAGCAATCTATAGCAATCAAAGATTCAAGGATTCTCCTAAGCAATCAACAATCCAACATAGCAAAGTTTGATTCTCCATGAGAAAATCTAGATCTACAAGCTTGAATTTTCCATGAAGCTATGAGATTTAGAAAGACTTGTGTAAAGAGAATCAATGAAGGAACTCACCAAGGAAGAAGAGAAGTGGCGAGCTCGCGGTCGGCCACAAACGAACACACGGTCGGTGGTTGCTATGTCGTGGTCGGCGGCAAGGAGGAGAAGAAAAAAAAAAAAAAATTTTAGATCTAGAAGGAAAGAGAAAGGAGGAAAGAAGGAGAAGGAGGAATAGTGGACTAGGTCAAAAACCTTATCCACTTCTTTTCACGGGTCTCGCACCCATTCAAAAACACTTTCCCTTCTAAAAATCACATGGCTATTACCCGGAAACGTCAGCGACGTTAGCAATCGCATCACGGAGTCTTAAAACCTCCATAGGAAAAAACGAAGCCTTAAAATCTTCGAAAAAGAAAAAAAAAATCCTTTCTGCAGAAAATGAAGCAGCTTCGACAAAGGAAACACGAAGTCTTAAAATCTTCATAACGTTTACAGAGTCTTAAAACCTCTTGCATAAAGTCACTCTCTACTACTGTGAAAGAGGATAGGCAAGCGCCTTGACTTAAAACGTTAACGCCGATATCTGACACATCCTTTAACTCGGCACCATTATCTCTAACGCTACCGAGCTGGGGGCTAACTGTTGGGGTCGTTTTTCATCCTTCCAACGTTAACTTCCAAAGCCAAAGTAACTAAAGAAATGGCTCTCCGAATTCATAACAAACACGGCGAGTCAGCTCTTGGGTCTTCACGCGAAGCAAGTCTAGTAATCATGGAAGATGTCTGGACAAGGTGAAGGGCCATTCAAGACTTGAATGAATGGAGGCGTGTTCGGCCTTACGGAGCCGACCGCGGCCTCGCCAGAGGCAAGCGACCACGGGCTCGCTCCACTCAAGCCCGCGACCATGCGATCGGCTCTCAACTGCGACCGTGTGATCGGCTCTCAACCGCGACAGCAGGCTCGGTCGAGACTCGGGGTCGCGAGCACGCACTCGCTCATCACCGACCATGGGCTCGCCGAGTCTAGTCGACCATGGCCTCGCTCAAAGGCCGATCACACACTCTCCAGTTGCGTCTTCAGCCCAATAACACAAGGAGAACCCGGTCTAGACACGAAGCCCAAGTAACGCAACCGACTCAAGCAATTCCGTGAAGACTTAGGAGATTTAGTGAGCTTAGGAAACTATATATATCTCATTGTAAAAACCCTAAAGGGGATCCGCAATTTTCATACACAAGCTTTGTACTCAACTTTTACAACAGCAATAAACACAACGTTTTCTCAATCTCTTGTAATCCTAGCTAAACATAGAAATCTTCAAATTCCCCTCACGAACTCTTACAAATCTAATTGTGTTGGTTTCGACCCCCACAATCGCCGGGATGCATAAAAATTTGATTGTAGCCAGAGAAAGCGTCCATAAATGATAGCAGCTTGTTCCCGGATGTCGACTCGACGAGGCGGTCGATATGAGGAAGAGGGAAACTATCTTTTGGGCATGCCTTGTTCAAATCCGTGAAGTCCACACAGACTCGCCACTTGCCACTCTTCTTCTTCACGACGACTGGATTTGCGAGCCAATCCGGATATCTGACTTCGGCGATCGAACCGGCTTGCAAGAGTTTTTCTACTTCGTCGTTCACCGGTTGAGCTCTGTCCGGTCTGAATCGCATCCGCTTCTGCTTTATGGGTTTGAAAGTCGAATCTACATTCAACTCGTGACTGATGATGCCGATATCGATCCCAGGCATATCCTCTGCGGCCCATGCGAAAGTGCTAACATTCCTCTTAAGGAAATTGACGAGTTCGAGCCTGACGACTTCATCAAACATTGCGCCGATCTCCACACACTTCTCCGGGAACTCTTCGTCAATGCAAACCGATATGACGGGTTCGCATATCGGACCCGCTCCTTCCTCTTCGGTGGCTTCCGCGATCTGTAGTTGCTACAAAACGTCCGAGATTTTCTTGACGGGCTCTCTGTCTGTTTTGAGCTTTTTTCGCGGCTCGCTCTGAATGGGCACTGTCGCCTGATTCCTTAGTTTGTGCGCGGTCATGAAGCAAGACCGTGACGCCGACTGACTCCCTCTGATTGTTTGGATCCCGATTTTTGTTGGAAACTTAAGGCAGAGATGGTACGTCGAGGCGACGGCACGCATCGAATTAAGCCAAGGGGATCCCATTATCACGTTGTAAATCGTCGGGTTGTCCGATACCGCGAACTCCACTATTTTTGTTATTCCTTCCGTACACACTGGAAGTTTGATCGTTCCGAGTGTCATTGTCGTCTCGCCATTGAATCCGGTCAAAGGTTTGGGATAGGATTCAACTTGAGCGAGGTCGATTTCTATACGCTTAAGAGCATCAATGAAAATGATGTCGACTGTGCTTCCAGTATCGATCAAAACGCGACCCGTGTCCCATCCTGCGACGGCGAGCCGGATGACAAGCGTGTCGTCGTGAGGTTTGTCGATATCAACGATCTCATTTTCTTCAAACTGGATGACATCGTTTGGGAACTTGGACGGGATGGGTTTGTTCGCTCCTACCTCAGCTCGTCTTTGATAGGCCTTGATTGACGAGATGGTATTTGAACAATAGCGCGAGCTGCCCATGATCATGTTGCAGACTTTTTGTTTCGAGCCGCTTCGGCCATCACTATTGTTTTGCCGGCCGAGGTGGACCTCGTTGTTATTCCGCCTGTCCTATTTGTTATTTTTGTTATTTTTGTTATTGTCCGCAGACGGACTGTCTCCTTCTCTTGCATCGTCGAACTGCTCGAGCTGGAAATCGTTAACACTTATGTTTCCTCTGAGATCTCTGGCGGCTAACTTTGCTGCGAGTCGCATACCGAGCACTCGGCAGTTAGCCGTCGAATGTCCGACCATTTTGTGCAAGTCACAATATGCGGATTCGTCGTAAGGCGAGTTCCTAATCCACGTATTGCCGTTATTACGACCCGGAGTGCCATTTCCGCGACCTCACCCCCTTCCTCGACCGAAGCCGGGCGAGTCCACCTGGTAGTTATGGGCACCCTTAAAACCTCCCTCGTGCTGTACAAAGTTGCATGGCTTCTTCTTTGTTTCAGCTGTTGCTTCTCGCGGGTTAGGAACTTTGGCCTTCCCGTACTTCTGGCTCAAAGCTCTGGTTTCATCCTCGCTTTTTGCGAAGCCATTGGCGCGATGAAGCGCATCCTGAATAGACAAGGGCTCGTTTATCGTCATCTCCTTTCGGAAATCCGAGTCGTACCACAGGGCTTTTCGAAGCGCGCTCAGTGCGGACTGGTCGTCAATCCCCTTCACCTGAGTAAGCATTGCCTTAAAGCGTTCGATGAAAACTCCCAAGGGTTCGCTAGCCGCTTGCGAAATGGTGTAGAGATCAGCCTCAGACGTCCTGCGCTTGATTAAAATCGCGTACTGCTTTAGGAACGCTTCGTTTTCTGTTGGGACAAATTTGCCCGCTTCCGCCTCCAATGCGGACTGGCTGCTTGCGTTTGCCTGCCCACTCTCGGCGAGCTCCCTTGGATCTGAACCACCTTCGATTGCTGGAGATTGCGGGTTCGTTATTGACATCTTGACGAATTCGTCTAAGCGTTTGTTTCGTGTATGAAGCTAGTGTTGCGAGTAGCCCCCTCCTTCTAGCGCCAAATCGTGCGAGCTGGAATTATTGCACAATTGAATTTGTGAAGATTCTTCGAATTAGAGCTTCTTTAGGTTTTCAAACACTTAGAGTAGGGTTCTTAGAAGTTGTTCTTATTTATCAAGATCAGAGCTGTTTTTGTCTTATTATAACTCAGAAAACCGGATCCCCCTCAATGGGGGGGGGGGGGGGGGGTACATGCTTATTTATAGAAATACAATTTGGTTGAGACAAACAGTGATGGGCCTTTAATGGGTCTTCGTCTTCTGGGCTTTGACCGCTGGGCTGATCTGGCGAATACGACGTCGTTTTAGGCTTATCGATTCTTCTAGGGGAGATTTGACCCCTACAATGAGTCATTGATTCTTTCATAAATTATGCTTGAAGAAAAGGTAGGTTTTATTCTCCCATCGATAATTCATTGCAATTTGTCCTCATTGCCCATTTTGTTAGATGAATCAGCAATTGTTGTTAACCATGTAGGACGTAAATACTAACTCACTCTTCTCTAGAGATAGTCAACTGTAATCGAGATGTTAATACCACTTTGCTAGGGTTCATGCTCTCTAATGAAGAAAATTAGTGGTTCAAAAGGAGTATGTGGGTCATACCACAACATGTGATTCATTCCTTCCAGTACCAGATAGAATATATCCTCACCCATTGTTGCATTACCTCTTTTAATCTTAGTAGTTGTTTGAAAATCCAAGAGTGTTTTTTTTTTCCTCAAATGTTTTGATCGTTGATAACGTTTTGATGAATCCATGCTATCCAAATTGACGATGTCCTAAACAAGAGGAACAAGATAAGTTTTAAGTATTCCATGTTTCCAGATTTTTAAAACCGAGACCACCTTATGCCTTAAGATTGGTAACCCTTTTCCCAAAAAAATCTTTTGTTGTGTATCTTTGCCTTCCACAAATACTTTCCATCAGTAAACTCCACACACATATTTAATGCTCAATACATTCATTTGGAAGAATTAGTGCACTACTCTAGAAGTTGGTAATTCGCGCAATACTAGTGTTGATGAGAAATTGTCTTCATGCAAAAGGTAAGTATTGAGATGTCCATGTGCTAATCTTGTTTATGATACTTTGTAGCAATTGTCCATAGTGAAGACGAGACAACTTCTTAGTACATAATGGCATACCAATATCGGAGATTGGAAGTGAGCATTGAGGTAACCCAAAGATAGTAGTAATTGAGAAAAATCACTACACCAAACGTTGGTCATTCGTGCAATAACTGTAATGATGAGCATTTTTCTTCTCGAAAAACATAAATATTTAGATGTCCATGTGCAACAGTTGATTCATAAGGATATACACCTTCTTAGTACATAATGGCATGCCTAGATAACAGATGGATGGAGAGTAAGCTTTTAGAAAATTGTGAACATCAACATGTTCATTCTTTCTTCCAATTTTGCACTAGAATCCATGGTAACCCTACATCCTATTAATCAGTGTTTTGAAAACCGGTCTGGACCGGGGGTCGGACTGGGTTCAACCGCGAACCGGCTATATTATAATATATGTTTATTCAAAAGCTACATTATATATTTGGAATTTTGGATATTATAGTTATACAAAAACTATTTATATTACTATTTTTTAAAAAACTATTAAACCCGATTCAACCCGGTCGGACCACATTGACCCATGATCCAAAAAAATTCTGGTTCGGTCGCCGGTCCGGTTTTCAAAACATTGCTATTAATCTAATCAATAAATCTACTCTGGTTGATATTTTGATGAAAAATTCACGCCAATCTTAATGAATGTAGAGAGACGAATAATTTGAAGTTGAGATGTTTGCATGTTTAAGATTAGACTATGGACAAGACCTTTTTTTTTGTTTTTTTACAGAACCTATAGACAAGACTTGCAAAAGTCAAGGTAGAAGAAGATGAGAATATCTACGAACTAATCATGTTTACATGTTGATTATTACATGTTAAGATTTCGAGGTAATGATCCAAAGGATATGTGTATTTTCAAACCTCATTCATGCTCTTAATTCTTTTGTTTTGTGTGAGGACAAACAAAAAGTTAAGTTTGGAGAAGTTGAAATACTATATATTTTACTATTTTTCAAATAGCTTTTATAATATTTTCTACGTATTTAATTCTTTTTTACTACAAAAAAGCTACTTTTGTTGTATATGTAGGTTTTAAAGTGTTAAAAAAAAATCAAAATGATGCAAAAAGATACCAACGGATGGAGGATCAGATAAACTTGGGCTTGGGATGAAACTTGGTGACAAGATATTACTTTAAGATAAATTTCTAATGGAGTTGAAATCATGACATTTGTAAATATGATTAGAAAGTTGCAACTGATTTACTGAAGACAATCATTATGCTTCGAAGCTGAAGCAGTGCAAAAGAGAAAGAGATGCCAAATTGTCACGACCAAGATTTGATACTCCATGCGATATCAACAATCTAGAAAAATCTTTTGAAGACTTTAGTATCGTTCAAATATGCAGACTGATAACGTGATCCACAATTGACAGTTTCACACCAAAATTCCTCTTTAGCCGGAAAACAAACTCTAGCCGATTTAGGACATTTTGTAATCCTATATATAGTTTTTCTCTTGAATATCGTTTTTTATGACATAATCAATTATATAATACTTTAAAATTCAATTATACAAATTTTATGTTTCTAATTGTTGTTTTATTTTATTATATAAATCACAAACTAAATTATCTATTTATATCAAGCTTCATTTTACATTAGTTTAAATTATACTTCTAAGTTAAGATTAATATAAAATTTTTATTTATTTATTAGTTCATTCAATAATACTAATGTTGTATAATATTTAAGTACTAGATTTTGACCCATGTCAAGCGTGAGAATATAAATTTCAGTTTATTATATAGTAAAAATATATTGTTTTGAATCATACATACCAAAAAGATATTAGATAAATAATTATATGTCCATTAAAAAAATTAATCGTTCGATTTTCGAATCTTGAATGTCTTAATATGATAGGTATTACGTTTTAAGAGTATACAAAATATAAAAATAAAAGAAATTGATATACAATAACAAAACCAAAAAGCGAACATCGTCTTATAATGTATGACAAAAAATGTAATTGAGTAATATATATCTTCTATTTACAAAAAAAAATGTTTTTTAATAATTCTATAAAATGTTTTTAAACCCAACTTTATCACTGACCAAAATACTACTATATAAATTAGTTAAATCGGTTTGAGTTTCTCAATATGGTAATAGATTTGGTAAATATATATTTTTGTCATCAATGCCCAGCATATATTAAAGATATTGAAAATATGTAAAGATTTCCACTATGACAAATTGAAATATTTTGATTGGTTGATTTAATTAATGTGTTCATTAAGTTCCTCTTTGAATGACACCTAGGATTAATGTTACTTAAAACTCTCTTTGAATGACACATATGATTTTTAACTTTTAGTGTTTCCTCAATTAATTTATATAGTATACTTTAAAAGATTCATATGAATAGAAAATTATTAATGAGAGACTTATCATTAAAAGTAAAAAATAAGGGTAATTAACATGTATAATAATTTTTGTCTATATAATTACATCTAACACTATATTAATTATATTTAGATATGTAGGTAACTAACATTTAACCTATCTAAATTTCCGATTTTAACATTTTCCAATTATACAACTTTTTACATTAAAAATAAATAAAACCCTAGTATCAATTCATAAGTTTTTTAATATTTTCTATTTCTGCTTTCCTCCTCCTCCTCTCTGCCGACTACTTTCTTCTTCCTCTTTTTTTTTTTGTTTTTTTTCCTTTTCTTAGCTCTTTCTTCTCTTCTCGTTCTCTTATTTATTTTTTATATTTTGTTACTTTGTCTTGCCTCGTCATCATAAATCTAAATCTCCAATCGTAAACTAAGATGATGTTTCTTCTCTTCTATTAAAAATTTCCATCGTCATCCATCTCTTGATCAAATTGAGTGCCCGCTTTCGACATAGTTAACTATACTCGAATCAAAAATCATTATATGTAATTATGTTTTTGATAATAGTTTATTATGTGTGTTATTTAACTATAATACTTAAGTATATTTCTGAAAAATAGTTAACTATGTTTTAAATTGATGACTATTTTTCCGAAAATAATTAAATATATATGTTCCGATGATAACTATATAGTTTTAGATAGTTATATAATATAGTTGACTATGTTCTAAGATGATAACTTCTGAAAAATAGTTGACTATATACATCACATATATAGTTAATGTGATGTAGTTAACTATGTTCCGAGGTGTAATTGGATGAAATAGTGAAATATGTTTTTAGATAGTTACAAATATGATGTAGTTAACTATGTTATCAATAAAATAGTTAATTATGTTATTAAATAGTTAACTATTACATTAATTTGTTTTTTTTGGTCATATTCTCACTTCTTCTTTTTTGGAAATGGTGCAGAGATTAATCGTAGAAGCAACTAAAGAAAGATTTTAAGAGATTTTTTATTTATTATATTTAGAGAAAAGATTTTTAGGATTTTAACCAATTTTTATTAAATAGCTTATTAAGGTCAATTTAGTCATTTTTTATTTAATGGGTGTTATACATCTAATTTCCAAGTAGACCATGTTATACACCTAATTAAAAGTCTCCAATTTATTATACACCTAATTAACCATAAAATTAATACAAATTTCTCAAATTAAAATGTAATAAAAATAATAATATTAAATTGGTGAGATACTCATTAAATATCTCAGTAATAGTATGTTGGCAAAAAAAAACATCTCAGTAATAGTATAAGATCGCCTTTAACGCTAGTATCTCAAAGAGTTTCTTAAGAATAAAAAAATAGAAAATATTTAAAAAGGAAGAGAGAAAATGGAAGGTGGTTCCCATATGAAAATCGGCTCTGATGTATTTTAGAGACTCATGTGCAAGTTGTTAGTTTTTGATGGGTGGAACATTAATTTTAATAGTTTTAGTTAAAAACAAATAAGCAAAAATCATTACAAAATTAATATGTGAGAGACTATGTGAGTATCTAGCATTGTGGTTTGTGGATGCTGTAAGATTCGTGGCTCGATAATTCTTTTAATGTTGACAAAAAAAAAATGATTCTCTTAACTTGAAGGGAAATTAGGTGGCATAACCAAAAAAACTATAACTAAAATTCTAGCCATTTAACATAAATCTAATAATTATAATTGTGCCATATAGGTTAATTTTTGTTAATTGTGCTAGTGAGCAAATTAATCTTAACTTAAAGTAATGATTATAGCATGTTTTTTTTCACTTTTTGCATATTTATTAATGATTTACTCAAACCATAATAAAATTAGTAAAACATAGAATATATATCACAGTCGGCTCTCTTCGGGAGGATGCATGACGTACGGTTATGTTCAATCTCAACAAAAGAATTAAACGACGCAGAATTTGTCTGTTTGCTCCATTTTAGTAAAATATCACCGTCAGTAAAAAAGTAAGAGATGAAAGAGGCGTGTCAAGAAAGAGTGGGATAGAGTATGACGAATTCTCCGTCCAAAGTGAGTGGTCCCCATCAGCCGTTTTGATTCGAACTCTAATTCACCCACGTGACTAAATTTCTCTCTCTCTCCCCCCTTACCTTTTTATCCCCCACATGCCCAAATCTCTCTCTCCTCTCACTAAGTTCCTAATTATATTCGCCTTTCTCTCTCTTTTTCTCTTGAACAAAGTTATGGGCAATCTCCGGAAGCTTAACCTTCTCGCTGTCTCCCTAACCATAACCATCGTATCTCTTGTCGTCGCCACGGACTTACCCTTCTTGGAAATGGAATTTTCCAACAAAAACCCTTTAGGGATGCTTCTATGGCCGACTCCGACCAGGAATCACTCATCGGGTCCTCCCACTCGGGTCGGGTCAGACGAGTGTCGGGTCTGGACCAAGGCCTGTTCAGAAGAGATTCTTAGGTTGGCTTCTGAGGCCGAGAACGTGTCGTGGCTGAAACGTGTGAGGAGGACGATCCATGAAAACCCCGAGCTAGCGTTCGAGGAATACGAGACGAGTAGGCTTGTTCGGACCGAGCTGGACCGTATGGGTATTCGGTACAGGTATCCGCTAGCTAAAACGGGTATTCGGGCTTGGATCGGATCTGGTGGACCGCCTTTTGTTGCTGTCCGGGCTGATATGGACGCTCTTCCCATTCAGGTAAACAAAACCTTCTCTTAATCCCAAGTAGTAGTAAATATTTTTCTTGATTTTATATTTTTGTATATAGATATTTGTGCTTTATATATATATATATTTATAGATTGTATTAAAAAAAAAAGACTTGTATCTACTGTTTTTCGTTGAGACTTTTCCTTTATAGGAGTGCTAAAGTTTTCGGAAGGAAAGCCAAAGAGTGAAAAATAATGCAAACAGTTTTGAGTTAAATGTACAAAATGTTAGTCGAGTTGTATTAATACTGTTTCTAAACAAGATTTTGGTTATATTCTTTGTTCCGTGTGACCATGTGAAGTTTGCCATTTTAAATGTTGTCATTTTATGTAGTTACTCTTACTCATTGACAGAGACAATGCGCCACATGATCAGATATGAGGATACTGATAAGACTTATTCTTTTTTCTTGAATATAAACATAATATAAAATGTGGTCATGTAAAATAGGAAGCAGTGGAATGGGAACACAAAAGTAAAGTTCCTGGCAAAATGCATGCTTGTGGTCATGATGCACATGTGACTATGCTTCTTGGTGCTGCCCATATTTTTAAGGCTCGTGAACATCTTCTCAAGGTACTTCATGAAACTCTTTTTTCACATTATAAATTTTGATCACTTGCATTTTAGAAGATTTTGGTTTAATTGCTAATTTAGTAATTTTAGTTTTTGATCATCTCTTTTGGACTTCTGGGTGAAGTCATTGATTCACATTATTGTCATCATCATAGCTAAAAGGGCATTGTGACTCACCAAGAAGAAATAGAAAAAAAACCATACAAATTCAACTCAAATACTAGACCGTCTAATTAATTATTAAACTGAGACGAATGTGTAAGTTCTCTATGTATGATAACTGTTTCATATCGATTTTTTTTACAGGGGACAGTGGTTCTATTATTTCAACCAGCAGAAGAAGCTGGAAACGGCGCTAAAACAATGATCGGAGATGGAGCTTTAGATGATGTAGAGGCTATCTTCGCCGTCCATGTTTCCCATAATCATCCAACAGGTGTGATTGGTTCTAGGAGTGGTCCTTTACTTGCCGGATGTGGGATTTTCCAGGCGGTAATCACTCTCGACGAGGGCGTCGGTTCTTCCAATCTTATTTTGGCAGCATCTTCCGCTGTCATTAGCCTTCAAGGCATTGTATCTCGTGAAGTCAACCCTCTTGACGCTCAGGTACTTCTCAAAATGCACCAAAAAATATTTGAAAGTTAAAACCTAAATTCTGATTTACATTTTTTTTCTAAATGTAGGTTGTGTCAGTGACTTCATTTGATGGGGGTAACAGTCTCGATGTTGCACCGGACAAGGTTGTCCTTGGTGGCACTTTCAGGGCTTTTTCTAACTCAAGCTTTTACTACCTTATGAAGCGTATTCAAGAGGTGCGTATGTTATCTTTTTGGATGATGATTTCGATTTTAGATCCGGTCCACAATCATGGATTCAAAATTTCATCTAAAATGATGGCCCAACAAAATTTAAACACTAACATTCAAAGTGATATAAAATACAAAATGGTTTTGTTCGCTTTGTCATCAAATGCTGGCACTTGGATATTATTAATTTTATCAAATGAAGCATGTGAATTTGGATGCAAAAATTGGATGCTTCCAAAATAATTTGATTTAAAGAAAAGTAGAGTTTGGAATAGCATCTAAAACTGACTAATATTAAAAAAGATTTGTTTGCTTAAGAAACTTAAAACTGTCTATCCAATTATGTCTAATTATGCTCCCATTTTATCTCTTAACATTATTTGTGAAGTTAGAAAAAACCTTACGTGTCAACTCCACAATAATTTTCACCAAAAGAATTATTACGTGGCTTGAAATAGTGTGATATAGCTTACAAAAATCATTAAAAAAAATATTAAATAATCGAGTTAATTCAAAGTTTATTACAACAAAAAATTAAATTTGGTTTACCATTAAGGAACGTTTTTTATTTGAGCAGATTATTACTTTTTTCTTCTAAAAAAGAAGGTTATTCTACTTACTTGGTCTACAGGTATTCGTGGAACAAGTAGGGGTTTTCGGTTGCACAGCGAAAGTAAACTTCTTTGAGAAGCAGAACGCGATCTACCCAGCAACCACAAACAACGATGCAATATACAAACATTTAAAGAAAGTGACCATCGATTTGCTCGGAGATAGCCATTTCACGGTGGCTCCACAGATGATGGGAGCGGAAGATTTCGCCTTCTACTCAGAGATCATTCCGGCCGCATTCTACTTCATTGGCATAAGAAATGAAGAACTAGGCTCAGTCCATATCGGTCATTCGCCTCATTTCATGATCGATGAAGATATTTTGCCCATTGGAGCCGCCGTTCATGCAGCCGTGGCTGAGAGATTCTTAAATGAACGTTCGTAAGAATGATGAAGACAATCCTCCCGAGTTTTCGTGGGTGGTTATAGAATTATAGTTTAGCTGTTACATGAGTATATCACTAATCTATCTTTGCTTGGAAATGTTTATGAAAAGCAGGCTTTTCTTGTCTGTCAATCGTAGATTGCAAAAGAAGATTATGGCGGTAATGTAATGATCTTTATTGTATAGGTTATAGTGTAATTTGCGACAAATTATTTCCGGAGTTTATTATGGGATATAATATATTAACCGTTGAGTATTTGATACGACAAAATGGTAGCTTAAACTACTCTCTCTTGAGTATTTGATGAAGTGGTTACAGTGGAACCTATGGGTTTAAGTGGGGGACTAGCCGTAATGTGGAAGAAAAGTTTCGAAGTAGAAATCGTGTCTAAAAATAAAAGAATTATCGACATGAAAATTAAGGTGGGCTCCATGCTGTTTTTCTTGTCTTGTGTCTATGGTGATCCAGTCCGAGCCCCAAGACAAGATGTATGGGACCAGCTGGAAATCCTGGGACAGAAAAGAGATGGCCCTTGGTTGAAGAAAAGAGAGGAGGTGTAACTCGGTAGTGATGCGTCCTTTTAGTGATGGTTACTTACCGGGGATTTCAACGAGATGAATGTGACCGGAGATGAATCAGGTCGAGGGAGATTTTACTTTGATAAGGACTCACGAAAAAAAGAGGGTTTTGAAGAAGTAGTTCGTCGAGGCTGGGGTAAAGAGAGTTCTGAGACCATTTCGGTGATGGATCGAATAGCGAACTGTCGAAGAGAAATCGCTCGCTGGAAGCAGACATCAGGTGTTAATTCTCGAGACAAGATCATCAGCCTTCACGCGATCCTTGAAAAAGAATTTGCCAAGAATAGTCCACACCATCGCCGAATTCAAAATGTGAAGCAGGAGCTTGCAATTGCATACAAGGAAGAGGAATTGTTTTGGAGACAAAAGAGTCAGGAACAGTGGTTAAAACCTGGGGATTTGAATACCAATTTCTTTCACAATTGTGTCAAGGGCAAGAGAATCCAAAACAAAATCTTGATGTTGCTGGATAAAGACAACCGAGAGCAATTTTCAGAAGGTTCCAAAGGGACTATTGCGGTTGACTACTTTCGAAAACTCTTCATGAGCTCAAACCCCATTGATTCATAATCAATACTCAATGGGTTAGAGGAAAGGATCTCGCCAGAAATCAATGTAGCTCTTACTGCACCGGTAACAATGGAGGAGATAAAAAGTGCAGCTTTCGCGGTAAAAGGTAGTAGTGCACCGGGGGAAGATGGTTTAACTGGAGTGTTTTATCAAAAATATTGGCCTATCATCGGCCTTTCTCTCTCAGCAGAAATCAAGCGGTTTTTCGAGACGGCAATCTTATCGGCGGGTTGGAATCACACCCAATTGTGCCTACTTCCAAAGATTGTAAACCCAACTCATATGAAAGACATGAGGCCAATCAGTCTATGCCCGGTCCAATACAAGATTATTTTCAAGATTCTATGTGATCGTCTTAAACTCTTTCTCCCTTCTATAGTGTCGGAAACTCAGGGGGAATTTGTAGCGGGCCGATTAATATCGGATA
The DNA here is from genome assembly GCA_963576765.1 of Draba incana. Taxonomy (NCBI): domain Eukaryota; kingdom Viridiplantae; phylum Streptophyta; class Magnoliopsida; order Brassicales; family Brassicaceae; genus Draba; species Draba incana. The sequence continues at coordinate 12,136,810 of OY755210.1, forward strand.
ACATAATTATCGCGCACGAGATGATTCATGGTCTCATGACCAATAATCTAGTGTCGGATGGCTACATGGCGGTCAAAACGGATATGTCAAAGGCATACGACCGCGTAGAATGGAATTTCTTAGAAACTTTGATGGAAAAGCTTGGGTTTGATAGAAGATGGATAAGCTGGATTATGTCATGTGTTACCACCGTCTCATACTCTGTCCTTCTCAATGGAAGATCACATGGTTTCATTAAACCGGAACGTGGTATTCGTCAAGGCGATCCGTTGTCCCTGTTTTTGTTCATCATTTGCGCCAAAGCACTTGTCCACTGCCTCAACACGGCCGAAGCTTGTGGCAAAATCTCTGGTATACGGTTATCAGAGTCGGGTCCCTCTCTACATCACTTGCTTTTCGCGGATGATAGTTTGTTGATGTGCAAAGCCACAGAGGAGGAGGCGTTTGAACTCTCGAATTGCTTAAAATGTTATGGACTAGCATCCGGGCAGGAGATAAACAAGAATAAATCTTCAATCATCTTTGGGAAGAAAGTGAAAGCTCCGGATCAAGAGAATGTTAAAAGGGCGTTGGGAATTGATAAATTGGGTGGGGAAGGCACTTACCTAGGTCTCCCAAAGTGCTTTAATGGCTCTAAACGCAATCTTCTAAGCTTTATTAGAGAGAAACTTCAAGGGAGGCTCAATGGTTGGTTTGCAAAATCTCTTTCTCAAGGAGGGAAAGAAGTGCTCTTGAAATCAATTGGAATGGCCCTACCAATTTACGCGATGTCCTGCTTTAAGTTACCAAAAGATGTGTGTAATAAATTGACTAGTGCAATGATTAAATTTTGGTGGAGTAGCGGGGCCGATTATAAGAAAAAGATTACATGAGTGGCTTGGCATAATCTATGTAAACCAAAAGAATATGGAGGATTGGGGTTTCGGGATATTGCATGGTTTAACCAATCACTTCTTGGGAAGCCAGCTTTCCGGCTATGGGATAAATCGGAGTCCCTCTTAGGTCAAATTCTGAAACACCGGTATTTTGTGCACTCATCCATTTTAAATAGTGTCACAGGAACCAATCCATCCTTCGCTTGGAAGAGTATCATTCACGGTCACGACTTATAAAACAAGGACTGATGCACGTTATAGGCAATGGAGAAGGAACAAAGGTTTGGCTGGATAATTGGATTTTGGATCAAGTTCCCAGAGCTCCACACTACCATCCAACAGCGACGGTGGACCTCACTTTATCAGTAGGAGACCTTATTGACCCGCAAACAAGGTGTTGGAATGTTGGCAAGGTTCGTCAATTGTTTGCGGAAGAAGATGTTACTAGGATATTAAGGACTAGGATCAACTTAGACAAAGAAGATGTGGTGGAATGGAGTTTCTCCAAAGATGGCATATACACCTCTCAAAGCGGATACAAATTCATAGAAGCAAACCACAACTTAAATTTGGGATCATCCCACGAGATTCCTTCAATCGAGAAGGCACTATGGAACAAAGTATGGAGGATTAAAACGTCCCAGAAACTCAAACATTTCATGTGGAAAGCGTTATCGGGAGCGTTGGCAGTTAAAGATCGTCTACGTTCTCGGGGCATACCTTTAGGCGTCACCTGTCCGACTTGTTCTACAAATGTCCCGGAGACGATATGTCACGTCTTGTTCACATGTCCTAAGGCCAAAGAAACATGGGAATTGTCAAACATACTGATGCCGGTGTCCGGGTTCTCGCCTAATTATGTGTTTCTTAACATTCATCATCTCCTGGCAATGTATAGCAAGACATCTATCCCTCCGCTTGCTCGCCGGAGCTTCCCGTGGATTCTATGGCACGTGTGGAAGGCTCGCAATGCTCATACTTTCGACAATACATGTTTCGATGCCTCAGCCATCCTAGCAAAAGCCATAGAAGACGCCAAGATTTGGTTAGATTTGAATGCCCCGAAGTCACACCAAGCATCATCTCAGAGTCAACACAGTAGGCAGCATCAAACTATTGCGGTTTGGTCCAAACCTCCCCCAAATACTGTCAAATGTAATGTGGGAACTGTTTGGTGCCCAGAGAAACAAGAAGGTGGTGTCTCCTGGTTAACTAGAGATGCCAATGGTAAAGCTATATTCCATAGCAGGCGATCTTATGCAAACATATCATCTCAATTGGAAGCAGAGTTATGGGGGCTCATATGGGCAATTGAAGCATCTGCGGACCTAAGGCTGCGGCGAGTGATATTTGAGTCACACTTTTCGCAAGCGAAAGAGGTTCTGCTTAATCCACCGACAGCCTCAAGGTATAGCAGCTTAATATCCCGCATTCTCAATAAACTACAAGGCTTTGAATTCTGGAGTCTCTCGCAAGTAGCGTAATTTCCGATAATCGCCGATAATCATATATTGCTCGTGATGGCCCCTCTTGGCTTCAGCAAGCAATCATCTCGGAATCCACAGCATCCTAGCCGGTACAGTCGAGTCAACCAGAGATTGGTGGTTGGTGGTTCTCAATTTGGCTATTCCTAAGGCAGAGGCCTGCCTCTGCAAATCTTTGATGTCTCTTGATATTAAAGGATCGGTACAATGCCTGATGGTATTTAGTTTTTCAAGTTTGTGGTTTTCTTTGACACGTTTAGGCCCTGGGCTTTGTTACAGAGTATGGTTTAATGGAACTTTTCAAAGCGTTAAAAAAAAAAAAAACTACTCTCTCTTATTGATTAAACTCTCTCTTATTGATTAATGTATTCACAACAGAGGTTTCATAGTATCAGATTCTTAGCTTGCACTTGAAGGAAACAAGTCTAAAGTCAACTGAAGATAACTGCAGGGTTGACAAAATCAATTCCACCCAAAATCCAAGAAGAAAAATGCGAGTTTCAAAAGCATGGAGGTGAGGAAGTTAGCAAAGATTTTGGCTTGATAAACTATACTTTTCTTATTTCGAACTTCGACGTACCTTTTTGTAGGGATTGATAAACTATAGTTTCCGTTTTAATGATTCTTTTTTTTCTTCTTTTTTCTCGTTTTTTTATTAATGATTCATCTTAAGTTTTATCTTGGCAATTATACACCTTTAATATTTATTTTTTAGCTTCCATGAGACAAAGAATAGTGAGGCCATGTTCAATGGAAGAGACCATCCGGATTTCTAAATACATTATTTTAATATTTTTTATTTAATTGAATTTTTTATTTATATATTAATTTTTAAATTAATATTGAACCAGTACTATAACGACAAGTGGCAGAGACGCATTTGAAAAACCGTTTCTCCGTTTCTCGTGGGAGAGAAGTCTCTCAATTTTTTTTTCTTTTATAACTTTTAAATTGTTTAATGGGCTAATTTGCTTAATAAAAAAGAAAAAATTAATAATTAGAAAACTAACAAAAAGTAACCTATGTGACATAATTTTATCCATTAAAATTAGGTTAATTGGCTAGATTTTCAATTATAATTTTTTTTGTCGTTATTCAACCCAATTTTCCTTGTTTAATCATTCTCTCAATTATTATTATTTTTTTTAATTTTTAAATTGTTTAATCATTAGAACCTTTTGAGAGACATGCATTGAGGCTGCTCTAAGAGCATCAACATTGGAGACCCAATGTGGATGTCTCACAATAAAAAAATATTAAAAACACTCTCTCTTCTTTTTACTCAACTTTATACATTTTTTTCATTTTTTTACTCAACTTTATACCTTCTCTTTCATCATTTTACTCAAATTTTATTAATTTTATATTTAAACACACATTAATATTCTCTCTCTTATGTCTTCCCCAAGACACAATCTCTCCAACTAAACCCACTATCTCCTCTCTTTACTCAACTTTTATTAATTTTATATTTCAATACACCACACTATTTCAATAAAAAACACTCTCTTTCTTCCTTTTACTCAAATTTTAATAATTTTATATTGTGAGACACACCCACATTGTCTCCAATGTACATGCTCTAAGTGGCGTCTAATAAAGATCGTTGCACTTGCAGGCTTTAAATATTTAATAAACTAAATTTGGCAACTCTAAAAGATATCACATTTTAAAGTTTTAGCAAAAAATTTCAATCTATAAGAAGAAATAGAGATACAAGAAGAAAAATAGAGCTCACAAGCATACACATTTAGCTTTACATATAAGGACGAGAAAGTTTTTGTTGGTCCTTAGTCCTTACGAACATGTAACAATAGTATATAGGTTGATGGAAAAAATTTAAGAAACAAGTCTAGATTGTTCGAGCATCAATATATGGATTTGCGTACGTAAAAAATTTTCATAAGACATTCTGAATTTTAAAAATAAATGTAAAATCGAGTAACGAGGTCTAGTTGGAGATAAATTTTGTGTTCTCGCCGCATAATATCGTAGCAGCTTGTAGAGCAAAGTAGGTTAGAATGCGATCAGCACCAGCTCGACGTAAGCATATCAATGACTCCATCATAACCTTTTCCTCATTGATCATTTTGAGAAGTCCGGCGGCTTTGATCATGGAGTACTCACCCGAAACCTGGCAAGCTCCAATGGGCAATAGGATTTGGTCTTTCAATGAACATATGATATCGAGAGAAGGGAGCGCCGGTATATCGGCTCCTTCAGCTTCGTCTTCTCGTGCTTCCATCAAAGCCTCTCTTGAATTTGCTGGGTTTAGCTGATAACTTTTATCCACCCAACATTTTACAAAGAACAAAATAATTAGAAAATCAAACTTAAACGCAAACAAACAATCGAGATTACAGTGGTACTTTTACGTTTTCTTGTCCAACTCCACTTTGCGAAATCGGCCGTATAATGAACTTGTAAACCTGTTGGTAGAGAGTAAAGCTATTAATTAGCTTGGGCTTAATAGAATGTATTGCAAGGTTAGATGCTAAGTCAATAGTATTTTACTTTACAGAGTAAGACATGATGGAAACATGCTGAAAGCCCTCAGCATCTAGAGCTGCACGAACCGCTCCTACTCGACCATCCAACATTTCACTGGTACAAACTACATCTGCTCCAGCTCGAGCCTGTATCCCTTCTTATTAGAATTTTAAACACTTTGTTTCTATATTTCAACTGGTTTTACTTTTACCTGTGAAACTGCTTGTTTGCGCAATTGGTGAATGGTTTCATCATTCAATATCACACCTATAAAATATAATAGGTTAGGAAATCACTACGGAAGTGTCATGTTTTGTTCTAAAAATTGTACCGATTCTGACCATCTTCTCTTACGATCCCACCATGCCCAGTGGATGAGTACTCATCGAAATTGACATCAGTATAGATAACCTTGTGAAAGTAATAAAAAGATTTATTAATCATGTTCAGGAGCAATTCCTCTAGCTAGCGAACTGATTTAAACGGATGTTGGACATATGTATCTATCTTACTAGATCAGGGAATTTGTCCTTGAGAAGACGAACTGTTCGAGGCACTAGACCGTTGTCGTTGAACGTTGAATGCCTCTTCCCCTGTTGGAGACTAAACAATGAAAACTTGATTATTGATATGTATGTAAACTATTTCTGTGTGGGCTCGTAATAATTAAGAAAAAAAAATGACGAAAACTTTAATGCATCAGGAACTTTAGGATACAACATTATGCTATTTACACCAACATCTCGTGCCCTTGCAACCTGTTCTCGTCCCAAAATGGCAAAACACACACAAGAGTAGTTTAGGTTAATGCGTAGCCAATAATTCATTTTTAAAACACATAAGTACATGAGGCATATTTGACATCGATACAAAATCGTAAAGTCTTTGTTCTAGGTCCATGTGAGGACAAATGATGAGCCTATGTGAGGAACGAAGACATTATGCTATAGTCCTTCATGCTTAGCTCTAGCCTCCGGTCCCAACCAAAAATGGGCAGGTCCGGAATTTCTTGATTAAAAAATAATATTTCGCTCGAGAGATTCAACACTCACTTCTTTGATGAGGCCATGTCTCCAGCCAAGCATGTAACGTCCTGGCATTGTTTTTATCGGAATGTCTACCTCACCTTCACGTATGTAAAGTCAGGTAACAAAAAAAGTAAAACACATAAACTATTTATTTCTTTTTAAAACCGCATAATTAATTAACCTTGACGAATAAAGAGAGGGTATATGAAATTTGCGGGAGAGATGTTAGTTTCTTGAAAGGCAGCTCTCTGAGTAGGGGGACTTGCGGTTACGGCGTGCACGTCGGCTTAGCTGCTGAAAACATTAAATTTCCATCAGATTGAGAAGAACAAAATGATGAGATACAAGTAGTGGGAGTGGTAGTTATTTATGTAGTGGCTTTCATGAATTAGTGGGGATGTGTTTCTTGCCCACGTAGTGTTTTATTTAACTTCCTTTAGTTTTGTATTTAAAGAGCAACGAAAGTTATATGGGAAAAAGGAGAAGAGAAAATTGTTTGAAACTTGTGTTTTGTTTTGTTCTTGATAACATTTGTTGATCTCATAATTTGGGACCTCATCACAAAACAAGTTTAATACCAAAAATTGAGAGGTTTACTTACAAGAGGCTGAATAATCACAGTAGCGGCTGGTTCACTCGAAACTAGATGCACCTCAGGGGCATTTACAAGAGGCTGATCAATCTTTTGCATTTGATAAGTAATTTCTTTACTTGGGGAAGGACGGATCCTAACGTTGTTAATACCCACGTAGCTCTTCTGCTCAACCCCTTTCTTCGCCGGAATCTTGCAAGGAGTTCTAAACACGGATGACCTCATGAATATAGGCTGGAAAATGGATGAAAAATAAATTCGTATACTATGAAACCAAGATGTTAAATTCAGAGAGTGAGAGACTTTAGTTTTATAGTCCTTTTTGTGTGTCTTTTTTTTCATTATAGATCACTGATTACGAGGATTTAAACTAGATCGTAATATTGAACACGATATTACATGTCTTTGTCCATGGAGAAATTTTAAAATGCTATTTTATTATTTATTTTTTGGTCACAAATCTCGATTACCTTAACGTGCTAGATATACAAAGTGTAACATGACAAAGTGAAATATTCAAATCTCATCGTGAATTACCATATAATTCGTGTCGATAAATCTTGGCACTAATTTTACGAAATGTAATAGGATATCTTAAGTAAAATATCTATATATCCTAGACGGTTAAGAAGACTAAAAGATATATACGTGTACATGAGATTTATTAACATTTCGCATTAATTAACTTGCACTATATACGTTTTAAAAGTTAGACTAAAAGTTAATTAATGCTTTTATACCCGGAAGTTTGAGGTTCGATTCTTAGACAAAGAGATTTATTAACAAATTTGCATATTAATAAAGACGAGTTTACATGAAATCTCTAGCGTTGTGTGCGATTAGAGTCGCAATCCACACAGTAAAAGTAGAAGGTGTCTAGCATAAGCATGAAATAGGAAATGACATATGTCGTGGATCTAATAGGGTCAGAGTGAATTGTATGTGTTAGAATTGTATTTTTAATAATTCTCATAATTTATAATAAATAATAAATAAATCTAGATGTTTTTAAAAATGTTAGAAAAAATCCTTAATTTTATAATTTTGATTTTATGATTTCTTGAAATTCTAATAAAAATCTATGGAGAGAATAGTGAAATGATTTCATTTCCCTGTTTTGGTTAGTACGAGTACTGCATGACTATCTGGTGGGGTTGGAAGTGGCATTGTGGAAATATATTTGGAGGTAACCGACTGTGTCGAGATAGAGTGAAATTCATGAAAGATTTGTCGGAGAAAGTGACTTTAGCCCATATGCTAGCTAATGAGCATGTTGTGAGGTGCACGGTTTGGGTTGAATGGATGATTGCCCAGATTCGACAACAAGGTGAATGGTTAAAGATGAATATTGATGGAGCGTCGAAAGGTAACTCGGGATTGGCGACCGCATGAGGCCTTATTAGAGACTCTGGAGGTATGTGAGGATTTGCCCTGAACATTGGTATATGCAACTTTTGGCATGTCACTTTACAGTTATGTCATCGTTTAAAAATCTTTGCAAGAATGCAACATTTTTATTTTATTTTTTGTTTTGGGTTAACTATTTGATATTAAGGGTATATATAGTTTTATGGAGTAGGGTTTAGGGTTTGGGTTTTGATTCTTTCGTGAAAGAGAGAGAAAAAAAAATTAATGATTTTCTTTTTCTATAAAAGGTGGCACGTTTGCAATAAATTTTCAAGGGTGACATATTTAAAAAAAATATTTTCAAAGATGGTATGTTTGTAATTCTCCCTATAAAAATAATAACTCCTAATATTTTACATAATACTATATCACGTCAATTATTAAAATCACACAGGAATTTAGAGTGATTTGATTGTAGTTGAGTTTTTAAATGATTTGGGGTGATTTAGATAAATTATTGTGATTTTAACTAAAATCCCATAGAATCCCACCTAAAACAATGGGATTTGCTTTGTCTCATTTATAACTTAAGAATCCCACCAAAACACATTAAAATCACAACAAATCTCATAAAATCTACTGCTTAAAACATTTCCAACAACACTGGATTTTGAAGTGGATTTGAAAATCACAAGTTCAATAACAGTGGATTTGAAATGAGTTTTTAAAATTGAATAACAAATGATTTGTCACTTTAATACAAATCACTCCAAATTCCATGTTCAATACACCCCCTTAGTTATTTATGATTTTGCATTAAAACCATGATTCTATATGGTCATATAGCTATATGGTCATATAGCAAAATGACACATTTCTCTTTACTTTTGTTGGTATGATTGACAAATTCAAAATGTCATCCGGGAAGCAGTACGACGAGGATTCAGTTTCGGTATCTGATAAGATCCACAAATAAAGGTTATAGTATAATTTCCTTCAAACATTTAAATGAAACAAAAAGTCAATGAAGAAACTAAAAATAGGCTAAGGGAAAGCCGCTCTATATAATCCGTTCCATCACCATTACAAATTGCATTTGGCACACTCAATAATATTTTTTCCTTAAATTTTCGAACCATGAAAACCCTTATTCTCCTCGTACTTCTCCTATGTCTCATGATTTCACCTATTACAACGATAGGAGGCAGGCCAAGACATTTGGATGTATCCCATGACGAGAGGCTTAAGAATGCAAGCCACCAAAGTCATTACCGTAACAAATTAAATTTGGAAGATTCTAACATATATAAAAATGTTGATAACCCCATTTCTATTTCCTACACGGGACCTCCACCTCCTCCGTGGTGGAATCCACCAAGATGGTCTCCAAAGAAGTCGCCGCCACCTCCTAATTCATCAAGGCCTCCAACTCCAGAAATGTCTCCACCTCCTAAGCCATCACCGCCTAAACCATCAAGGCCTCCGACTCCAAAGAATTCGCCACCACCTAAACCATCACCGCCTAAACCATCACCTCCTAAGCCATCAAGGCCTCCGACTCCAAAGACGTCGCCACCTCCTAGACCATCACCGCCTCAACCATCACCTCCTAAACCATCAAGGCCTCCGACTCCAAAGAAGTCGCCACCTCCTAAACCTTCGAGGCCTCCGACTCCAAAGAGGCCGCCGCCACCTTTTACTCCATCACCGCGTCCACCAACTCCTAGAATGTCTCCCCCACCTCCAAAACCATCACCGTCTCCGACTCCAAAGAAGTCTCCTCCGCCTTCCCCAACTCCCCAAAAATCTCCACCGCCTCGAAAGGCATCTCCTCTGCCTCCTAAACACTCACTGATGGGTACATAAATTGGTACGTCAAGTCGTCAACAACTAGTCTAAGGGCTAAACCATACATCAAACCGAGAAAGGAAACCCAACGTGATGTACCAATAAGTGTTTTCCAATTATCTTTGTTTATCTTTAGCAAATAACGAAGTCACACTTTGTCCCTAGGAAGAAGGAGCAGAGTAACTCTTGTTTTTTTTCACGTTTGATTGCTTCCTTGTTTAAAGGGATCATGATCCCACAATTTCTTTCTTGTATCATTTCCTATTTAAATCAGTGAAAACAACAAAAAGAGATAGTCTTGACTACCCAAAAAATATTGGATTTGGATTTGTACCTAGGGCCTACTTTCTATAATTCATGTGTTCCTATAGTAATGCAATGTCGTTGTCGTCCATGTCTTATGGACTACTCATTTGTTACATTATATGAATAATAAGGTCTTTTTATTATTCAACGACCTAATATATTAGTTTCAAGAGAACCACTTACTAACCAAACCATCCCATTGGACTACTTTGGGAGATGAGTGTCTTATGTAACCCATCGATGTTTTTGCAATATTAATATGCATTCGGAGCAGCGTCTTTCTCTGTCCGAAATGATCTAAATATTATCGAGTAGAATCGATGCATCACAACCATACAAAACCTTGGGATAAAACATCGGAAGTTAGCAAGAGTTGAAGTAATATATATATATATGACATATGCCAATTCACTCATCATTGCCGATTATTTTTGAGTTATAAGTTCATAAAATTTTACATTAACTATAAAGGGTATTAGATGACTCCCTCTGTTATATTATTCAAAATATCAAATAAATTAAACGTCGTTTCAAAATTGCAAATTAATGTTGATTTAATTTAGATTGTTGAATTTTTTTCTTCTATTTCTAGTATATTGTATCTGTGTTGAATTCGTCATTTTAGCTTTACTGGATTTGAAATGTAGATCCACGATTAGCATGAGTTTCAAATGAGCACAATATAAGTTCCTGTGTTGATTGTATCTC
>OY755210.1:12147687-12376655 GCA_963576765.1 Draba incana
GGTGCATCTGTGCCATGGCTTCATATCAAGGGATTGGATAGTCCGTATATCTCATGTGTATAGGGAGGCTAACCATCTAGCTGATGGGTTAGCAAACTATGCGTTTAATTTACCGTTGGGTTTTCATTTGTTTGACACAATTCCGGACATTGTTCGTCCCATTTTTCTTGAAGATGTCGAGGGAATTTTGTTCCCTAGGCAAGTACGATTTTAGTTTTTGATGGAATTTTAATAAATTGGGGCTTCGGCCCCTACTCCGACCAAAAAAAAAAGGATTTAGTAAACCTCTGACACGGAGTTTTCTCAGCTTTGATACATAGAGTTTTAACCCAAAGAATATAACTTTAAGTGCACAATAAACAAAATAGTAATTTAGGGACCAAATCCACAAAGACCAAGGTTACACAACAAATCTATGAGAATAAAACTAAGGTAAGACACAATATGAGTTTTCTTTGTTCTTGAAAGGATTAATGTAACGGAGAAATCAATTAAACAATGAAAACGTAAGGATTAAAAGCATAGGTCTTTAGGAAGGAAATTTGCATGGAATCAAGAATTGCAAAGATAGAATATCGAAAAAAGAAGCAATTACACACATTTGGATGGAAGCAATTACATACCAAATCTTCAATCTTTTCATAAACATCTTTCTAAATTGTACTTTAACAAAACTTGTAACCTTTCTAAGTTGGAGAGAGAAAGCCAAAAGAAATAACCTTCACTTGTTTGAACTAAATGTTGGAACAATTTTTAATAGGTCTTTACGCCTTATTAAAATGTGTTGAGTTGTGAAGAGAAATGTGTAGTAGGCATTTGGGCGGAAAAACCTCTTATTGGAGTAAATTAAAGGGATGTATATAATTTTGTCCCACATCGCTTAGGTGACAAAATTTTCTCTTGTATATATTAGAGGAAGCTCATGTTATAGTTCAAACACATGGAGCATGGGTGGAGAACGAATTCACGCGAGCCGAACTACACTGAGTTGGATCGAACTGAATCAAACCGGGCGTGGTCTTGTGGATCAAAGATATTTATCTTTTTGAATTCTGATTAGTAAGTCAAAGATTCCATTCAGGAAATCACGCTCATTAACTCCCCATAAATCTATCATCTTCTCATTCTAAGCACTCTGAAACGAAATCAGAAACTAAAAGTTTATAACAACAATCTCTCTAAAAAGTAAATTTGTGTCTCGAGAGTATCTTAGAATTTTAGTTCCTTAGAGCATGTGAAGCCGTGATATTTAGGTGGTATCAAGAATACAATTAAATAATGGGTCAGATTGCACTTTGAGGCTTGAACCGTATATTGGACTGATACTCTTGATACTGGAACAAAGGACACATGTCAGCGTGTGAGTGGACCGTCTAATCTGTTTTCGGGCAAACAGAGAAAAAAGAAATCATTTGCAAAAAATTTCTCTCTCTTCTCTTCTCTTCTCTCGACGGCGATTAAATCATTTTATGGTGTTTTGTTGTGTATGTTGCAGACTTTCAAGCGTAGGAACGGAGGCAGGAACAGACACAATCGTGGTTATGTCAACCCAATCAGATGCTCCAATTGTGGCAAATGCTGCCCCAAGGTTTCTCCTTTTTCTCTCATTAATTGGGGTTTCTTCTACAGAGCTTGATTCGATTTTGGGACATTTTGGTTGGTTTTGGATAAGGCGATGAAGAGGTTTATTGTGAGGAATATTGTGGAGCAGGCTGCCACTAGAGATGTTCAAGAAGCTAGTGTCTACGATGGTAATTTTGATTTTACTCTCTTTATTTCATTTGTAATGTTATTATACATCTACATTATAAAGTTTGGAATTTGGGGATTGGGATTTTGTTAGGATGAGGAATTGTGTTGAATTTTTCTTGTATGGAATTGTATAGGGCACACACTACCGAAATTATATGCGAAGACGCAATAATGTGTCTCGTGTGCTACTCTCACGTTGTTAGATTTCGATCCCGCACTAACCGTAGGGTTCGTACTCCGCCTCCACGTTTTGCCAGACGCAAGGTAATAATTCCTCACTCAATGATTCTTGTATCATTATAGGATACTAGTTTTAGAAATTTTGTTTTTAATTTACTCTTGTTTGCTTCATTTCTCTTTAGATTGGAAATGTTTGTCGATTTTTTCACGCTATGCAATATGTTTCTGAATACTGTTTTCTTTGTGTAGTCAAAAGATAGTTTTCAAGTAAAACTAGTTCGTTGGACTTGAACATAGTATAATTGAATCTTGTAGAAACCAAATGCTGTAGATGTGGTTCCTGCTACAATACCTTTTGAATTATAATACTTGTTTTGAAGTAGTCTTTAAGGAAGTAGAAATTGTTCCGAACTCTTAACGGTACTGCTTTCGATGAGACTATTATGTTATGTCTTGTGTTCTTGTTTGAATGAATTTCTGTAAGTTTTCGCTGAACGGTTTTTTGACATTATGATTATCAGGAGGATAGCTGCCTGAAGCTTGCAAGCAGCTATCGCTCTTCTGATTTTCTTATGTTCTTGTTACGTTTTTGAGGATGTTTTACTCTGTTTCAGGTTATTTTGTCATTTGGATCTTGAATGCTGCCAAACTATATCAGTAGTTGATTCAACTTTGTTTCTGCATACCTATATTCCAGTTAATGTGGCTCAAATGATGTTACGAACTCGACCTAACCGTCTTGACCTCCCCCGTGGTTAAGTGGGGCTAACTCTATATAACAATATATATATATATATATATATATATATATATATATATATATATATATTACTTTGATTATTCTCCATTTTTGTTTTTCTTTTTATGATACCGTCACCTGTCTCACCACTGGAGACAAATTTATTAGCAGTTTCATAATGAGTCTCAAACAATAAATAAATATAAAAATTTAAACTAAAATAATGTCAATGATACTCACATAGTATCATGGGTGTGCATGCTCCACGGTTGATCGCGAATACGGTTGTTTGTGGTTATATCTTTGGATCCTTGAATCAGTCATCTCGTCGCACTACGGGTGATTCAAATGGTTAAGCAAAGAGATTCGTCTCGCCTCCACAATTCTCTTCTTCCCTTAACGTATTTCTTATCGCAGTTTAAGCCTGATTTGGTAGTGTTCCAAAACAAATTGGTCCTACACTAAAGACTTTGCAATCCATTCTTTTCGGGTTTTGGATATTTTATTAGGGTTTTGTTTTGCTATTTAAACCCTTTTTAGCTTGTAGCTATTAGGCATAGCATATTCTCTTTAATTGAAACTTTTAGAGTTTTCTCAATTTGGTGGATTTGAGAATTTTATCTAAATTTTTCGCTTGTAGACTTGAGTTGTATCTAGGTCAACAAGATATGATATGTGCGTTCTACTCCAACATTGGCGCATGTCCTAAAGGAATACCGATGCTCCCGCTGCCACATCACGACCAGCATCACCCGCACGCTCCTCCGCGAGCACTTGTACAAGCGTCCTATTCATGTATCCCCTCAATCTTTTTCTGTTTCATTGATGCTTTTTTGGTTTTCGAGTCTTGCTTGCGGCCCAAGAGATTGGCCCTGTTCGGGAGTTAGGCGCTGCGTTTGCAGCCAGCGTCCAAAAAAAGGCAAAGTAATTATAGGAGCCACGTCAGCAACACTTCAAAATAAGAAGTTTCGGGGTATTAAATCTCGCCGCCGACGTCACAAAATATAGGTGCGAGAGTCGCTGCAAATCCCAGCGATAAGTAAGATGAATTAAAAACAGGTTGCGTCAGTCACCGTTGGCAGCTAAATATCAACACACCGTTAAAGTTTTCCTTTGTTTGTTAATTTTTGGCCGCTCACCTCTGCCGCCGCCGCGTGAGAGAAACGAACATGACCATTGTTATTAGGGCTCCAAAAGGGGTCATTATTAGTTAATGGAATATTCTTGAAGATTGTCAAGTAGTGTGAGAGATTAAAACCCTCAAGTCATGATGGAAACTGGTAACTCTCTCACCATCTCAAAAGTCAGAGATATGACCATATACATGTTGGAAACCTCTCAAGGTACTATCCAAGACTACAGAAACAAACAACTTCATATTTATAGACAACTAAAAGCAAATATCAAACTTTGGGAAAATTCATGCAGTTTCCTTCATGACCTGGATCTTGCATTTGGAATAAACTCTGGGAAGATGCAAAAGATCCTTCATGAGACGACATCTTTCTTCATTATCCACTGCTCCTTTATGACAAACTCTAACCATCTCAAGACGTCTTAACTTCCCCAAGAAACGCATCATTAAGTCAAGTTCTAGACTAGTTCCTTTATACCCATTGATCTTTAGAAACTTCACCGCAGATGATGACAGAGAGTCCGACACACGATCCCACGAAAACCGGACATAGCCAGGACAAAAATCTTCCCATCCTCCTCTAACATAGTGCACTAGTCCCTGAAAAAAATCATTGTACATTCAGAATCATTGTAGATTCAGAATTAGTATACATTTGACATAATACCTTAATGATGAGACTCTCTAGAATTAGAGAATTGTTGAGCAGAGATGGAAGCAATTTCCAAAAGATGAATGGAGAACCGTGAGGTTTATCGCTTCCCAGAGATAACCGAACCAAATTGTTGAACACTGGTATCCTGTCACCGCGGTAATACAGCGCCTGTAAACACACACCAAAATCAAGTCTTTTTGTGTTTACTAACCTATAAAATCCAGTAAAGGCTACACATTTCTTAAAGAGACTAACCTCTAAAGCATCAGGAGATAAGCAAAGGACTTGGACATTTCGTATTCCCTCGAACAAGGCAGTGACATTACCAGGAACATAATTAATACTCTCGGGAGCCTTTTTACGCATGATTTGATTAGCGGTCAAGAGAATATCAAGCCTAGCTTCAACAAGTCTATCCAAATTCACATTCTCATACTTATCCGCGACCATATCCGAATACTCCAAGTAAACAAGACTCGGTGTATTAAACGAAACACAAGGTTTAACAACAGGAGGATCATCATTACTTCTGTAAACAAAAATCCTAATCGTCGAACTCGAAACAGAGCCATTCCAAAAATTCCACTTATTGGATTCATAAATCCGAAGCATTTGAAGCGCAGGGAAAGCAGAAAGAATGGGTTTAAGCCCAAATTTAGCATCATTACCAAACGTAACAGATTCAAGAACAAGAGATTTCACCATCGGAGAAACAAAAGGTACAGGAGGAAACTGAACAAGACGAATCCTTACTCCAATCCTCAAGTTTACCAGATTCTTGCTACTAAAGACATGAAACGGTAAAGGAAAGATCTTGTGATCATCAAAACTTAAAGCAAGATCCAAAACACCAAGTTCCATTACAGCTACTATCCACTGAATCAACCGTTTTAGTTCAACACCCCCTTGACGACACTTGAGAGAGAGTTTCTTAACAGTCGAAGATTCCTTGACTCGTTGAGAGAGTATCCTATCAACGAAGTCCTTAAAAACCACAATTTGACTATAACCCTTTCTCGGATTCAGTAAGACAGAGTCGTCCAAATCGAGAATAGGTACCGATTGGAGAAGATTCGACCATCGTTTGGAGAGAATCGTCGTTGAAGCAGCTTCTTTTGTTGAAAGGAAAGATAAAACGTTACAGAGAAGATCATCAGGGAGATTGTTGATAAAGTCTACAGATTTCGGTTTCGATTTCTTGTTACGTTCCATTAATGCGATCGGAGGTGTAAAGACGAGAGCTTTTTAAGAGGAAGCCATGAAAGTGAAATTTGCGTAAAGGTTAAGACTTTATGGGAGATTGAGGAAGGGAGGGAAGAAGGTGAAATTAGGGTTTGTGAAGGAGATGATTAAACCCTAAAAGTATGAGAAACCGTCACGATTGGATCCGATCTTGAAGCGTGATTTTACACGAATTTGCTTTTAGTCTTTTGGATTTGACCGTACAGAGTAACGTGAGGAGGAGGAGGATGAAATGAATATTTCCATAAATTGCAATTTGGGCCTTGACTCGTTTTGGGCCTGCATAAAGTATTAACCAATTTTGGAGAGTAACAATTCCACAATTTGGGAAATCAATAACACTTTTGAATTCCTGTATTTTAAAGTAGGAAACATTATAAAGGTCTAAGGCGCCTGTTTTGACTGTAAATGAAAAGAATTAAGTTAAGGCTCTTGAAAACAATTTATCTTCTTTTTTTTTTTGAAAAAGGGCTTACTATTTAAAGACATGAAACGAAAAAGCCCATAAAGAGCTTACAGATCCACAAACAATTTATCTTTGACCTCTCAATTTCAAGTCTCTCTAAGTAATGTTTCTCCAATTCTTTTTTAATGGCCTTAACAAAATTGATAAAATGAAAAAACTGAATTGGAAATATATACTAAAATACATAAAATATAAATAATACACAATTATTGATTTCCCAATTATGAGCTGCACCAACTTTTAATTTTATTGTATTAAAAATGTTCATTTGATCCATCTAAATACTTCTCGGTATCAAAATTCATCAACCAACATCTACTTCTTTTTTTTTGGAGCTAAATCTACTCTCTTTTTTTTGGAGCTAATATCTTTGCATAAGATTATGGGATTCATAAACGACGAAGTACAGTGAAATTGAAATAGAAAGGCTTGACCGATTAAGCAGGTAGCCAAACCCAACGACTAAAAGTCTAAAATATAAAAAAGTCTTGCCTAATGTCTGAAATACGTCATAATTTCCCACCCCTCACACCAACACTCTTACACACCACACGCGCTCAACATCGCACGTGCAACAAACGCGATGACACGTGAGTTGTGATTTCCGCTTAGTCTCTGCGAGTAACACCCACACGCCTTAATCTCTTCTCTAACATCACTCATACGTACACGCACAAACGTTTTATTTCTTTATTTTCCTCTTTCAATGATATTTTTCCATACATAAATCTCGTACGCCTCTGCCTTCTTTATAAATATATTGGAAAAAAATACTGTAACGCATACTTTTTTGTTTTTAATCCAAAAAAAAAAGAGATTTTGTCTTTTTTTGAACGTGAAGGTGAAGGTATACTCTGAATCTGTAACAAAATAATATTAAACAATTCGGGATCCAAAAACCGAATATTTGTTCTTCTCTATCTCTCTCTGATTACTGATTTACTGTGTTTGATACGTAAGGTGATTTGATTTCGAGCGATGACGAAGGTTTTCGCGGCGGCTGGTGTAAGCAATTTGATGACGGAGCTACGACGGAGCTTCGATTCCGGCGTGACTCGCGGTTACGAATGGAGAGTATCTCAGCTTAAGAAACTCCTCATAATTTGCGATAATCACGAGCCCGAGATCGTCTCTGCTCTCCACGACGATCTCGCTAAACCGGAGCTCGAATCCTCTGTCTACGAGGTCCAAATCTCTTACTCACTTATGCTTTTTTTTTTTTAATTTCGAATTACACAAGCTTTTGATTTCGAATTGGATCCGAATTCGTCAATTTCTGCTGAGATTCATCAATAAGTGCTTAATTGTATGAATATGTGTGTTAACATTGTGTGGCCAACTCAAAACATGTGTAAATTTTGATAAGCCTATTTTTCTAACTTTTGGTCGATGCATTTATGTGTATCAGTATCAGTATCAGTATCAGTATCACATAGTTGTGGTGTATCAAATTGAATGCATCTTTTTCATGTGTGTTATAGGATTAAATCAAACCCAGACTGCAAAAAAACTTTTTGTTTCTAGGAGCCAATACTATAAAAGTAATAAATGTGTTTGGTTCTCATGAAAGCAACATGCATTTAATTCATTATGCCTAACATTAATTCTTTCACCAACCTGTAGTTTTCTATTGGGATCACCACGTTTTTATTCATTAGTTCAGTGTTTACATCCAATAACAATAACAGAGGTTTTGGGAATGGACCATTCTCAATTCAATGTTACCAACAGATATTGTCGGTGACTTGATTATTTTCTGTTGCTGCAATTTCTTTGGTTTATGTACTTATGAATCTGACTTGCCTACTTTGTAACATTATGTTTCCTCTGTTGTCACAAGTCATTTGGTTTACAAGCTGTAACTTTGACTTGACCAATACTTTTATTACATTTTTTTAACGCAAGTATACAATGTTACTAGGATTTTATACTGATGTATTAGTTACTTATGCAGATTGCTCTACTGCGAAACTCGATCAAGTTAGCCCTTAAGCAGCTAAAAACCTGGATGACTCCAGATAAGGTGTGTGTTTTGAATAGAGGTTTATGCAGAAGTAGTCATTTCTGTTTTTTTGTTAATCAATATTCTGTTTTTTTTTTCTTTCTTTCTTTCAGGCAAAGACTTCTCTAACAACGTTTCCTGCATCAGCTGAAATTGTCTCAGAGCCTCTTGGAGTTGTGTTAGTAATCTCGGCTTGGAATTATCCATTTCGTATGTCAGAACTTCCCTGATTTTGATTTGTGTTTTTGCTTGTTTCGTATGCCTTCTGACACCATTAATTATGTTTCTGGCTTCCTGCAAGTGCTGTCTCTTGATCCTGTTATTGGTGCAATTTCTGCTGGGAATGCTGTTGTCTTAAAGCCATCAGAATTGGCTCCAGCTTCGTCCTCTCTGCTCGCAAAGTTAGTGGAACAGTATCTCGACCCTTCTGCCGTGAGAGTTGTTGAAGGAGCTGTTACTGAAACAACTCTGCTGCTGGACCAGAAGTGGGACAAAATATTTTACACAGGTTCATCATATTTACTTGCCGAAATGTGTTTCCTTTCAAAGTTATTACTTAAGTAACTTTGAAACCGCACTTCTATTGAAGAGCATATTTTCAGGAGACTAAACATTCCCACTCACTTTGCTTGGTTAGGTAGTTCGAAAATTGGGCGTATTATAATGACGGCAGCTGCAAAGCATCTCACACCGGTTGTTCTGGAGCTCGGAGGAAAATCTCCTGTTGTTGTTGACTCAAACACCAATCTGAAAGTACTGAATACTACTCTTCTTCATCTTGAGTCATAAAGTGTGTTTTGTCTCTACTGAAGCTAATAATTATTATCTATTCTTTTGTCTGCAAAGGTTACTGCTAGGCGGATAATTGCAGGCAAATGGGGTTGTAACAATGGACAGGCCTGCATTTCTCCAGACTACATCCTGACGACAAAAGATTACGCTCCAAAATTGGTAGGTTAAGAAATTATAAGATAGATCCATGAAGCACTTATTGTTTTTGTATTTGACCTTGTCTTTTCTCTTCCCCTAGATTGATGCCATTAAGCATGAGCTGGAGGTGTTTTACGGGAAAAACCCTATGGAGTCGAAAGATATGTCACGTATTGTGAACTCAAATCACTTTGATCGTCTGTCCAACATGCTAGAAGATAAAGAAGTTTCTGATAAAATCGTATGCGGTGGTCAGAAGGACCGAGAAAGCCTGTGAGTTCCTCTCTCTGTATATTCTCATCGTCATTGACGATGAAAGTATCTCCTTAACGCTAATCATTTGTCTCCATTCTTCAGGAAAATTGCTCCAACAATCTTACTCGACATACCATTAGACTCTCTGATGATGAATGAAGAAATATTTGGCCCTCTCCTCCCAATCCTCACTGTAGGAACCGTTTTCCATTCTATAAATGCTCTGGTTTATCTCAAGATCTCTTGCTTCATCAAATCTAATGATCTTTTTTTGTTTTTCACAGATCAACAATTTGGAAGAGTGTTTTGACGTGATTCGTTCTAGACCGAAGCCTCTTGCTGCATATTTGTTTACACAAAACGAGAAGCTGAAGGAGAGATTCGCTATGACGGTTTCTGCTGGAGGCATAGTTGTCAACGACATAGCTGTTCATGTAAAAACCACTACTAGTTCTATCTCTGATATACACAAGCTAAATACTAAAATCTCTATCATCATTTGGTATTTGCAGCTTGCACTTCCCACATTGCCATTCGGAGGAGTTGGTGAAAGTGGAATGGGTTCTTACCATGGTAAATTCTCATTTGATGCTTTCAGTCACAAGAAGGCAGTTCTGTACAAAAGCTTTTTGGGTGATTCGTCAATTAGGTATGCACCTTACTCTAGAGGAAAGCTTAGATTGTTAAAGGCCCTTGTCAACACCAATCTATTGGAAGTATTCAAAGTCCTTCTCGGAATATCTTAAATCGTAATTCATCATCTATTATTGTACCTTTACTTTATTTGTGTTTTCGGATGTGAGTTTTTGTTTTTCAAATATATATGTTTTGGTTTGTGGACGAATATTCAAGTGTTGACGAATATTGATGTCGATAAATAAGTGAACCGGTTTCTTCGTTTCAACTTGGTTGTTTACAAACAAAGATGACAAAGTAAGAGTCTCTCTTTGGATTTTTAGTAAACCATGTTGTAAAAGCTCCCTCATAAAGGGAAAACAAAGACTGTAAGCAGCAAACAATCATTGAAGAATGCTCTGAATCTCTGCCTTTTGATCATCCGTAAGTCGCTCTGGAAACTTAGTCCGAAACCGAACTCTCAAATCTCCTCTTCTCCTCCCTCTCTCCTTCGGATTTGGCATCCCTTTCCCTTGAATCACTGTAACATATCCAGGGTGAATAACATCTTCTATCTCCAAAAAAATCTTGTCACCATCAGGTAAAGTAACACAGAGCTCGCATCCCGTTAAAGCTTCGAGAAGAGAGACTTCCACCGCCACTTCTAAGTCATCGCCTTCTCTTGTAAACACCTCGTGCTCTTTCTCCACTATCACGAACGTCAAATCGGCCGGTACACTCCCCATTGCTTCGTTTCCTTTTCCTTCGAATGTTACTTGGGTTCCTCCTTTCCATCCCGGTTTCACTTTTATCTCCACCGTCTCTTCCTCCTCACTCATTTGCCTACACAAAAGCATTAAAACCTTTAAGTCACTTAAGTTAGGGCTTTGGTAAAAGATTAAAGAAACGAACCCTGAGGTGGTAATGACATCTCTCTTGATCTTAATCGTCTTGGTACATCCGTTGTATAGCTCCTCGAGCGTGCAGCTTAGTTTCTCTTCCGTTGGATGAGGTTTAGCGACTTTGGCAGATGAGCTAGAGTACAAGATAGGGTTTGCGAAGCTCCTAGGGATCGTAGATGTGGATCTCATGAGTGATGGCGTTCTAGCAGCGGAATCCGACCTATTGCAGCTGCTTTTGCTCCTCCCTACAAATAATAAACTCCGCAACGTTGCGGTGGTTGGTGTGGCCGTGTTCTGGCTACAACTTCTTGAAAGAGATGATGCCTTCTTGCTCCCCACGAAACTCGTGTTGTCTAATCTGTAACTACGAACCTTGCATAGACCAACGTTAACCCCTTGCACCGCCGTAGCTTCCTAAGAAAACAAAAACATTTTACCAAATTTAAGAAAATAAAAAGACCATTCTCTAAACAAAACCTACCGTAGTTAGTAAATTAGTTGTTGACAAAAGAAAAACGATTGATCCAAGTAAATATTATTTTACCTGGAAATGGAAATTGAAGGCGGTAGGGTCATTGAGGACGTGGGATTTGGGAGGTTGTTCATTTTGTTTTGGTTCGTGTTTAGGCTTATGGGAATGGTTATGCTTGTCACGAGGGAAGACTCTTGCGATTGATCGGCAAAGACGGAAGAGATCACGGAGGAAGAAGTTTCGTTTCTTCGCCGAAGGCTGAGCCACCCCTTGTGTTGCCATCAACGGCGGAGAGAGGGGGAGAGAGAGAGAGAGATTGAGACGTTTTGGGGTTTGTGAGTGAGAATGTTCACACAATTGAGAAACGCTTTTTCCTTTTTTAGCATAAATTTTTTGCCATTGACGGAAACAGATAGGAAGGAACACATTAAGATTAAAAACGTCTCATCTCTCATAAATAAATCTTAATTAGAAATTGATCCGTTTTTTTTTTTTAATTTATTTATTTCAGTCCATCATCTTTAATTGCTGGTTCGTGATTACATTTCTTTAAACTTTAGTGTGGAATTGAAAGAGAGTTGACTTTTTTGAAACGTATGGTAGATATACAAATACTAGAAAAGAATATAATCAATGGGAATGGAAACAAATTTTCTTTCAATGGAAAATTAAGATTGGTCGAGTTTTATAAAATGTAAAATTCGAAATATACCATGTTTACACA
Organism: Draba incana; assembly: GCA_963576765.1. Taxonomy (NCBI): domain Eukaryota; kingdom Viridiplantae; phylum Streptophyta; class Magnoliopsida; order Brassicales; family Brassicaceae; genus Draba; species Draba incana. The sequence continues at coordinate 12,159,757 of OY755210.1, forward strand.
ATGAACGAATATTCTAGTCATAATACTATTTAACATTTTTGGTCCAGCCAAAACACATGAAAGAATTTACTGCGATCTTTGCCTAATGCCAATATCAAAAAAAAAATATTCACATTGAAATATACCATGTGTTGTCAGGACAAAAAAATGTTAATTGAGATTAGGGATGGAAATAACTGAATTGAAGATTGGTGGCATATAAGATGGAAGATTCGAAATGTTCCATTTTTTACACATTGAACAAAAAAAAATGTCATCATAATAGCAACAAACTTTTTTTGTCCTCGCAACAAAGGAAAAGATTTACCACGATATCTCCCTACTACAATTATTTTATTCCAAAGACAACAAAATGTTCTTGTTAATTTCGACATGTCATATATTCTATTTCATCATCTGAAGTTAGGTCAATGCTTGTTTAAATTTGGACATTAATCTAGGAATACCGAGCCTTAATCTAATGGGATTTTTTTACCAAAAAAAAAAATTTTTATGGGATTTTTTGTTTAATGGGTTACAGTGGTCCCATTTTTTTGGGTCAAACATGGGTCCCTTTTAAATCCCAATGTAATTGTTTATACAAAACTTAATGAATTGTTCATTAATGTTTAATTTCTTTACCGCGTCGAAACCGCGTTTCGAGTCATCCAATATTTTCTACGAAGCTTCCTCGCTTCTTTATTAAATTACTTGCGTGGGAAAATCATTCCAATTATGACTCAAACTTAATCACAAAACTCCAAATTACTTGCATCTGTTCGTCCAAACTAGCAAAATAATTTGATAAATCGGGAAAATATACAGAAATGATAATCAGTGTACAGTCAAATATTTTTAATGAAAAATTAATTTTGTGTTACAGTATTCTCTCTGTTTGTTTTCCCTTTGTAGTATACTAGAAGTTAACAAGAGATCATGACCATTGACTCATACATTTACACTTTTTTTGTATACAAATAGGCAAGAGCAGTTTCTTCATGAGATCATACCTACCCCTTCTTCTGTTTATATATATATATATACTTTGTGAAAATTGATTGATTTGTTGTGCAAGAAAGAGATAAAGATGAATTCAAAAATGTGTCCTCGTCTCCTTTTGGTCTTGTTTATATTTTCTCTTCCAATATACGCCATTATATCAAATCAACCTCCTCTTTCCACAATCATCATTCCTCTCTCCGGCAACGTCTTCCCTCTCGGGTAAGCAAAGCGATCAGTCTATCGATGTTTCTTTTCCCTTCTTGGCTTTGACTAACACAAAAAACTCTATTACGGTTTTGTAGACACTACACGGCCTCTCTTCGTATAGGCAATCCTCCAAAGGCCTTTACTTTCGACGTTGATACTGGTAGCGATCTCACTTGGGTTCAATGCGATGCTCCTTGCTCTAGCTGCACTTTGGTATGCATTATGTATATCATTCGACTTAATTTCTCATTTCAAAATCGAATATTGTTAATTATTTGCTTTTTTTTTTTCCTTTTCTTGTAGCCTCCTCCACTTCAATACAAGCCTAAGGCTAACACTGTCCCTTGTTCAGCCCCGGCCTGCACAGCTCTTAACTGGCCTAACAAACCTCACTGCCCAAACCCAAAAGAACAATGCGACTACGATGTCAAATATTTTGATCAATCTTCATCAATCGGTGTACTCGTTACCGATCAGTTTCCTTTTACCCTCCTAAACGGCACCTTCCTCCAGCCCCGCTTAGCATTCGGGTTAGCTATGATATCGTATTTCCTTTTTTTTTTGGAATTATATTTAGTAAATCAATATGTGAGTCCTGAGACTAAAATATTAACAATATATTTTTTTTTGCTAAATGTTTTCAAAATATATTAACAATTATGTTGTAATCTTGTGTATGTAGGTGCGGTTATGATCAGATTTTTCCGAAAGCTCATCCTCCGCCTACGACTGCTGGGGTCTTAGGGCTTGGGAGAGGGAAGATCAGCATTTTGACACAGCTTGTCTCGAGCGGGATAACGAGAAATGTGGTTGGACATTGCTTAAGCTCTAAAGGTGGAGGCTATTTGTTCTTTGGAGATAATCATGTACCTACCATTGGTGTGGCCTGGACACCATTAGTCTCACAAGAGTATAGTTTCTTCGTTTATTTCATATTTACTCTTTTCACATATACTAAACTGATTATGGTCTGTACCGATATTTGTGTTCAGCAACCATTACACGACCGGACCAGCCGAGATTCTCTTCAACGGAAAGCCAACGGGTCTCAAAGGCCTAAAACTCATATTTGATTCTGGAAGCTCTTACACTTATTTCAACACCAAGACATACCAAACAATAGTTACACTGGTAATTCAAGAAACACAAATAAAAATTCAAGAACAATGTATGAATGTTATATTGTTATCTAATGACATTTTTCGCGTGGTTTAGATCGGAAATGATCTGAAAGGCAAACCGTTGAAGGTTGCGAAAGAAGATAAGACATTACCAATATGTTGGAAAGCAGCAAAGCCATTGAAATCTCTTGTTGAGGTCAAGAACTTGTTCAAGACTTTAACAATAAACTTTACTAATGGCAAAAGAAACTTTCAGCTCCTGATTCCACCAGAATCTTATCTCATTATCGCTGTAAGATATGATATATTAAACTCAAAAACTCTGTTTTGTCACATTTGGAAATAGTGAGTGAATTATTATTATTGTATTTTTCAGAAAACTGGAAATGCTTGTCTGGGAATACTGAATGGGAGTGAAGTAGGATTACAAGACTCTAACGTAATCGGAGGTAAGAAGAAGAGAACGAAACTTCAACATTATATTGATCAAATGGTTTTGGTTAAAAGTAAAACTGATCTGGTTTCTTTGTGTTGTAATGAAGATATCTTTATGCAAGGGGTTATGATGATCTACGATAACGAGAAGCAACAACTAGGATGGGTTTCAGCAAACTGCGATAAGCTTCCCAAATCATGAGTCATGACCAAATAGTGGGATCATAAGATTATAATTTTTATAGATCCTTATGTAAATAGGTTACAAGAATCTTTTAGAATAAATAATATAGAATTAATCATGCGAAAGCGAGATAATGTACATACGTAAAATTAAAGTATTTATGTAGCTATTTCTACATTCGGTGGAACTCATCTACAATTTTAATTATTAATTACATCAAAATCTTTTCTAGTAGTTACATTCGGCTATACAATTTTTAGTTGAGTTCCACCGAATGTATAAGAGTACTATAAAAGATCAATTAGTTTATGATATGTTTAAGAGTACTACTTAATTCGTTTATGGTTTCAATAATAATTTTCATTGTAGACATTGTGGGAGCCTAAGCTAGCACAATTAGATTTGTAAGAGTTTCGTGAGGAGGTAGAGATTTCTAGGGTTAGCTAAGATCGCAAGAGATGAGTAAGAGCTTTGTATTGCTGTGTAAACGTTTGAGTACAAGATTGTCAAGGAATTTTCGAATGCCTTCTCAAGGGTTTTTACATTGAGTATATATATTATCTCTAAGTCGGCTAAGTCTCCTAAACATTCGCGGAATTGCCTTGCCTAAGTCGGTTTCATCGACATGGGCTTCATGTCCGGATCAGGCCACCTTGGTGTCGTTGGGCCAAAGACGTGATCAACAATTGGGGAGAGGACGTGCTCGGCCCTTGGGTCGAAGCCATGGCCGGCTTCGGCTAGGCGAAGACGTGGTCGGCCGTGACTTGGCGAGGACGTGGTCGGTCTTGACTTGGCGAGGACGTGGTCGGCCCCTTGGCCTGGCGAGGACGTGGTCGGCCTTCCTTCGGCATGGCCATGGTCGGCCCCGTGCAGCCGAACACGTCTCCACTCGTCAAGCCTTGGACGGTCCTCTATCTTCCCAAACTGCTTCCATGGTTAAGGGCTTTGCTTCGCGTGAAGGTCTACGAACTATTTCGCCATGTTCATCGAGATTCTAGAAGGCTATTTCTTCAGTCGCCTGACTTTGAATGTTAAATGTTGAGCGGGTGAAAACCGACCCCAATAGTTAGCCCCCCAGCTCGGTAGTGTTGGAGATAATAGTGCCGAGTTTGAGATGTGTTAGATATCGACATTTTCGTTCAAAGCCGAAGTGTCTGTCTATCCTTTTTCACAGTAGTAGAGAGTGATTTTATACATGAGGTTTTAAGACTCCGTAAGCGTTTTGAAGATTTTAAGACTTCTTGCTTCCTTTGCCGAAGCTGCTGCATCTTCTGCAGAAAGGATTTTTTTTTTTTTTTCCCCGAAGATTTTAAGACATCGTATTCCCGATGGAGGTTTTAAGACTCCGTGCTGCGATTGCTAGTGTCAATGACATTTCCCGAGTGATAGCTATGCGATTTCTGGAGGGAAGAGTGTTTTCAAACGGGAGTCGGGACCCGCTTGGTAAGAGATAAGGGGAGAAAAGATTCCTTTTTTTTTTAAAAGATAAGTTTTGACTTTTCCCCTTCTCTCTCTCCTCTCTTCCTTTCTTCTTCACTTGCTTGCTAGGTTTTTTTTTTTAAAGAGATTTTTTTTTAAGAACTCCATCTCGCCGCCGCCGCCGACGCCGACCGGAGCTTCGCCGCCGACCGTGGGCTTGCCGCCGATCGTGAGCTCGCCTCCGCCGTTCCTCTTTCTCCTTTGGTGAGTTTCCTTCATCCAATTTCTTTGATTCCCATAGATTTTAGTTGAGAACCCAAGCTTTTGAATCTAGCCTTAGGAAGAACAAGCTTTGGCCAAGAGATGTTGTTAGGAGGAGATCCCCATTCTCTTGCTTCCTATTGTTTCCAAGCTCCAATTGTTGATGAAATTGACTTTGGATTTGCATAGATTTTTGAGAATCCTCTTTGAAGCTTGTTTTAGGAATAAAGCTTGTCCTTGGTGGAAAAATGCCAAATCTTACTTTTTGATCTTTGTTTTGGGTTAATGTAGATTTGGTCACGTTATGGATAAAACGAAACTCGGATCGGTGGTGCCGTTGTGTCAAACCAAAAATGTTGCCGTGCCTCCGACTCGGACCGATCCCGCGGTCGCGGTCTCTAGCGGAACCGATCCTTCGGTCACGGCTTCGTATGGAACTAAGCCCGTGGTCGCAGCTCCGTGTGGGAGCAAACCCGACCCCTCGGTTACGTCTTCGTTTTGGACCGAGCCCGTGGTCGCGGCCTCGTGTGAAACCGATCGCGTGGTTGCGGCTTCGTGTGAAACCGATCGCGTGGTCGCATCCTTGGGTGGAACCGAACCCATAGTCGCAATGCTGAGTAGAACCGAACCCGTGGTCGCGACGCTGAGCGGAACCGAGCCCGTGGTCGCAACGTCGAGTAGATCCAACCCCGTGGTTGCGTCTTTGAGCGGAGTTGATCTTGCGGTCGCTTTGTCAAGCCGACCCGGAGACAATGTTCCGACGCCATCCTCGCCGGGGGTTACGATGGCGTCCTTGGTAGCCCACTAGAATGCCGGCATCGGAATTCGTCTTCGTAGCAAACTCACCGTTCCATAGGTTCTTCTTGGTGGACCCGATGAGGGTGATGACTTAGCAGAGGTTGAGGAGGAGAGGAGGCCTAGTGGTGATGAGGATTTGATGGCCCGTAATGGGGGAATTGGATTCTCTTTTCCCTTTAATGATGAAGACCCGGGGCTCTTAGATGGTACAACCGACGCCGCTCTGTCATACTCTTCCTCTACTTTCAGGTCACTTCCTTCCGATGCCGAGGATGGTGACGACGACACCTTTGCAGAGGTTGGCCGACCCGCGGTGGCCAAGAAGAAGAAGGCACGTCCGGATCCTCCAGGATCCACTATCTCTGACAAGGAGTCGCTACAGCTTCTCCGAGAGAGGTGCGAGATTTCGGACGAGGTCAGGCTGGTCGTTCCCGATCGCAGGGAACGAGACGATGCTTCGCCTTCAGGGTACTTCACCTTGTACGAGAACTTCATTGAGCACTATTTGCTGTGGTTTCCAGTGCCTGGCTTCCTTCTTTGTTTCTTAGAGGTGAATGGAATCTCCCTTGCTCAGATCAATCCCAGGGGGTTGAGGCATATCGTCGGCGTCTATGTGTTGAGTAGGGAGTGTAACACGGAGATTAGCACCGAGCAGCTGTCCAGTCTACTGGACTTCAGGCCTCGTGGCCGTACAAAGGAGCTTAGGTACCTAGTTTCTCCAGTTCAGGGTCGTGTGCTCATCGATGGATTCCCGAGCAAGGACGACCACTTCGAGGACCGATTCTTCTTTGTCAAGATTTCGGAGAAGACCGTTGAGGCGGATTGTATCTCCCTTGTCAGGACGAGTTGGGAGAAGGGAGGTAATTCTATACTTAGAAATATTTTTCGTAGCGTGTTCATGTTGTGTGTACTGATTTCTGGATTGTTTCTTTTTGCAGTGAAGCCAGCAGCATCACAGACAGTCAGCCGGGGTGACGCAGCGGCCATCCACAACGTTCTTGCCTCTGGGGACGGTGACTGGGTGAAGTCTTTCACTCGTCAGAGGATCCAGAAGGCGCTTTCCACCATGATCTTCCCAGGGACGGTTCTCGGACGGGGTGCACCTAGGGTCTCGACCTACCAGCGAGCAGAGAAGGTGAAGGCGGTGTCGACGGGCACCACGCTCTCAGTGAAGGCGTGCTCGCAGACTCGGGCTCCGTCGACCATAACACCAAAGACTCCTGCTGCACCGATCCAGCGTTCTCATGCTCTTGACCTTACCCCTGACGAGATTGCAATGCGGCGTGAGCAATCGCGGAAGAGAGCCCTTAGGTCAGAGGGCAAGGCTGGAAGTACTCACGATGGGGCACCTCCAAAGTGACAGAAGGCGGGCTCCTCTCCTGCCTTGGCCTCTGGGCTGACGGGCCATGGCATTGCAGCACCGTCCCTTCCGACTCCCGGTTCCAGCGGGAGGGATTTTGCGCTGGCGAAAGCCAAAGTTTCTGAGGTTCGTTCTCTTTCCCTCCTTGTGCTTGTTATTGTTACTTAACTTCTTTTGGTTCTAACACCATTGCCCTCGTTTTTCTCTGTATGCAGCTTTCCACCCAGCTGGACCATATGGCCTTCTGCTTTGAAGAGGACTCTCGCTCTCGTGATGATGAGCTCAGCGAGGCCAAGAAAGCCTGCGTTGATCTTGATGAGAGGAACCGAGCTCTTGAGGACGACGTTACTTCTGTAAAGAAGAGGTCGGAAGAGTTGAGTGGCAAGCTGTCAAGGGCATCTCTGAGGCACGCGAAGGAGAAGGAGAAAATTGCTTTGCTTAGGAGTAAGCTATTGGACGCTGAGGATCTCAGAGACACCAAGATTGAAGAGGCCGTTGCTAAGGCCAAGGACGAGGCGACTCGTAGCTTTACTGGCCGGACCAGACAGGTCGCCAGGTTGCTTGATAGGATTGGGGGGACAACGAAGGACAACATGTTGGACCTCGCTAAAATTGACGCGAACCTGGAGTTCATCGAACGTCTCCGAGAGCCTGACAGTCCGACTCTGGACGCCGCGGAGCAGCTCTTGGTTGAGAGGAAGATGCAGATTTATGATGCTCGTGATGTGTTTGATGAGCTTGTCTCTAGCGTGAGGAAAGCCTTAGAGATCTCAGAGGACGACAGTGTGGCTAATGAGGATGAGGAGGCCGATGGAGGACCACTTCTCTCCGTTCGTGACTTTGTTTATTTTTAGTCTTTTTATGACTTGCTTGTTTCTAAGACCTTTATCGGATTTGATGACTTTTGGTTGTAGTATTGGATGGTTTGTATCCTTACTAACATTTTGGGTCCTTGCGTTGTGGCGAACGCGGGATGGCTCTGTAGCTTTTGTATCTTATGATGAACCTTGATGGTTTTGGAGTAATGAACTCGCTTTAGATGTCTTCCAATACTTATAAGTATTTTAGGTTGTTTATGCGTTTTTGCCATGCGTTTGCCAACACTGCCGTTGGGCTTTGTGTGTTGGTGCTGCTCTTCTAGACACGTCTGTCCGAGAATAAGTTCACCCTAGGTTTTACCAGCGTGCATCCTGGGTTCCGAATGACTCGTTCAGGGTACATGCCGAATGAAAATCATTAGCAGCTGCATTTTACCAACGACGTTTGTTGGGTTTCTGAGTGATCAGTTGGGTTTGTCCGCCCCAATATTGAACACTGATACTTATATAGCGCGCTTTGAATCCGATGTTGGATGTCATTGTGTTCATGTTCCCGCATTATTGCTGTGGCCAGCAACAATAAATACGGAACGACTCTACTTGATTGAAGCTTTGATTAGCCCGTGAAGGACATAGCTGTTCTCATGATAAGGTTTGTGTCAAGTGTTTTAAGTTTATGGTGATGATGTTGTCAAAGAGTGGCGTACGGGTACCCCACTCCCCCCCCCCTTTTAGACGAAGGAGGGAACTGATATCGTCTAGAGAAGTTGAGCTCGTCCTGAGACAAGGCATAGTGAAAACACTTACTCCCCCCCCCTGAAGGCGGAGGAGATCAGTGTGGAGCTCGTCTGGAGACAAGGCTTAGTGAAAACACTTACTCCCCCCAGTTATGGTGGCGAGTTCGTAGACGCCATGATAAATGACTGTTGTGATCTTCTATGGGCCTTCCCAGTTAGCTCCGACCTTGCCTGCGTTTGGCTCTGCTGTGTTCTGGAACACCTCAAGCAGGACTAAGTCACCCTTGGAGAAACGTCGTTCTCTGACTTTGGAGTTGTAATACCGAGAGGCTGTGCTCTAGTAGTTGGTAATTCGGACAAGCGCTTGGTCACGTCGCTCATCAAGGAAGTCCAACGCATCAAGCAGCATTGACCGGTTGATTGGTTCGTTGCTAGGTAAGAGCTGACGTCGTACTCCAGGTGAGCAGATTTCGGACGGGATGACGCACTCGGTTCCATAGACGAGGGCAAAAGGAGTCTCGCCTATTGCTCGGCGGGGAGTGGTGCGGTGGGACCATAAGACTCCCTCTAGCTCATCGGCCCAACGACCCTTCTTTGCCTCTAAGCACTTCCTAAGGCCATCAAGGATCGTCTTGTTGATAGCTTCTCCTTGACCATTGCCCTGAGGGTAGCGAGGCGTAGACTTGCTAAGTCGGATATTCTGCTTTGCACAGAATGTCTCAAACCGGTTGGATATGAACTGCGAACTGTTGTCTGTAACAATCTCATGCGGAACTCCGTGATGACATGTGATGTTTCTCCAGATAAAACTTTTTACTTGAACATCTTTGATGTTAGCATAGGCTTCAGCTTCTACCCACTTTGAAAAGTAGTCTGTTAGAACAAGTAAGAACCGCTTCTGCTTTGATGGATGCAATGGTCCAACAATGTCCATGGCCCATCTCATGAAGGGGTAAGGCGAAGTGACAGAAGAGAGCATCTTAGTTGGTTGATGGATCTTCGGAGCGTGTCGCTGGCATTTCTCACACTTGGCTGAGAATTTCATGCAATCGCCTACCATAGTAGGCCAGAAGTGACCATGTCTCTTGATTTTGATTGCCAGCGCCTTGCCCCCCGAATGATTGCCGCAAGACCCACTATGGACTTCTTCCATTATTCGTCTTGCTTCTTCCCCTTCCACACAAGTGAGCATAGGACCGGAGAATCCCTATCTGAAGAGGTTACCATCGAGTAGAACATAACGAGCGGCATGCATTTGTAACTTGCGGGCTGCCCACTTGCTGCTGGGCAATTTGCTATCGGCAATGTACTCTCGTATTTCGTCGATCCATAACTTGTCGCAGCCGTACTCTGGTTCCTCAGCGTCTTCATTCATTAGGATTGCTTTGGGGTGATGAGAGCTGCTGGTAGCAGAAATATCAGCGATGGGGACATTATTGACAGGGCTGTCGGCGTCATGCATGTCGGTGTCTGGGATTTCAGGAGCTTCTACCATCTCTATGTCTTCGTTGGTTGCTTCAGCAAGGGTGCGTGCTTGCTTTGCTGCTTAAGAGCATGTTGAGATGGCGGGCGTCACCTCTTCGTGAATGCTGGGGAGTTCAATGAACTCGACCGGAATGATCCGCTTCAAAGCCGGATCTTCTGGCGTAGCAGTGGCAGAGGCAAGGTTGGCCAACGCGTCGGCGTTCATATTCTCACCTCTGGGAATCCTTGTAAGGGCGAACTCCTGGAATGAAGAAGCAAGATGCTTCACTATCTTCAGATAAGCCTCCATGCGATCATCCTTTGTGATGTACTCGCCGCTGAACTAACTGGTTACCAGCTGTGAGTCGGAGAACGCGTGAATGTGTTCGACCCGTAGTCCTTGGGTGAGCTTCATGCCAGCAACGAGGGCCTCATACTCTGCTTCATTGTTAGAAGCTTTGAATCCAAGTCGAAATGATTGCTCAAGGACCTCTCCGGTTGGCGACACTAATCGTATCCCAACTCCAGAACCATTCTTTGAGGATGACCTGTCCACGTATTGCTGCCAGATCCCGGGCTGTACCTCCTTAGAGTCTTTATCTCCTGGGAGTTCTATGAGGAAATCAGCCAGCACTTGTGACTTGTTGCATGTTCGCCCTTTATACTCGATGTCATACTCGCTGAGCTCCACAACCCACTTGGCTAGCCTGCCAGATTGACTTGGGCTATGTAAAACTGAACGTAGCGGGAAAGTACTAAGGATAATAATCGAGTGAGATTGAAAGTAAGGTCTTAGCTTTCTTGATGCCATAAGGACGGCCAATGCCAACTTTTCCAGTTGAGGGTATCTTGTCTCGGCGTCTGTGAGTATTTTGCTCACATAGAAGATAAACCTCTACTCGCCTCTTTCCTCCCGCACAAAGACAGCGGTGACTGCTGTTTCTGAGACAGCAGTGTAGAGGTAGAGTGGTTCTCCAGTCACTGGCTTAGCAAAGATGGGTGGCGTTGCCAGATATTCCTTAAGCTGTTTGAAGGCGTCTTCACATTTTTTTGACCATTCGAATTGTTTGTTACCTCGTAGAGTGTTGTAAAAGGGAAGACACTTATCAGTGGAGCTTGAGATGAACCGATTGAGCGTGGCCACTCTTCCAGTTAATCTCTGTACTTCACGTTTATTCCTCGGTGAAGCCATCTGGATCAGTGCATTGATCTGCTTTGGGTTAGCCTTGATGCCCCGACGAGTGACTAGGTACCCAAGGAACTCGCCAGAAGTCACAGAAAATCTGCACTTTGCTGGGTTCAGCTTCATGTTGTGGAGGTTCAGTTGGTTGAAGCATTCTTCCAGGTGGGTGATTTGGTCTTCTTCTTCGAGTGACTTGACGAGCATTTCATCGATATAGACCTCCATAGTCTTTCCCAACTGGTCCTGGAACATCTTGTTCACCAGTCTCTGATATGTTGCACCGGCGTTCTTTAGGCCAAAGGGCATCACCTTGTAGCAGTAGATGCCTCGGTCAGTGATGAAGGCTGTCTTCTCACGATCATCAGGGTGCATCAGAATCTGGTTGTAGCCAGAGAAAGCGTCCATGAAGCTAAGAAGCTTGTTACCCGCTCTTGCTTCCACCAAACGGTCAATGTGAGGTAAAGGGAAACTGTCTTTGGGGCAAGCTTTGTTAAGGTCCGTGAAGTCAACACAGACGCGCCACTTCCCATTCTTCTTCTTTACCACGACCGGGTTGGCGAGCCAGTCGGGATACTTGACCTCGGTTATAGACCCAACTCGGAGAAGTCTTTCGACTTCGTCATTAACAGCCTTTGCCCGTTCAAGACCCAACTTCCTTCTTTTTGGCTTAACTAGTTTGAATGTAGGATCCACATTAAGCTCGTGGCTGGCGACGTTGATGTCTATCCCATGCATGTCTTCAGCGGTCCAGGCAAAGGCGTTGACGTTCTTCTGGAGAAACGCCACTAGTTTTGTTTTGAGCACTTCGTCAAGGGCAGCTCCGATCTCGATGCATCTCTCTGGGTGCTGCTTGTCAATGCACACGGAGACCACAGGTTCGCAGGTAGGTCGCTCTTCTTCTGCACGACCGTATGCGATCTGTAATTGCTATAAGAGGTTAGCCAGGTCTTTCACCTGACTGGAATTGGTTCTTGCTTTCTTCTGTGGCCCCTATGAGGTCGAGTCGTCCTTCTTCTCTTCATGAGCTCTCGGGTTCGAGCCCTTGTTCTCTTCACGATTGCGCAGCTTGTGCTCTGCTAAGAAACACATGCGTGAATCCTTTTGGTTACCAAAAATCGTCTTTACACCGTCACTGGTTAGGAATTTTAAGCACAAGTGGTATTTTGACGTTACAGCTCGCATCTGACTGAGCCAAGGTGTTCCCATGATCAAATTGTAGATGGCGGGATGGTCAGACACTGTGAAGTTCACCATCTTTTTGACGCCTCCAGCTTGAACTGGCAGGCGAATCATTCCCATTGTCATAGTTGTCTCGCCTAAGAAGCCCGTTATAGGCTTCGGTTGCCCTTTGACGAGTGATAGGTCGATCTTCATCTTTTCGAGTGTGCCTTTGAAGATAACGTCCACCGAGCTTCCAGTGTCGATGAGGACTCGAGCAACATTGAAATCGAAGACGGTCAGGTTGATCACCAACAGATCGTTATGCGGATGGTCAATACCTTCAGCATCCTCCTCGTCAAAAGTGATAGGATCACTAGCATGCTTCGTCCCTGGGGATGTAGAGATGTTGGCGCAGACTTCGGCGCGCTTCTGGTAAGCCTCGATCGCAGTTAAGTTGTCAGCACAATACTGCGATCCTCCCATGATCATGTTGATGGTGCCTTGGGGATTCCCACTCTCGGGGTTATCACCGCGACGCTGTCGCCTGGGATTTTCCGTCTGACCTTCGGTAGCATCCTGAGCCTTTTCCTCTGGCTTAAAATCTGACAGGCTGATGTTACCCTTGAGAGTGCCCTCGGCCAGCCTAGCGGCCAGCTGCCGTCCTAACTCGCGGCACCTTGCAGTCGAATGTCCAGTTGCTTTGTGGAACTCACAGTACAACTTTTCGTCGTATTCTGTCAGGTTTCTAACCCATCTAAAGCTTCCTCTGCCGCGTCCACGGCCGTGGCCTCGACCTCTGCCATAGCCAGGTGACTCGATTTGGTAGTTATGAGCTCCAACAGCTCCCCCTTCAAACTGGATAAAGGCGGGCTTGCCTCTCTTTGCTTCAGCTGGGATTGGAACCTGAGAAGGTTTGCTTATCTGCTTAGCATTTCCGCCCCTCTTGGCGCGGAGTTCTTCTTCACTTCGGGCAAAGTCAGCTGCACGGTGAAGAGCATCTTGAATCGTTGTTGGCGGGTTGTTGGTGAGTTCCTGCCAAAACGGAGATGGACACCTAACTGCTCCTCTTAAGGCTTCCAACGCAGAGGTATTACTGATTCCATCTACCTTTGACAAGGTATGCTTGAACCTTATCATGAAAGACCGCAAGCTTTCGCTCTCTCCTTGCTTGTTGGTCCACAGTTCCGCATCGTAGATCTTTCGTTCAGCGAAGATGTTGTAGTGCTGTACAAACATCTCAAAAAGTTGGTGGAAGTTGTGGATTGAATTCTTCTCCAGCTTGTAGAACCACTGGAGGGCAGGCCCTTTGAGGCTTTCCACGAACAACTTGCAGTAGCTGACGTCCTTTTCGGCTTCCCTGAAATTTGCCTTTCCTAGGGCTACCTCAAACTCCATCAGATGGTCAGCAGGGTCAGAGGTTCCTTCATAGCTTGGAAGCTTGATTCTTCCCGGATCGGAGATTCTGGCCACCGAGATGTTTTCAGCAAAAGGGGTGTTTCGAGCCTTCTCCAATACGTAGGCGACCCCAGGAGCCTTTCCCGTGCTTCGGTACATCTGCAGCTTGGTAGTCCACAGATCAAAGACGACCTGATCTAACTAGGCTTTTAGCGTAGCCATCTTTTTCTCTCGGGAACCTTGTGGAGCCCTGCGCTCCTGCTCTCTCCTGTAGAGCTCTGCTAAAATTGGAGCCCCTTCTTGATCAGCAAAGTCGTTGTAAGCAGCTGTGTCGGTCCGGGCTCGTCTCTGAGGTGGTTGATCTTCGTCCGACTCTTCCATCACACGCTCGGGAGTTGCATCAGATTCCCGATGAGGCGGTGGTGGAGGCAAGTCCTCTGAGACTGTGCGATCGGTCCGAGGCGGTAGCTCCTCGTTCCGGCTCCTTCGATGGGTTCGAGGAGTGTTGAAGCTGAGACGTGTTGGACGGACACGGGACCTTTTACGTGTTTTTATCTTGAGCGCTCGCAGCTCGCTCATCATCTTGATCCCGTGCTTTCTTCTCCAAGGTCTCAAGCATCTGCTTGATCTCCGTGATATCCGCCGGGTTGTTTGCGGCGTGACACACGGTGTTTTCCGCAGAGTTTTCTCTCGCCTCGTCGTTCCTGTGAGACGAGAATCCTTTGCTGCTCACGCTATTGCTGCCTGACATCTTGATGGTGTTGCGAAACCTAGCTTTCTGGTGTCAGAAACTCTCTGCTCCCCCTTAGTCGGCGCCAAATTGTGGGAGCCTAAGCTAGCACAATTAGATTTGTAAGGGTTTCGTGAGGAGGTAGAGATTTCTAGGGTTAGCTAAGATCGCAAGAGATGAGTAAGAGCTTTGTATTGCTATGTAAACGTTTGAGTACAAGATTTTCAAGGAATTTTCGAATGCCTTTTCAAGGGTTTTTACATTGAGTATATATATTATCTCTAAGTCGGCTAAGTATCCTAAACCTTCGCGGAATTGCCTTACCTAAGTCGGTTTCATCGACATGGGCTTCATGTCCGGATCAGGCCACCTTGGTGTCGTTGGGCCAAAGACGTGATCAGCAATTGGGGAGAGGACGTGCTCGGCCCTTGGGCCGAAGCCATGGTCGGCTTCGGCTAGGCGAAGACGTGGTCGGCCGTGGCTTGGCGAGGACGTGGTCGGTCTTGACTTGGCGAGGACGTGGTCGGCCCCTTGGCCGAGGCCGTGGTCGGCCTTCCTTCGGCATGGCCATGGTCGGCCCCGTGCAGCCGAACATGTCTCCACTCGTCAAGCCTTGGACGGTCCTCTATCTTCCCAAACTGCTTCCATTGTTAAGGGCTTTGCTTCGCGTGAAGATCTAGGAACTATTTCGCCATGTTCATCGAGATTCTGGAAGGCTATTTCTTCAGTCGCCTGACTTTGAATGTTAAATGTTGAGCGGGTGAAAACCGACCCCAACAGACATTGAGTGCTAAGTTAGATAAGTTGGAACTGCAATGCTTCATGGGTAATTATGCTCACAACAGAAGGCAATGCTCCAAGAACCTGGAACTGATTGGACCATATGGTCTCCTTATGTGGACTTAGTTTTGATCTCAGCAGAAGCAGTGTGGCGTTGAAATTCCGTGTCTCCTACCTAAAACAAAAGGAAAAGTAATGTCAAGAGCAATGTTCAAGAAAACGCTAGACGCTAAGCGGGCGGTGACCCATCACCTAGCGCCTAGAACGCCTACTCGGAGCCTAGGCGATTTTTAAAGCGGTCTAGGCATTTTACAAAAATTCATAATATATATGATTTATATAGCAAAATATATTAAAATATCATGATTTATATATAAAATAATTTAAATTACATTTATTATTATCATTTTGTACCCTAATATTAAGAATATCATGATTTATAAATAAAGTTATTATATTTTTATATTTTCTTTAATACTATAATATTTTAGGCGGTCTAAGCCGGAGGCCATTGGGTATAAATAGGTGTGTTTGAGTCGTGTAAGAACTTGAACACAACTAGAGCAAATACTTTGCAAAGGGATAAGGGTTTCGGGTAAACAAAGAAATCTTGTATCAAGGGCTAAGGGGAAAAGGGTTCACGTATCGGGTTGATTCGTGAACAGGGTAGACTAGGATTAAGTGAAAGCAATATGTGTAAGTATTCAAGTCATTAATCTAGTATCTTTTTGAGAAACCCCTTGTGTTGTGTTCCTGGTCAGAACTGTTAGTGTGATTGTTCTGAAGCAGTAGCTATTACATTTTCATTTGGTATCAGAGCAGCACTTGTTCGTATTACTACAGGTGAGATCTTTTGGAGAAAATGGATAGCTATGACGAATTGGTTAACAATTCTAAGGTGATACTTGATGGCGGAAACTACGGGTTCTGGAAGTCTAGGATGAAGTTCATAATCGTGGGAATCGATGTACTGGCCTGGAGATCTGTACTGGTACAGTGGGAAGCACCTGTGATAGTGGATGATAATGGATTCAGGACTCCCAAACCAGAGGAGACATGGACGGAGGAAGAATTAAAGAAGGCCAAGTACAACGCCAAAGCCTTGTCTGCCATACATTCTTCTATAACTAAGAAGACCTTCGAGCTGATTCAAGGATGTGAAACAGCAAAGGAAGCATGGGATCTGCTTCAGACTCATTTCGAAGGAACCTCTAAGGTTCATAGTTCCAGAAGAGACATGATGGCCTCTCGATTTGAGAACATGAGGATGGAGGATCATGAATCTATATCAGACTTTGGCTCTAGGTTGAAGTCACTGGCGTAGGAGTCTGCTACACTGGGAAAGAAGTACAAGGATAAAAAATTGGTAAAGAAGTTCCTAAGATGTCTTCCTGCTCGATTTATGGCTTATAAGTCAGCTCTGAACGTATCTCAAAATACCGAGGATCTTAGCTTTGGTGAAGTTGTGGGGATGATACAAGCTCATGAGATGGAGCTAAACAATGCTGCATACTACTCAAGGAAGAACAAGAACTTAGCCCTAACCTCATGTGAGACAACTGAAGAGACTGAAGACAGAGATCCGATGAGTTTGTTGGTAAGAAGGTTCGATCGAGCTCTAAGAAGAATCGAACGAGGTCAAGGTCAGAAAAGTACAGAAGGAGGTAGGTTCCAGTTTGAAGGAGAGAAGCAAGGTAAGAAGGCTGAGCTTCAGTGTTACGAATGCAAAGGATATGGTCACTTCAAGTCTGAATGTCCTTCAATCAAGAGAAGGGAAATGAAGTGCTCGGTTTGCAAAGGAATCGGACATACTCAGCAAGAGTGTGTTGATACTCTGAAGCAAAGAAGAGAGAGGTCGATGATGGCTGAAGAAGACTCTGAAGCTGACAGTGAGGATGAAGAAATCCTGAATAACTTGGTATCACTCGTGGGAATCCTGGAAGTAGAAGATGAACAGTCTGATTCTGAAGCTAATGATGATGAACTGGTTGAAAGTTACAAAGCGGTACGTGAGACTCTCATCAAATTGGGATAGGAGAATCTTGCACTAGTAAAGGAGAAGCAGCGACTTGAAGCTCAGGTTAAAAATCTACAAGGAAAACTTCAGGATGAACAGAAGTTGAGTCAGGAGAGTGTATTATTACTGAAGGAAAAACTCAATTTGGCGGTTAAGGCAGTCAATCTGGAAAAGGAACTACAAGCTGAGAAGAAGATCTCTGCCGAACTTCAATCACAACTGGATCTGCAGTATAAGAAGATTCGCATGTTTGCTGGAACAGAACAATTAGATAGAATTCTGTCTTATGGAAGGACTGAAGCAGTTCACAGAGGACTAGGATATAATGGAAATGGTGGATCAGAATCCAACAACATCAAGTTTGTGGCTGCCAGCAGTCAGTTACAACCTACTATCAGAACTGGAGTTGCTGAAGTAAGAAGACTGGAAGTCAGTGCAAAACAAAAGAGTGGATGTTATTTCTGCGGTAAGCATGGGCACATACGAGCCTATTGTTACAAGTACTGGGAGAGAATCAGACGGCTTCGATATGAGGGAAGATTCACTTGGAATGGTAGTCGTAATCAGATCTAGGTAAAGAAGTCAGATTTAAGGGCTTCTGCTGCAAGACAGGGATCTAAACGTACTTCACAGTTTGGGTTCCGATGTAACATGGCGGTTGTGTCAGAAGAACAAGAAGATACAGGCCCATGGTATTTTGATAGTGGTAGTTCTCAACACATGACGGGAACCTTGGGCATTCTGGACAACTTCAAGACAATTAAGAAAGGCAAAGTTACTTTCGGAGACGGAGGACATGGTCGCATTCAAGGAAAAGGGCAGACATGTGATTCAGGATTACCCAAACTAATGAATGTATATCTGGTGCAGGGTCTGAAAGCAAATCTCATCAGTGTGAGTCAATTGTGTGACGAAGGGTTGACTGTATGCTTCACGAAACATGACTGCAAGGCAATAGACAACAAAGGGAAGACTGTGCTGATGGGAGTTAGAACTGGCAACAACTGCTACATGTGGAAGAAAGAGGCTATCAACTGCTTCAGTGCAGCAGATGATCTAAACCTATGGCATCAACGGTTGGGTCACATGAATGTTCGAAGCCTTACGTCTCTCACAAATCAGGAGATGGTCAGGGGAGTTCCTCAACTTAAGGGAGGAGAAACATTTGTGTGTGGACCTTGCAGCAAAGGTAAGCAGGTGAAAGTTCAACACAAGAAGGTGATGGATGTTCACTCTGAATCAGCACTTGATCTGGTTCACATGGATTTGATGGGGCCTACTCAAGTGGAGAGTGTCGCCGGGAAAAGGTATGTGTTTGTTCTCGTTGATGACTACACAAGATATACTTGGGTTAGATTTCTCCGTGAAAAATCTGAAGCAGCAGACAACTTCAGAATCTGGGCTTTACAACTAATTAATGAACGAGGAGGAATCAAGAAAATATGCAGTGACCATGGTGGGGAATTCCAGAATGGGTACATGAAGGAATTCTGTGAAGACCATGGTATTGCGCATCAGTTTTCAGCCCCTTGGACGCCTCAGCAAAATGGTGTAGTTGAAAGGAAAAACAGAATGCTGCAGGAAATGGCTAGAGCAATGATACATGGAAACAACATTGCTGAGAGATACTGGGCAGAAGCTGTAAGTACTTCATGCTACATTATCAACAGGGTATATGTTTGGAAAGGATTGTCCAAGACACCGTATGAGTTGTGGAAAGGTAAGAAGCCAAATCTCAGCTACTTTCATGTGTTCGGGTGTAAGTGTTACATTCTGAATGACAAAGACTATCTGGGAAAGTTCGATTCAAGAAGTGATGATGGGATTTTTCTGGGCTATTCCGAGAGTAGTACAGCCTTCAGATGTCTGAATAAAAGAACAGGGGTGATCATTGAATCAGTCAATGTGGTTTTTGATGACTGTGCTTGTACAAGGTCATGCAGGGATAGGATTGTTCTTCATAAAAATGAGTCAGAAAAACCATCAGATGGAGGAAGAGGGCATCAGTCTGGTACAGAGGTAGAGACGGACTCAGAACTCCGATCTGTCGCAGAGGAAGATTCAGAGACAGAGCAAGTTGTCACACCTCACGTGCCTCGGAATCATTCAGCATCTGATCTTATCAGTGATGTGAATGAAGGGAGGAAAACCTGAGGAGTTAAGAAGGATTATCGCGAAATGATGGGCCTGAAGAAGAAAAATCATGAAGTAGTTCAGTTTGCATGCTTTATGTCAGTGATTGAACCACAAAATCATGCACAAGCCCTTGAAGACGAATTCTGGATTGTTGCAATGGAACAAGAGCTTGAGCAGTTTGAAAGAAATGATGTGTGGGAACTAGTTCCACGACCGGAAGGTGTCAATATCGTTGGAACAAAGTAGATTTTCAAGAATAAGATCGATGAAACTGGAGTGGTGGTTCGGAACAAAGCAAGGCTGGTGGCACAAGGTTACTCTCAGATTGAAGGAGTGGATTTTGAAGAGACCTTTGCCCCTGTAGCAAGACTTGAGTCTATTCGATTTTTCTTGGGCATGTCGTGCATACTGAACTTTAAGGTATATCAAATGGATGTTAAGAGTGCCTTTTTGAATGGTTTTTTTTGCAGGAAGAGGTCCATGTTGAGCAACCAAAAGGATTTGAGGATCCAACCATTCCAGATCACAGGCTGAAGAAAACTCCGTATGGGCTGAAGCAGGCACCACGGGCTTGGTATGAAAGGCTGACAAGCTTCTTGACGGGACAAGGATATAAAAGAGGCCGTGTGGACAAGACATTGTTCATTCTCAATCAGGAGAGAGATATCATGATGGTCCAGATCTATGTAGATGATATCATCTTTGGAAGCACGTCACAACGGCTTGTGGACAAGTTTGTCGAAAGCATGACTCAGGAATTTGAGATGAGCATGGTGGGTGAGCTGAAGTATTTCCTGGGTCTCCAAATCACTCAATCCGAAGAAGGTGTGTTTATCTCTCAGAGTACCTATGCAAGGAATCTGGTAACAAGGTTCAAGATGGATCAATGCAAGGAGGCAAGGACACCGATGAGTACTACAGTCAAGATGACTCGTGATAGTGATGGGAATGATGTGGATGTTAAGCTGTACAGAGGGATGATCGGCAGCCTGTTGTATCTCACAGCAAGTAGACCGGATTTTTGTCTAAGTGTTGGGATTTGTGCTCGGTTTCAGGCCAAGCCGAAGCAGTCACATCTTGAAGCAGTAAAGAGAATCATCAGATATGTCAAAGGTACAATAACTTTGGGAATTTGGTTCTCCAAGGGGTCAAACAAGAATTTGGTTGGATACTGTGATGCTGACTGGGCTGGGAGTTTAGATGATCGGAAAAGTACCAGTGGTGGTTGTTTCTTTTTGGGAAATAACTTGATCTCTTGGATGAGCAAGAAGCAGAACTCTGTATCTCTATCCACCGCTGAAGCAGAGTACATTGCCCTAGGAAGCTGCTGCACCCAACTTCTCTGGATGAAGCAAATGTCTGCTGACTATGGGATGGATTCTGGACCACTTCTGGTTCACTGTGACAACAAGAGTGCTATAAGCATCTCAAAGAACCCGGTGCAACACTCAAGAACAAAGCACATTGACATTCGACACCACTTCATCAGAGAACTTGTGGAGGAAAAACAGGTAGTGGTGGAACATATTGTTACTGATTTACAACTGGTTGATTTATTCACAAAACCGCTGGATTTTAATCGTTTTATCACTTTAAGAAACTCAATTGGTGTTTGTGGAATTTGATCAATTGTGAAGTGTGCAGAACTGATACAGGTACTGGTTCAAGGTGCATATAAGGCTTTGATTTTGTTTGGAGTCTGAAACATCAATGAGAAAGAGCTGCCTATCATGTCGTCTTGTCTTGACATGAGTACAGATTCCACGGTAAAGAAAGAATCAAAGCTGAAGAAAGAAAGTTCAGAAGACAGCTTCTGAGAAGTCAAGTGATGGAGCTGTCTCATTCAAAAGAAAAGAAAACAAAAAAAAAAACAAACAAAAAGAACCCAGAAAAGTGGGCAGGCGTGTGGAGGTGAAGAAAATAAAAAAAAAAAATATAATCCACACGTCTTGAGTGCATCAGCAACTTTCTCGAGTGGATAAAGGTTTAAAACTGGTTAAGACAAGATAAAGACATGGTGGTGTGAAAGCTACTCATTGGAGTAGAAGATGACCAAATGTTATGAATCAGGTCGAGCTGAGTGTGTGCTGCGAATTGGTCAAAGTTCAGTCTCTGAAACATCACTCGGAAAAAAAAAATGTAAATTAATCTTGTGTCAAAAAGTTTTTCAAAAGGCAGTTTAGGTCCTTACAATAACCATCATTATATGTTTAATCCCCATTGTGCTATCAAGTGAATGTGGTTGTTGTTCTGTGTGTTATGAAAAATCTGGTGAGTGTAAAAAGCTGTTGCAGTGTTCTGAAGTTGGTACAGGATCCCCTGGTTCAGAATAATCCGAGAATTTGAGCTTCAGTTTTTGTATGGGCCTGGCAACAAAAGAACTTGGGCCTAAGAATGTCGGTTAGGTTCTTAGGGTTTTCCGAATCACAGCCCATAAGAGATTATGTGTGTTTAAATGGTTCCTTTGTTTGGTCGCGAGAAGAAGTACAGAAACCAAGAGCTTTTACTTCAGAAACCCTAGAAACTCAAAGAAAGAGGAAGAAGAGTCTTTGAAGTCACCATACGAGGAGAAGGAAGTCGAGGTCTCTGATTCTGCATGGGATCTAGAAGAAAAGGAAGATGATGAGGAGCCATTGATTCGAAATTCGAAGGCACTAAAGATGAAGAAGGAGCTGCAAAAGAAGTTGGGGAAACAGATCAAGGAGCAAGAGAGCTCTGAAACTAGTGATTCAGACGATGCAGGAACATGATCTGCTGCTGGAACAGGATCTGTGACTGGTGGAGTTTCCTTTGATTCTGACAAGTTCTGCTCAGCTAGAGCCTACCAAAGGTACATCGTATTCAAAAATCGAGGTATTATTGGTGAAAAATTGGTAGATTTAGAGAAATAGAAAGAATTGGAGTATCCGTCTGTGATTGCTGAAGCTGGATTTACTCCCACAGTATCGATTAAGTCAGGTCATGATAGGGAGGTTATCAATGAGTTTATGCGAATCTGGGAGACACTGTGATAAATGATGGGGGAGTTATGGTTCTGGTCCGAGGTCGCATCATTAACTTAAGTCCTGTCAAGATCAACACTTTTCTGAAGATGTCTGAATTGAGTGCCAAGGATTTGAAAACTGCAGCAGCAACTGACAAAACGGATCCAGACTATGTTGATGCATTTCTGAAAGAAGATGGATCTCATGAAGGTATGATTCAGGTCATCAACAAGCGTCCCAAGAAGGTTCCAGCACTGTCTACAGTCCATCTCTCTCCAAAGATTGCTGCATTGGCCATTCTGGCTGGGCACCCAACAACGCACCGTACACACATTGCTCAGAAGGTGCGAGTAATTTTGCATGCTTGATTTTGTATGCTATGCTTCTGTATAAGTTGGCTCAGAAGGTGCGAGTGGATTTTGGAGAGATGGTGTTTCAGCAAGTCGTGGCCATCAGTGAGATTGAAAGAGAAGACAACAAGCAGGCTGATTCAAGAAAGCTGGTGTTTCCTCATCTGATCTATGGGATGATTCAGGAACAGTGTGGAGGTGTTGTCAGTGAGGATGAGGTTTTGGTACTGCCTACTCACTATCAGATGGATGGTCGAACTGAGAAGAAGGACACAGGAGCAATCAAAGGGGCAACTAGGACGTCATTGCGTACAAGGACCAAGGCTGCTGCATCAGTCAAAAATGAACCAGCAACCAAGAAAAGAGCCCAGTCGTCTCCAAGTCAACTTGCACTGAAGAAGAAGACCAAAAGGGAGCCAGAACAGTCAAAGCCGTCTAGCTCAGCTCAGTTCGATGTCTCAGGCTCGCAATTGACGTTCAACTTGGCCACATCAGTGTGCCTCTGGGTCGCTCAAGCCGGAGGATGGTCAACCAGGTCTTGTACCAGATCACCTCGGTGCTGCATCAACTAGCCGGGATAGTTCAGGACATCACACAGGAACGAGTTTGAGTCGCCAGGTGAATTAGACAAGCTACACGACATGGAGATTTGTTCAGCCATCGTACCATGTGACCCCTTGAGCTATACTTCAGAATATAAAGGTCAAGTTGCTTTTCCCTATGTACTAACTATATTTGTTTTTAACTTGTGTGCTCACAAGCTGGGGGAGAAAAAGTATGACCGAATAAGATGTCTTGATTTATGGGGGAGTGAGTATGACCGAATAAGATGTCTTGATGTCTTGATTTATGGGGGAGTTTGACCATGTTATGATTGTTAGGTGTTATTGATCTTGTTAGAGATTCGGTCATTAGTGATAGGATTCGTGGGGGAGTTAGGAGATGAGGTTATAATGTTGATTAATTGATCTTTAGAACTTTATAACTCTGTAGTTCCATATACAGTCTTGTTTAGAATCCTATTTATGGCTGGCTACTTCTGTGTTATGTGTATGTGTTTCAGGTGCTTGTGCTTGTGAGACACACAAAGCTAAAAAGGGGGAGATTGAAGATGCAGCTGCTGAAGCAGCAATCTGTAGCAGCAATCTGTAGCAGCACCAGATGGGAGTACTTCAGAAGAGGTGCGGGCCAGCTGGTGGGCTTGAAGCTTGATGGGCTTGTGGAGTGGATCAGTCCAAACAAGTAAGGACGTGACTTACACTCAAGGAAGGCTGGAGGATATCTTTGGAGAAGATTTACTCAAGCTTGAAGATTTCCTTATTCTTAGGAGAAGATAAGGAAAGTGTACTTATCCATGAAGATTTATAACGAAGAGTAAATCTAGCATGGAGTGGAGGCCAAGGCTAGGTTGAGCCGCATGCCATTGGGTATAAATAGGTGTGTTTGAGTCGTGTAAGAACTTGAACACAACTAGAGCAAATACTTAGCAAAGGGATAAGGGTTTTGGGTAAACAAAGAAATCTTGTATCAAGGGCTAAGGGGAAAAGGGTTCACGTATCGGGTTGATTCGTGAACAGGATAGACTAGGATTAAGTGAAAGCAATACGTGTAAGTATTCAAGTCATTAATCTAGTATCTTTTTGAGAAACCCCTTGTGTTGTGTTCCTGGTCAGAACTGTTAGTGTGATTGTTCTGAAGCAGTAGCTATTACATTTTCATACGGAAACAGACCGGAGACTTTGGGAGCGCTTTTCAAGAGACTTGTCAAGGGAAAACCGAGGAGGTGAAGCTGAGATGGACCAAAGCTTTGGCACATGTTGCAACCATAGCCGGAGAACATTCTCTTAATTGGTATGTCTAAATGAATAAACAAAGCTTTTATCTTTCTCAAGCAAAATGCTTCACTTCACAACGCCTTTGTTTGAGAAATTATGTTAGATGCCGCGAAACAAAGTTTTTATTCTTTAGATATCACTCATTTTTTTTTAATTCTAAAAATACTATTTTCTAGAAAAGAAAGTTCAAAAATTCCAAAAATACCAAAAAAAAAGAAAGATTAAAGGATATAAATTTTTTTTTTTTTTTGGTTTGGGATAAGTATTTTACAATTAGTGTATAGTTTTAAAGGGTAGGGTGTAACTTTAGGGCTTAAAGTTTATGATTTAATTTTAAGCATTTTAAAGTTAATTTTTTAAAAAATAGTATTTTTGGAACTTTTGAAAAATTGGCATTTATGGAAGTTTTAAAATTGCTAGTAATTTTGGAAACAAAACTTAAAAAAGTGGTATTTTTTAGAATTGCCAATTTTGTTATGTTTTTTTTTTTTTTTTTTTTTTCGCTAAAATTTGGATGTTTTGTTTTGTTAGGGATAATGAAGCAGAGATGATCCAGAAGATTGCTACAGATGTTTCAGACGAACTCAATGTTACACCTTCAAGGGATTTTGAAGGGATGGTAGGACTTGAAGCTCACTTGACAAAAGTGAACTCTTTGTTATGCCTGGAGAGTGATGAAGTGAAGATGATTGGAATTTGGGGTCCTGCAGGGATTGGTAAGACTACCATTGCTAGAGCTTTATTTGACCAACTCTCTAGTAGTTTTGAACTTAAATGTTTTGTGGGGAATCTGAAGGAAAGTCTTAAGAGCACAATGGGTGTTTATGACTATGAAACCAAGAAGTCTCTGCAAAAGCTGGATATAAAGATAAATAATTTAGATGCAATAAAAGTACGGCTACAATTTCAAAGAGTGCTTATCATTCTTGATGATGTGGATGATGTACAGCAATTAGAGGTTTTGGCTGGAAAACTTTCTTGGTTTGGTTCTGGAAGTCGGATCATCGTTACCACAGAAGATAAGAAGATTTTGAAGGCACATGATGTTCAGGATATCTACCATGTGGATTTTCCATCAGAGGAAGAAGCTCTTGAGATCTTATATCGATCTGCTTTCCAAAAAAGGTCTGTACGAGATGGTTATGAAGAGGTTGCCAATAAAGTAGCAGAGCTTTGCGGTTATCTTCCATTAGCCCTTTGTGTTGTTGGTTCATCTTTGCTTGGGGAGAGCAAGCACGAGTGGGAACTTCAGTTATCTAGGATCGAAGCGAGTCTTGATAAAAAAAATTGAGACAGTATTAAGAGTGGGATATGACAGATTGGAGAAGATATATCAACCTCTGTTTCTTCACATTGCATGCTTCTTCAACAACCAAGTCGTTGGTGATGTGATATCTATGCTTCCTGATAAGAACTTGGATGTTAGAAATGGGTTAAAGGTTCTAGCTGATAGATCTCTCGTGCATATATCTACCTTTGGGCATATAGAGATGCACCACGATCTACTACAAAAATTGGGTAGACAGATTGTTCAAGAACAGTCTGAAGACCCCGGGCAACGTCAATTTTTAGTTGAGGCCGAAGAGATTCGTGATGTACTGACAGACGGAACAGTAAGTTTAAGTTCTTCCCTATATATTGCCTATTTTTAGTGATAACAAATTCATCAGTATTCTTTGGCAATATTTGGCAGGGTTCTAGATCTGTCATAGGTATATCATTGGATGCATCCAATATCGGAGAGGTTCCTGTTAGTAAGGGAGCTTTTGAAGGAATGCAGAATCTCCGATTCCTAAGAATCTATGGGAGCTTGTTTGGTAGACAAGGTACTTTGCAAGTACCAGAAGTTATGGACTATTTACCTCGTCTTAGGTTACTAGATTGGAATTGTTACCCAAGAAAAAGTCTTCCTTCAAAATTTCAGCCGGAACGTCTCGTCCAAATTCATATGCCACATAGCAATCTCGAGAAGCTCTGGGGAAGAACTGAGGTTGGTGTTTGATATTCTTTCTTGTGCTTCTAAGTTCTAATGATTCATTCTAAATAAGATATTTCTCATTTGTTGTGTTTAACATGCAGCCCCTTCCTAATCTCAAGAAATTTGATCTGAACCGATCCAGAAGATTGAAAGAAATCCCAAATCTTTCAAAAGCTACTAATCTCGAGACATTGATACTTGAGGCCTGCGAAAGTTTGGTGGAGCTTCCCTCTTCAATTAAGAATCTACAAAAACTGGAGATCCTTAATGTTCAATGGTGCTCTAAGCTACAAGTTATTCCCACCAACATCAACTTAACATCTCTTGAGAGACTCGATATGAGTGGTTGCTTACAGTTGAGAAGTTTTCCAGATATCTCCAAAAACATCAAGACTCTCAATCTCGGAGATACAAAGATAGAAGATGTCCCTCCATCAGTTGCTGGATCTTTGTTTTGTCTTGAGCACCTTAACATGTGCAGCAGAAGCCTCAAGAGATTGACACATGTCCCACTATCTATAAAGTCGCTATTTCTTGAAAACAGTGATATAGAGAGGATTCCAGATTGCGTCATTGGTCTCACTCGTCTAGTATATCTTAGCGTCGAAAACTGCACAAAACTCAAGTCAATTCCGGGTCTTCCTTCCTCTCTCAACTACCTTAGAGCAAAAGGTTGTGTATCACTCAAGAGAGTATGCTTCTCTCACCCAATCGTGGCACTCGAATTCATCAACTGTTTGAAACTGGATGAAGAAGCAAAAAGAGGAATCATAC
This sequence comes from Draba incana, assembly GCA_963576765.1. Classification (NCBI taxonomy): domain Eukaryota; kingdom Viridiplantae; phylum Streptophyta; class Magnoliopsida; order Brassicales; family Brassicaceae; genus Draba; species Draba incana. The sequence goes on from OY755210.1 coordinate 12,186,865, forward strand.
AAAAATCAAATTACAAATATGTATGCTTACCAGGTAAAAAAATCCCTGCAGAGTTCACTCACAAAGCTAAAGGGAGATCCATAACCATCCCTCTGGCTCCTGGTACTCTCTCTGCTTCCTCAAGGTTTAAGACTTGCATTCTCATTTTGCCATTTGAAGACTTCTCTTCTGAAGCTATAAGTTGTAGTATAAGAAGCAAAGGAGGTGTTACAGTCAACAAATTGGAAAGGTATACAAAAATTGGGTCAAAACATCTGCTTATATCTCATTTTGACTTGTTTCGCCAACGAAACAGATGCCATGAAGTGGATGTGACTATGAGCGAGATTACATTTGAGTTCAACCACAAGAACATAGGTGACAAGATTATTGAGTGTGGTGTACAGATCATGACAGAGGAAGCTGAGGGCAGCAGCAGCTGGCAATTGGACAACTTTGAAACTGAAAGTAGCAGAAGCGAAATGGAAAACTTTGAAACTGAGAGTAGCAGCAGCGAAGATGGAGATGGAGACTACGAAGTGGATTATTACAAAAATGAAGGCAACACCAATCACCACACAGATGAAGATGGAGATGGAGACTATGAAGAAGAAGATTGGCTTGAGTGTCTTTGTAATTTATTAAATATTACAAAGAGAAGCAGTAAACATACGGGTTTTAGAATTAGGTGTAGGAAGCTTAGTCTGAAGAGAAGCAGATGAATATGAAAGAGCGGAATTCTCGTGGAGTCTCATGAGACCAAACCAGTTTTAGTACTCTCTTATTAGTTCCTCCACCATCTTCATAAGGTTCCATGTCATACAGAACAGATAGAGATGGATTTAGTTTGGGAAGCTTAATCTGGGGTGGAAGAAGATAGAACTTACATGATATTAGGGATACTTATTGGCTTGAGTATATTTGTAATTTATTAAATGTTGAGTGAGATTGGAATATATGATCCTAGATAATACAAGTATGTTACTAGTATATAATATATATATGTGAAAATAGTTATGCTTTTCATCTGTAAAGGGCTTGATGGATTACTAATTCTGGATATTGCCTTGGTGATATTGAGGTTTGTTTCACATGCTTCCCCTCATTTTTAACTTGTTAATACTAAGGTCGCCTCGTGATGCACAATAAGTATTTGCCTTAGAGGTATTACATTGGTCCCTTTCTAGGGTGGTTTGCTCAAATCCTACAGTTATTAGGTAATATGACTAAAATCATATAAATTTTTTTTTTATTACTGGCATTTTTTTAATACCAAGCGTGCCCTTTTGTTACGTTGTGACAAAAAACGTAATTACAAAAATGCCATAGCCACGTAAGCAACCACGTAGGAAACCGCTGACATGTATAATGAACTCAACCGTAAAGAGAAACGGCTGAGTTATGGTTACGTTGCAGCTGAATTATGGTTACGTTGCGGCTGAGTTAAAAAACGCGGCTGACTTATGAGAGATCGCCTGACTTACGAACATAAATAAGCCGTTAGTTACGGCTAATTTACAGAAATCTGGCTGACTTATGAGAAAACGGCTGACTTACGAACATAAATCAGCCGTTAGTTACGGCTGATTTACAGAAATCTGGCTGACTTATGAGATAACGGCTGACTACGAACATAAATCAGCCGTTAGTTACGGCTGATTTACAGAAATCTGGCTGACTTATGAGATAACGACTGACTAACGAACACAAGTTACGGCTGAGTTATACAACGGCGGGCTGATTTGTGGAAAATTGGCTGAGTTTTAGATAAAAGACGGCTGAGTTATGTTCGTAAGGTTGGCTGACTTATGAGAGGCAGTTACGACTGACTTACGTAAATCAGCCGTAATTGGCTGGGTTAACACTAAGTTATGGCTGACTTATTATCGAAAGATTAATTACTAGAATAACATTCATTTGACGACTGATTTATTTGACAATACGGCTGACTTAATATTTCTTATCCTAATTACGGCTGATTTATTAGCGAAAGATTAATTACTGAAATACTATTCACGTTGCGGCGGACTTACGTTATACTTGATGGCTGATTTATTAATGGCTGAGTTATGTGTTTGTTTGGCGGCTGACTTACCGATATTCCATGTCATCTGTTCCGATTTTCCATGTCATCAATTCTTATTTTCCATGTCATCAGCTCTTACAAATCAGGGTCTTCATCTACGACCTTCTTCTTATTCTTCTTCATCTACGTTTTTCATTATTTTCATTCATTAGAGATCTTATGGATCCGGTAATTATTGTTTCCGTAACTGGGTTAAGAAACACAGATATGTATTCAAAGCCAATGGTAGAGGGTGTAGAGTTGTGCATATAGATGAGAAAACAACACTAGACGAACTTGCGAAGATAGTACTCGATGATTACAGATTGAAGGAGTCGAGCCATCAGATTCAACTGAGCTACATGTTCTCGAATAAAGCTTTGAAAACAATGGCGCACGATACTCCACCAGTTTACCTCTCCCATACTCGACAGTTGCAAGTTTTTTTAAGCTTCAGAAAAATTGAACACTTACGTCTTTATGTGGAGATTACGGAGAATGAAATTAGTCGGAATGACGGAGCGAGAGAGAATAATAAAAGTTTATTCACTTATAGCTCAGAAGTTGAATCTAGATCCGAAGATTACGGTGGGAGTTATGATGCTTTCAATTTGGAGGATGAAGAAGAAGAAGATGAAGTGGGCGAAGAAGATGAAGTAGGCAAAGAAAATGAAGTAGTCGAAGAAAATGAAGTAGGCGAACAAGACGAAGAAGATGATGAATTTGACAGCCGATTTGATATGTTCGACGACTCGGATGGTGAGTCATCTCAAGATGATAACTTCAGTTTATACGAAGACGAAGATTCACCGACACTACCTCCTAAGAAGAGACCGCATAACTTGTCGACGAGCGGATCCAAAGGGAATCCGGAGGTTCCAAGGTTAGATTTGTCTTCCCTAAACCTCTCGGTAGGGCAACGATACGAGAGTAAAGCCGATTTGGAGAAACGACTGAAACTTCTTACGGTGAGGGATCGATTTGATTTTGATGTAGACGTATCCGATTTGGATATACTCGTTGTTAAGTGTTGGTTTGGTGGATGTCTCTGGAGAGTTCGTGCTACTACACTAGGGGATCCCCCGACATTTTATGTTCGTATTTACGATTCGGATCATTCATGTTCTGTAACTGAGCGTTCTGGTCGATCTCAAAAAGCAACAGCGGCTATTTTATGAGAGTTGTACAAGGACTTTCTCAGCGACGTTGGTCCGTCAGTTCGACCTAGGAGTGTCGGAATATCTATCCAGAAGCAATTTGGTGTAAAGGTAATTATTAGTACGTTGCAGCTGATTTATAGTTATATTACAGCTGAGTTATATTATAAACTTAACGGCTGAGTTATTTAATATCAATGGCTGAGTTATATTATAAACTTAACGGCTGAGTTATTTAAACTTAACGGTTGAGTTACTAGTATGTTTCGGCTGACTTATTGTTACGATGCGGCTGACTTATTTGTATCATTTTCCATGTGGTCAGATGGATTATTGGAAGACACATAGAACGCTAAGGTTTGCAAGGGAAATCGAGATGGGAACTCCTGAGAGTGGGTTTGAAGACTTACCTTCTTACTTATACAAGATAAGAAGGGCAAATCCGGGTACAATTACGCGTCTTCAAATCGATGAGTTTGAAAGATTCATGTATGTGTTCCTTGCATTTGGTGCGAGCGTAAATGGGTTTCCTTTCATGCGCAAAGTTGTCGTTGTCGATGGTACGTTTCTTAAGGGTAAATACAACGGGACGCTTCTCACAGCACTAGCCCAGGACGGTAACTTTCAGATTTTCCCAATTGCCTTCGGTGTGGTTGACACTGAAAATGATGATTCGTGGCACTGGTTTTTTACTCAGCTAAAACTTGCGATTCCTGACGATGAGGGTCTTGCGATAATCTCGGATCGGCATAACTCGATAGGGAAAGCAATTAGGAATGTGTATCCGTTGGCTTCTCGGGGAATTTTCACTTATCATTTATATAAGAACATATTGGGAGCGTACAACAGAAAAGATGTCTTTCGTCTGGTGAAGAAAGCGGCAAGATGTTGTAGGATGGCTGATTTTACTGCGATATATGAGGAGATTCAAGCGATTAATACTGAACTCCATGCCTACCTCGAAAGAGCTGATGTCCGACTGTGGGCGCGTGTTTATTTCCCGGGTGAAAGGTACAATTTGATGACTACGAACATAGCGGAATCAATGAACCATGCACTGTCAAATGCTAGAAGTCTTAACATTGTTCGACTATTAGAATCGATACGGGTTATGATGACCAGTTGGTTTGTTGAACGGAGAGAGGATGCTAGAAAGCAGCTAACAACGCTTTTGCGTGGTGTCGAGAAACAACTACATGTAAGTCAGCCGTAACATTTCATAAGTCAGCCGTAACATTGCATAAGTCAGCCGTAACATTTCATAAGTCAACCATAACATTTTTTTATTCTGTATTTATAATAGGGTCGTGTTACTACCGCCAGACTTATGACGACACAAAGGATTGATGATTATCACACTGAAGTTATATATGGATCTTCTGGGGATTCTTTGCATGTTGTGAATTTGGACGGAAAAACATGCACATGCCGGCGTTTCGAAAGGGAGAAATTACCATGTGTGCATGCAATCGCAGCTGCCGAGTACAGGGATAAATGTCGTATATCCCTGTGCAGTCCTTACTATCACAACAATTATTTAGTAAACGCATACGCTGAGTCGATCATGCCGAAAGATTCAGCGCTCCAAGTTCCTGATAACGTAGCTAACCAACCGTGCTTTCCCCGGTTGTTCGGAGACCACCAGGACGGCCTAAGAAAGGTAGGATGAAATCTGATCTAGAAGTTGCACTTGACAAGAAACGTCCTAGGAAAGAACACACATGTTCTCTTTGTAAACAGGTTGGACATAATGCAAGAACTTTTCCAATGTAGAAAGTTTGTATAAGTCAGCTGTAACATTGAATAAGTCAGCCGTAACATTTCGTAAGTCAGCCGTAACAATTCGTAAGACATTACATTGCATTATAAATCAGCTATTTCAGTATTATCTTATCTATATAAATCAGCCATCATACATTCATAAATCAGCCATCATATATTCTTAAATCAACCAAAAAACGAATTTTTTATTCATAAATTAGCCAGTGCATTATAAATCAACCATCATACATTCATAAATCAGCCATCATACAACCAAAAGAACTCTGAAAAATTTCTACATTTTCATCATCATATTGAATCTCACAGCAGCTAGATCCTTCTTCCGGTGTAACTTCAACCATGTTTGGCTACGGGGATGGTGACCGGGTTGTCCGGGATCCTGTGTGACAAGGGACATATAGCTTGCTCTTCTTGCTGTACTAAACTGTGCTACTGTCCTGCACAGTTCAGGGCCGGCCGTCCCAACATTCACTTGCAAGAGAAATTACCCAAATATGTGTTAGATTAAGCGCATAAGGGGAATGGAAACCACACTTATAACGATTTAATCTTAAAAAGTTTAAAATAAAATTTTCAAAAACTTTTTCAAAACCCAATACTCCAAATCATAAACCCAAGAGCATTGCTCTGATATAAAAGAAGAACAAAGACTTTTCTGATTTTTATTTGATAATTGGATACATACAAATGAGCCATATAACAAGTATATATAGGCGCAAATATAACTTGCAACATTTAATCCGGGTCATTTACTATTCAACGGCACTGTTGGCCGGTCAACTTGCAACATTTACTGTTCAACATTTACTGTTGTATGTTATGGCTGAGTTATGGTATTACGATACGGCTGAGTTATGGATTTTGTTTACTGTACGGCTAAGTTGTGGATTGATTATTATGGTTGAGTTATGGATTTTTGGCGGGATTTTTCCCGCCCAAAATAGAAACACGAAACGTCGTGACACGGCTGAGTAATGGTATAGAAAGACGAAACATCACGATACGACTGAGTTATAAGTTATCACGGTTGAGTTATGTAAATCACGGCTGAGTTATTATACTTGACGGCTGAGTTATGTAAATCACGGCTGAGTTATTATACTTGACGGCTGAGTTATGTTTTACAATTTAAAACTTGTAAACAAAAACAAAAATTGTTGTAAACGGCTGAGTTATAAGTTATAAGTTATCACGACTGTGTTATGGCAGTCCATTATAAATCAGCCATTACAGAATTACTTAATCATTAGAAATCAGCCATTACATTATAACTCAACCAATTACATTTATAACCTATTCTGTTAAAGATTTGGAAACAAAGCATGTGGCGAATGTGCAAAATGATCCGTCTGATTTGGATCCTCCAGTTCTGGCTACTCCAAAAGAATCCACAACTGTCCCTGAAAAGGAGTTACTAGTAAATGTGAAGGTTGAAAAGATCTTGAGTCTTGGTATGATGATTCTGATATCATTGCGGTAAGTGATTGAGGCTTACCACCATGATTGAGGCAATCATTCGCTTGCAAGAGAAATCACCCAAATGGTATGTTGTCTGCGACTGAGCTGGAAACTGGGAGACTAGCTCTGGCAGGAAGTAGCATGGTTGTTTTGTGTTATAGAGGATTTTCCCTGCAAACTCAAACCCCGTAAATGAGTAATTTTCTAACCTATTCCTACTTAGAACGCATATAAATCAGCCATTACATTATAACCTAGTCAACTCCTTCACCAGTTCTTCAAGTTTGGCTACGGATGGTGAAACATTTTCTTCCCCAATGGGTTCCGGTGTAACTTCAACCATGTATGAGAACTTGTGGGAGTTAACACCATGATTGAGGCAATCATTCGCTTGCAAGAGAAATCACCCAAATATGTGTTAGATTAAGCGCATAAGGGGAAGAACAAAGACTTTTCTGATTTTTATTTGATAATTAGATACATACAAATGAGCCATATAATAAGTATATGTAGGCTCAAATGAAACTTGCAACATTTAATCCGGGCCATGTACTATTCAACGACACTTGCATAAGTCAGCTGTAATATTGCATTAGTCAGCCGTAACATTTCATAAGTCAGCCGTAACATTGCATAAGTCAGCCGTAACATTTCGTAAGTCAGCTGTAACATTTCAGAATTACTTAATTTAGCCAGTCCATTATAAATCAGCCATTACAGAATTACTTAATCATTATAAATCAGCCATTACATTATAACCCAGCCAATTACATTTATAACCTATTCCTACTTAGAACGCATATAAATCAGCCATTACATTATAACCCTAAATCTCTGTATCATCATCATCATTAGTGTCATCATCTTCAATGTCATCATCATCATTATCATCATCATCATCATCATCATCATCATCATCATTCCACCATTGAATCTCTGTTCTAGAGTTGATCCTTCTTCCGATATAACTTCAACCATGTATGAGTTATACACAAAAAACGGCTGAGTTATAAGTTATCACGGCTGAGTTATTATACTTGACGGCTGAGTTATGTTTTACATTTTAAAACTTGTAAACAAAAACAAAAATTGTTGTAAACGGCTGATTCATTTATATAAACAAAAACAAAACATTTAATTAAGAGAAGTTACATTGTCCATACAGAAAATTATCAGGGCCTAACTCATCAAACATTTTGACAAGAGCAAGCCAAACTCTATAAGTCATCCATATCCTCTTCAACGTGCTCATTTGAGTGTGAAATAGCATTCTAGCCAGCAAATTAAACTGTGTCCAAACTGTCAAATGATGCCTCGGATCCCATCTGTATTTTCACTATAAAAAGAAACAAAAAATATTAGTGTTAAAGAAACAAAAAGTTAAATCTAATAAGAATACATTATCGGTTATGCCTACAGTTAGTTTAAGAAACCACTGTCCCTTAACATCATCGGGAATGAATCGGTAAGTCGGCCACGGCTGAACCCATCCCTCTCGAAGAATATCCGGGATCGCCTGCGAGAGATCGTGTAAAAACTTAAACCACGTAACAGTAGTTTTGTCACACCAAACACCCGCACCAGGGTTTAGAAGAGGGAGGTTATCCCGATCTTGCATGTTGTATATGGCATTGACCATGCTCTCAAACTTGGATGTATATGCAGGGACAATCGACATGATGTATGTTTTGATGAGATTAGGTTTTTTTTCTTAGGTTTTTTTTCTTTTGTTTTCTATGGTTTTTTTTTCTTAGGTTTTGATGATATTAGGTTTGATGAGAAGGGCTATATATATATATATGTAGAGAGAGAGATAGGAAGACGAAACATAGCAATAGGGAGAGATAGGAAGACGAAACGTCGCAACTTAAAATTTTACACTTGACGGCTGAGTTATACGAACTTCACGGCTGAGTTATGGATTTTTCCCGCCCAATATAGAAACACGAAACGTCGTGACACGGCTGAGTTATGTTTAAACCAAAAAAAAAAATTGTTGAGTTATGGTATTACGATACGGCTGAGTTATGGATTTTGTTTACATTACGACTGAGTTATGGATTTTGTTTACATTACGGCTAAGTTTAATTTAAACAAACACAAAACCAATGTTTTCAGAATCAAACGGATTCATGGCCAAAGATAGATGATCTCGGAATCTAACGACAGGAAAAGCAACTTTTGTCTCCATACACCCGAGTCAGACGAATTCACAAAAACTCTCCACTTCTTGCTATCACTAGCACTAGTCTCACAAGTCCTAACCACCTTAAAGCTCGAGGCTTGACCGTCTTCCTCAACAGGGGTTTCCAAAGTAGTGAACTTACATGGCTGAGGAGGGTGAGGGATCTCGACCCAGTTTTGTAAACCCGGATTACCAACAAAGGATTTGAGAGAATCGCGACCAATCTCGACCAAAATCAATCCATTAGAAGAAGCTCGATAGAAAGTAGGGAGATTCGTGGGATCTGGGGTGAGATAAGAACCTGGAGAGTTGGAAATGTTCCATAACTCGCAACAGTGGAAACCGAATTCGATATGTGCGTTAGGGACCATGAGTGACCAGATAGATAAGTCCATGTGGAGAGAGACGAAGAGACGGCGTAAGTAGGGAGATTCGATTAAGGCTTTCCATGGTTTGGAGACGCATTTGAATCTGGCCAGGGTTTTCAGAGGTATACCGGTAAGTATCATAGTCAGTAGCTCCTCTGGGATTCTTCCTCTTGGCGTTGCCTCCATTATTATGGATGAGTTATGGATTTTGTTTACATTACGGCTAAGTTGTGGATTCATTATAATGGCTGAGTTATGGATTTTTGGCGGGATTTTTCCCGCCCAAAATAGAAAGACGAAATGTCGTCACACGGCTGAGTTATGGTATAGAAAGACGAAACGTCGCGACATAGCTGAGTTATGGTATAGAAAGGTGAAACGTCGCGACACGGCTTAGTTATAAGTTATCACGGCTGAGTTATTATGTTAATCACGGCTGAGTTATTATACTTGACAGCTCAGTTATGGTTTACATTTTAAAACTTGTAAACAAAAACAAAACATTTAATTAAGAGAAGTTACATTGTCCATACTGAAAATTATCAGGGCCTAACTCATCAAACATTTAGACGAGTTATGGTTAAGACGGCTGAGTTATGGTTAAGACGGCTGAGTTATGGTTAAGACGATTGAATTATGTTTAAACCAAAAACATTAATAAATAATAAAAAGAAGAAACAAATCACATCCACATTATCCTTATACAATTTCTAAAAACAAACCTATTTCATAATCCCAAAAACAAATCTCACAAAATGAAGCAGAAGAAGTAGTTATGTCTTCGTTAATACCATAACCATTCCAAGCACAATTGCTTTTCAAGAAATTCGTCGTCCCACCATTGCAATTGCAACCTCCATAAGTGTAACTTTCTTTCAGCTCTCTCATCTTCCGATTGCCACCCCACTCAATCTCATCACGAACATTTTTTCTAAGTTTCGGCATCTCCTCCATTGTCGTTGACATCATAGGTTTTAATAACGAAGACAATACTTTTAGACCTTCCACTTTCGTTGCTCTTTCTGCTATACAAACCATTCCATAGACATACCGAGCTTTTTTATTGCCTTTCTTTGCAGCTTTAGCTAAACATGCCCTGCCTTTATCTCCTTCTACATCATCTAGACAAACCACATTTTGGCCTATATCAAAATAGTTGTAGACACCTTTGCGGTATAGAGCCTCAGGGTTTCCATTCCTTAAGCACCTATCGAAGAATTTGGAAAATGCTTTAAAAGTGTGAGGAAATCATGGAAGGAATGGAACGTCACGAAGTGTTACTCTTTCTACAACCCATTTTTTGTCGCAACAATTTCTGAAAGCCTTTGACACTTGATGGAGATTGTCGATGTCGGAAATGGAAGAAGACCCAACAACTGCACATATCTCTTCGAGAATCTCATTTGGCAACGAGTTCAGATATATTGTTGGTTTGGCGGAATTTTTTCTCTTCAACAGAATTATTGCTAGAATAATTGTACAAGAACAAACCAAAACCAGACCATGGTTCCTGCAAATTTGATAGGAAAGAAAATTCTTTTTGGAAGTTTGGAGGATATGGATGATGGTAGTGGAAGTTAAGAGGATTTGGATATATATATAAAGGACTGTTCATTGGCTTTGTAACTATTTCTTGGCACCCGTTCCAATTTTGGGGAAGTGTTCATTGAATCCTTGCGTGTTGTCTTTAGTTCATTGGTTTTGTAACTGTTTCTTGGCACCCGTTCCTAAACGACTGTTCGTTAACCCGCGACTACTACCAACTTCGTTGGAAGACGAAACGTCGCAACTTAAAATTTTACACTTGACGGCTGAGTTATAGGAACTTCACGGCTGAGTTATGGATTTAGGGTTTAGGGTTTAGGGATCATGGTTTAGGGTTTAATGTATAACATTTAAAAAGTATATGATTTATAGTCTCAACAGAATCAAATTATACACATTCAATTGAAAAAATTGTATATGGTTTATTGTATATGATTTTGGGTCTTAATTATCTATAGGTAATGTTTGAAGTACTTGTAAGACAACATATATCTCAAGATCAAGTTAGATCACATTTTCGATGTCATACACATTCAGTTGTATAAATTGAAGAAACTATACATATTCATTTCATATTAATAAAATGAGCTTAATTATAATTTTGTAAGTCTTAAATCTTATATAAATGGTTTTAGGGTATGGTTGAGTTATCTAAATGACACGGCTGAGTTATCTAAACATACCATAAGTCTTCAAATTACATTTCCGATTTTAGGGTATGGCTGAGTTATCTAAACACAATGGCTGAGTAATATATCATAAAAACCATAAGTTATACACAACAAACATACCATTTACAGTCAAATCCTAATACCAAAAACAAAAATTGTTGAGTTATGGTATTACGATACGGCGGATTCAGGGCCAAAGATAGATGATCTCAGAATCTAACAACGGGAAAAGCCGCTTTTGACTCTATACACCCGAGTCAGACGAATACACATAAACTCTCCATTCCTTCCTCTCAATAGCACTAGTCTCACAAGTTCTAACCAACCACCTTAAAGCTCGAGGCTTGACCGTCTTCCTCAACAGGGGTTACCAAAGCAGTGAACTTACATGGCTTTAATTGACACGGCTGAGTTATGGTATAGAAACACGAAACGTTGTGACACGGCTGAGTTATGGTATAAAAAGACGAAAAGTCATGACACGGCTGATTTTTGTTTATATGATGGCTGACTTAGTCTTATGTTTATGTTATTGCAGACTTATGTTTATGTGATGTCTGATTTATGTTTATATTATGGCCATTACACAATTACTTAATCATTATAAATCAGTCATTACATTATAACCCAGCCAATTACATTTATAATCTCTTCCTTCTTACAACACATATAAATAAGCCATTACATTATAACCCATCCAATTTCTTCTTCAATTCTTCAAGTTTGGTCCTTGGCCGGCCGGCCGTCCGTCCCAATCTATTTTCTTCTTCAACTCTTCAAGATATTTTCACGGCCGTCCGTCCCAACATATTTTCTTCTCCGGTGTAAATTCAACCATGTATGAGAACTTAACACCATGATTTAGGCAATAATTCGCTTGCAAGAGAAATCACCCAAATATGTGTTAGATTAAGCGCATAAGGGGAAGAACAAAGACTTTTCTGATTTTTATTTGATAATTGGATACATACAAATGAGCCATATAACAAGTATATATAGGCTCAAATGAAACTTGCAACATTTAATCCGGGCCATTTACTGTTCAATGGCACTGTTGTGGATTTTTAGCGGGATTTTTCCCGCGCATCTACATATTTACTTCTTCTGAGATTTAAATTTAGCATAAGTCAGCCATCACATAAACATAACAATAAGTCAGCCATCACATAAGTCAGGGACTAACTCATCAAACATTTCGATACGGCTGAGTTATGGTATAACTTCATGGCTGAGTTATGGTATTACGATACGGCTGAGTTATCTAAATGACACGGCTGAGTTATCTAAACATACCATAAGTCTTCAAATTACATTTCCGATTTTAGGGTATGGCTGAGTTATCTAAACGCAATGGCTGAGTAATATATCATAAAAACCATAAGTTATACACTAAAAACATACGATTTACAGTCAAATCCTAATAATAAAAAATATCAGTTGAACTGCGCATACATATCAAAGCCATCTTCATCGAAGATCTCTGCTGCCATCTTCACCCGTAAACCCTGAATATTTACATCGCATATCCCATCAAAAGTTACACCAAGCGCTAGACATTCGACAAACTTCAGTGAATACACCCCACAATCGCCAACTTGGGTGTTTTGGGGAATGTTTTTGCCGCTTTTCCATCTAAACGCAAATTGTTTTTTGCAAACGGTTTTTTTGCCAGGAATTACAACATTGATCATTGCAGGGATCATTTCCATCAGCGGCCTAAATGCATCTAGCATTTTTTGTTGACTTTCAGGAGTTACCTGTCCAATGATGGGATCGTAGGCATCAATCTTCTCCTTCAGAAGATCCACGTGAAACGCCACCCAATGATCGCCTCCAGTATGAAGAACTCCATACAAGTGATCGACATCTTCTAACCACTTTTTGTTTGTCGGAAGGTCTGAGGGAATCGCACCGTTTATGAGTGACTCATAGCTTGAGTCTTTGAATTTGAACATCTTTGGCTTCATCTTGAACTGAGCGAAATCCCCAATCCATGATCCTAGGAACCATTGGTCCACAAAGGCAATGCGCTTGGAACAAAATGGGTTGGGATCTTGCATGGACCTTTTGATGAGGACTCTGATATACGAAGCAATATGTTGTACACAGAATATTAAGTCAGCCATTATCATAACTCATCCATTATTAACCATAACTCAGCCATCAAACAACCATAACTCAGCCATCAAACAACCATAACCCAGCCATCAAACAACCATAACTCAGCCATTAAACAACCATAACTCAGCCATAAATAATCATAACCCAACCATTAACTAACTAATAACTCAGCCATAAATAATCATAATTCAGCCGTAACTTATACTTACAGTGTCAAACAACAATCCATAATCACGCTTCGGCCACTGCGCTCTTTCACTGATGAGTACTCTGTAGAAATTAACTTCCTCGTTACTACCATCTGTCAGTGGAATGTCCCTAACAATCAAACACAAGTCAGTTTAGGTAAATATTGCTAATAGCTGTATAAAATAAAATAAAATGGTGTAAAAGTCCATACTCGAATCGCCTTAGATGTTGCATAAGTTTAGCCAATTTATCCGGGTCAACAGGTGAGAGAGGATCATAGATTGCTGATGAAGGTTCAACATCCTTCCTCATGCACATCGTCCCTTTGTCTCCAAAAAGATAAGGAAAACTGCTGATAAAGGACGGCTTGTCTTCGATGTTGACCCAGTTGGACCAAATTGAACATCCCTCACCCGATAAGTCTTAATTTTCGCTAACCTAAGCTTTTCATCTTCGTCCTCATCAGACTCCGGTTACAATTCATTTCCTTTTGCGATCGCTTCCTCGGTCACATCCTCAAGATCAGTTTCACCTCCAGTCTTCCCCTTCATCTTCCCAGGAGTAGGTGGAATAATAGGTAGTCTTATTCTTGTTTGGACCTCCTTCTTTAACTCAGCCGGCTTATTCTTTAACTCAGCCGCTGCCTTCTCTTCCTTGTTCTTTAACTCAGCCGCTTCCTTCTTCTTTAACGCAGCCGCTTCCTTCTTCTTAGCAGCGTTCTCCTTCCTTTTAGCAGCAGCCGCTTCCTTACCTGCATCATCAACCTTAGCAGCATCATCAGCCTTCTTCTTACCTGCATCATCAGCCTTAGCAGCCTCATTTTCTTTTGGTTTTTGCCTCCTGGAGCCGCGTCGTACATCTGGTTGCTTAGCAGGAGACTTAGTAGGAGAAATAGAAACGAAATCTGGCAGACCACATCCTAACAAATTCTTTTTCGCCTCAGGAGTACCCTTAGGAATTTCGGCCTTCAATTTCGACCCCGCAGCTTTCTCTTCGGCCTTACCAAGTTCATCAGGGGTACCCTTAGGAATTTTGGCCTTCAATTTTGGAAAATACTGCTGCGGAGTTCGACTTTCGGCCTTAGTCGGCTCATCAACAACATTATCAGGGGTCTTAGATTCCGAGTTAAGAACCGTTGGACTATTAACTGACTTATGCCGTGGTAATGTTTGCGTTTTTGGGCTGCGAACAAAGTTTTCAGCACTTTCCGATAAACCCAGAACTTTTAGACGCTCATCCACTGCATCTTTGGCATAATCACCAATTTTCTTCTCCATATTAGCAAATTTTCGGGTTAACTCTCCAATGTTGGAATCAATGGCCTCAAACTTCGACCCACACTTCTCAAACATAGACTCAACCTTCTCAAACATAGAGTCATGGTGCTCAAACTTACTCGCAATTTTGTCCAGCGTAGCGACTATGGTATTCAGAGCCGCCGCATCCTCGCTTAAACCCTTTCCCTTTGCATCCTCCTTCTTCTCTATATCAGCAGCTTCACCCTCGTGTTTCTTATCTTTCTTCTGCTTCTTTTTGGGTGGCTCAAACTCAGAGTCATAAGGAACTATAGCCAACTTGGGTTTTTTCTTCTCCTCCTCCTTCCTCTGCACATCCCAATAATTACCTGCTACATACCTACCAGAATGTAGGTCTCTTATCAGGTTATTCAGTTGTCGGTCATCGTCTTGACCCGGCCACTGAGGAAACATGTCTTCTACAAACTCCTTTGAAACCATATGCCTCACACGCACCTACAACAGTAACTCATAACTCAGCCATCAAATAATTTAACCCAGCCGTAAAAAGAATAACTCAGCCATCAAACAAACAAATCATAACTCAGCCATCAAACAAATCATAACTCAACCATCAAATTACCATAACTCAGCCATCACATAAATAATAACTCAGCCGTAGAATAAATAATAACGCAGCCATCAAATAAAGAATAACTCAGCCATCAAATAAAGAATAACTCAGCCTAAAACCTTACATGACCATGGTCTTTAATCTCCTTCTTCAGGACACTATCAAAACTTGCACGTGTCCGCGTTGCATCCCATCAAAGAAGCGGAACTTCTTCTTCCTCACCGACTAGTTTGCCAAAGCGCTCTCGAAAGCAACTGACAGATTCATATGACCAAGCCAATAAAGCGTAACTCATGCCGTTGATGTAGTATGTCTTTCCTGCTGGATTCAACGACTTAATTAATACTACCAACAAGAGCTTCAAATGCAGCCCGACCCCATTGATAAGTCATCATGGCTTGATCATCGAATACTCTTATTGCAATTTCAAACGGTGTCCTAGAATTATGATGCAAAGCATAAATTCCCATGGCTTGAAGAACTAACAGCCCTAACCATTTACGCTTTTCAAAACTCCAGGCCCGACAGCCTCTTACTGCTGCCCTCAGTTCATCAGATTTGGGTCCAAACCCATGTGGCACATTCAACTCCTCCCAGAACTCTCTGTATTGGTCAGGTTCAATACTTTATGTTGGCACTGGATGTCTGGATCTGTGTTTAACCCAGTGATCTCACCAAACTCGAGTAAGCTAAACCTGATAGGTTGATCACCAATCACACACCAAATCTCCTTCTTCTCTACATACAGCTGTCTACACAGTAGATAGTGTACAGTCCTAGCAGACCACCCGCATTTTCCTTCAAATAGCTTAGCAATTATTCCAACAGGAAACTTCTTCAGTTCTTCCCACACCTCAAGTTCTAATTGATCTTTAACAAAACCGAAATCTCCCATATAGGAATAATGATTAAGCGCTCTATTTTCTAGATTGGCAGTGCGTCTTGATCTTCTAGGGTAATCAGGTGCTTGATGTTGTTCCATCTGATCACATAAGACTTAAATAACTCAGCCGCAATACTAACTCAGCCAAAACATAATATATAACTCAGCCGCAATATAACCATAACTCAGCCACAACATAATTTATAACTGAGCCGCAAAAAACCCTAACTCAGACACAATTTATAACTCAACCACAACATAATTTTTAACTCATCCGCAAAAAACCCAAATTCAACCACAATATAATTGATAACTTAGCCGCAAAAAAACCCTAACTCAGACACAACACAACAACCTACCTTTCGAAGACGATTACAGCCGATTAGAGAAGACGAATATGAGTACGAGGGAAGACGATTTCGATTGCGGAGAGAAGACGATCACGAGGGAAGACGATTTCGATTGCGGAGAGAAGACGATCACGAGGAAAGAAACAATGTTGATTTTGAAAGAATCTTAAACGGAGAAGTTAAACGGAGAAGACAGTTGAGAAAGTTTGTGGTTTTTTTCTTTTTTTCCTTTGAGTTATAACACTTAAACGTTCTGAGTTTACACATTCAGTTGTATAAATTGTATAAATTGAAGAAACTATACACATTCAGTTGATTTATATTCATTTTATTTTAATTATAATTTTGTAAGTCCTAAATCTTATATAAATGATTGTAGGATGAGTTATCTAAATGACACGGCTGGGTTATCTAAATGACACGGCTGAGTTATCTAAATGACATGGCTGAGTTATCTAAATGAGATGACATGGAAAATAAGAGCTGATGAAATGGAAAATCGGAACTGATGACATGGAATATAGGTAAGTCAGCCGCCAAACAAACACATAACTCAACCATTAATAATTTCAATTTAAGAAAAACTAATCAAAGGTAAAGTTTGAAGTACTTGTAACACAACATATATCTCAAGATCAAGTTAGATTACATTTTCGATTTTATACACATTTAGTTGTATAAATTGAAGAAACTATACACATTCAGTTGATTTATATTCATTTTATATTAATAAAATGAGCTTAATTATAATTTTGTAAGTCTTAAATCTTATATAAATGATTTTAGGGTATGGCTGAGTTATCTAAATGACACGGCTGAGTTATCTAAATCAGCGGCCATGTCATCAATTAAGAAAAAACTAATCAAGGGTGTTTATCGTAATTTACTAGGGGTGTGAAAAGATTTGAGTAATTTTTGAAAGATATATGGTATTCTAGTCATATAACCATAGTTCCATGGGATTTGAGTAATTTCCTCTTTTTATTTTTTCAAACATTGGTCCCTTAAATGTTTATACAAAACTTAATGAATTGTTCATTAATGTTTAATTTCTTTATCTCGTCGAAGCGCGTTTCAAGTCATCCAATATTTTCTACGAAGCTTCCTCGCTTCTTAATCTTAATCTTGGTGTCCTAAAATTAATATTATTTAATTACAAAAAAGTTTAGACACTCTCATTAGTGTCACCATTGAACATGACCTAAGTATATTATTTGGGAAGTAACTATGCACTAGAATTAAAGTTGAGTTTTTTATTAACATATATATTTGATATTTGATTTTAGTTGTCTTTAAATTAAGTTTATTATTATAGATAATCTTATTATATAAAAGAGAAGTCGGTCGACGTGAACGCGACACATAAGCAAAATTGTAACTCACGAGATCGTGACATGTGTCTAATATTGATCGGATGATGACACGTATCAATGTTTAATTTAGAAATTTTACTCTTTTTTGTAAATTTTACACGAAATGGTAATTTAGGATCCATGTTATTCTTTTGAATTCCAAATTATCTTGAAAAAGTTAATATTCCTAAATTAAATATGATAAAACATTGAATAGTTATCACAAGTTAAATAGAAGTTTTCAATGCTTACGAAAATATGGAAATTCTATAATACATAAGTAAGCATTCTACAGATTTTCCATTTCTAATAAGACTAGGTAAGGACCCGCGCCAAGCGCGGGATAAACAATGTGTACAGGTTATTCGATAAAATTTATATTCTAACAACGATATGTTGTTTGTTAAAAACAAACCAAAATTGTTTATTACAAAAGGTGAGTTTAGAACATGGATATTCAGCTAACTCTTATAATTTGATAACAAAGATTATTTAATTTGGCACCAAAAATGATGTTAAAGGATACATAGAATCAAAAATATTAATTAAATATCGTGATAATTATAGCACGGTGATATGCACTATCACCCTCGTACTTAAAAGGCATGATGTTGATAAAATTTGATAGTGGTGTAATTCTATCAAACTCAAGCCTTTACCACTTTGTATAAAGAGATTCTAGACACCATATTT
The DNA here is from genome assembly GCA_963576765.1 of Draba incana. NCBI lineage: Eukaryota > Viridiplantae > Streptophyta > Magnoliopsida > Brassicales > Brassicaceae > Draba > Draba incana. The sequence continues at coordinate 12,205,532 of OY755210.1, forward strand.
TATGCGCAACAACAATTAGCTTAAACTTGAGTTTTTTTTTCAATTGGAATCATTTGTTTTTTGAGTAAGTGTTTTGTGGATCTTGCATGCTTTCTAGTACTTGATACACACAAATAAAACATGCGTTCGTAAGAAATAATAGTATCAAAATCATACTATATAATCTTAGCATAATTTATTAAAAATTGTAAAATTGGTTTGTATATAAACACATTTTTATATTTAGAGATATACTAAATAAGAATATACCTTACTAAATAATTTCTTAGAGGATTGACAACCCTTAACAACCGTTGTCAAAACCAATGGTATGTTCAATCATGTTGACTTGAAATCAAAATTCAAAATGCTCGAAGCGTAAGAATCTTGAGAAATTTTAAATATAAACTAATAACAAATAAGTAGTTCGGATTCAATAATTAAGCAAAGTTGGTAATGAACTTATAAAACCGTAGTGACATATCGGCGATAACTGGTTTAAAGAAAATGCAGAGACCATAAGTAAATGATTCAAGTCATTGTGACCTTTCAATTCTCAGCATGTAGCAATAAGATCTCCACATTACGTCACTTCATAGAAAAACTTGATCGATGAGCTTCCAATTATTTATTTTCTCGTTCTTATCTCTACATAAAATATTTGGAATAATTCTTCGATTCACCCCTAGGGGTGAATCTTCTCATTCACCATTTTTTTATTAACTAATCAAAATTAAGTTGTGGGCCATCAATCTAATTAATTTAATTAAATCATTTACTATGTACCTAAATTTAATTAATTATAGGGACCAAAATAAATAAATATAGAAGTTTAACACTAAATTATTCAAATCAAATATTTTAAAATTTAAAATTAAACCCTAAACTCCAACCCAAACCCTACCCCTAAACTATATCCTAATTTGGGATTAGTTAACCCAAACCCAAAAATTAAATGAAATTGCAGCATTCAAAATAAAATCTTAAACCCTAACCCCTAAACCCCAAACCCAAACCCTACCCCTAAAATCATACCCTAATTTGGAATTGTTAACCCAACCCAAAAAATTTTAACTACAAATCTATTAGAAATTAATTTTTGTATTTGTAGTATTTTTTAAATAGATTGATGGCCCACAACTTAATTTTGATTGACTAATAAAAATGGGATAAATGAGAGGATTCACCTTAGGGGGTGAACCCAAGAATGTTTCAAATATTTAAAAGGCATGGGCTCATAATTGTTGAAATTTTCAATTATGAATTTTCTTAATATGATTTATCTTTTATTTTGGTAGAGTGTATGATAATCCTCTCCTTACCGTTAATTATTTGGATCAAACTTTTAGTTCAAAATTTTTTTTCACCCTAAACCCTAAACCGTAAACTCCAAACCTAAACCTTACCCCTAAAACTATATCCTAATTTGGAATTGTTATCCCAAACCAACCAATTATGAAGAATGGCTGAGTCACACGAACGTTATGGACGATTGTTCATAACTAATGACAACTTCATTTACAAATTGTGCTTATACACCTCTTTGTCCTCTACATATTTTGTTAAGTTGAAAATATGCAACTGCGCGGGACATTCCTAATTAAATATGTTGTTACACTAATTGTTCACCAAAAAGTAATATTTGTTAAAGCAAGCTATCTTATTTATACTATGTTATATTTTCTCTCTATTAAAAACTGGAAGGATTGCATTAACATAAACGATAAATTAAAAAAATACATCACCATCAAATTTCCTATAGAAAATTTTATTTAAAACATACATATTTAAAACATACATAGTATCGTAAAGACATATTTAGTATTTGGGCTTCTATCAAATCCAAGCCTCTCTCACTCCGTAAAAGGTCACTTTAGACGCTTTAATTTATGCTCAATAATTATTTTCAAACTCGAGTCTTTCTCTTTACAATCGATTTTGTTTTCAAACATACGCGACCATTCAAGTGATTTAGATGATCATGAGAGGCCAAATAGTAAGAAACTATTGTCAAACCTCGTCTTTTTTTTTATTAGTTATCCTCTCGGTTGAGAATAAATATTATCTACTCTTGCAACTTCTCTCGTTGTTTTTCGCAACTAATTCGTCATATATCAAATGCAAAACAGAGGAAAGAAACAATTCAAAAGATTATATCAAAACTATTTCTTAAACTCATTCTTAAGTCTACCAATCTCTGACTAATTACTCTTGGATTTTTACAAAATTTTCTCACCCACTTAAGGCTTTTTCCATGTAAATATTGTCCCTCTTCTTTTACTCTCACAAAAAAAACTCTTACATTTCTTTGTCAATTTTTGTCTTATGCTTTTCCTTTCCCAAATTTTAAGTTTCTTTGTTTTATGCAAAATTTTAATTTCTCCGGTACCATAATCTTTTAATGACAAATCATGCTTGCAAATCTTGCTTTTACGTTTCTTTATTCTTAATATATTTTATTTGTCTTTTCATTTCTGTCTTCTTATTCTCCTTCATCACCCTCTTCGTTCTTCTTTTTCTTCTCATTCTCTTTACCTTAATAAGAATCAGAAGAAATTTTATTTACAAAATCAATATTGAACTTTACAAAAAAACAGAATTAATATAAATTATCCATATAATAATAGACATATAATAATTATCTAATATATGGTAACTTTTTTTTTGTTATCAACACAATAAAAGAATGTCCTATAATTTCCGGAATTAGTCTATATACTTGAACCTAATTTTCTTCCATTACGAATTATATGCTTTGAGACGTTTTATCTTTTTTATCATTTTTTAGCTTAGCCATTTTCTACAAAATCTTATCATGAGTGTTAATTATTTTGTGCAGGGATAATCGATTTAAAATTTATCGCGAGCGCATCATAAATTATGAAAATTTTATTTCTATAATGAAGAATTCATATAGTAATTATCCGGTGCTATACATAGATATGAAATTCTATAGTTACCTTGCGAGGGAAACCACCAGTTATGCTAAGAAATCAACTAACGCGGAAGATTCAAAAGAACAAAACTAAATCATCTTAACCAATCACTCCAAGGTTACTCAAAGTAAACAGAAAAACATTCTCAAGCATAAGTTCTATACTGATCCAAGCAAAAGTTAAAAGAACTGATAGAATCTATAATCATTAAATATTAGGTTAATGAACTTCCATTATTTTTAGATTAGTTATATACATTTCAAAATTAAACAACATATACTTGTCTTTAATATGAAATGTAGTTTCTTTTGCCGAGCGTATGATATTCTTCTCTTTAGCGTTAATTCTATGGATAAAACTTTTGGGTCCTCCACACGGGATAAAAAATGTTTTAGATAAACCTTGAAGTGTCATACATGAATACTCGTAAAGCCTGGATAAAAAGTCCATCTTTTTGGAGTATGGGGATACTCAAGGAAGTCGACATTCGAGAGGTGAGTGTGTATTGTGTTTGGGACCATGTATGCAAATCATGGTTTATGTTCAATATTTATAGAACGGATGAGAAGAAGGGTAGAGTACCTAAAAATAGTGGGGTCGAAATATTTTTTTAGGTATTATGTTACTCGAGTATCCCCATTGTTGTCTTTTTCTATAAAGTGATGCTTCTTGATTTTGGTGTTCCTCTCTCATTTTTTTCCTTCTCTGTCTTGGAGTCCTCTTCCTCTTTTTATTTTTATTTTTATAGTATTTATAAAAAGAATGACACAGATCTTGGTCTCTAAATCGGCCAATACATTTTATCTAGTCACACCCTCCATATCTTCCGTAGGGGGGTTAGTGTTTTACTTTGGCGGCATATTGTTATAAAGCTAGCATAGTCTGTTAGAAATAAATACTATTAAACTCTAACATGGAAGCTTAAACCCTCACAGTACATGTAAATATTGAAAACAATACATAGATCTTAAACCCTAAATTCTTGCATGAAGTCTAAATCCAAATACAATGAAGTAAATTTTGATATTTTTAAGTAACCTTATGCCATCAAATTCTTTAATTGCTAAACCCCAACATAAACGTAAAAACCTTAACCATGCACATTTGATGGCTTATAAAAATGTGCTAGAAGTAAAAATGTCATTATTTCGTCGTGGCATTTCCTCTTTCAGAATTAAGATCTCCACCACATTATCTGATCCGATTCTTGAACAACTTGATCCTTTCTCCTTGATCTGATTGTTCTTGTCTCTACATAAAGTATTTGAGATTATGAAGGTATTGTTCGAATATAAACAATAATATTGTGTTTTGTCTTTTCTTACAGTAGCGGTAGAGCGGTACTGCATTTAGGATCAATGTTCCTGAATAACATTGTGATAGTTATTGGTTCATTGTTTTTTTTATCTCTAATGAGTGCTCTAATTGCAAATTGTGATTAGGCAAACTAAAAATTGTAGACTGTATAAAGGAAAAATTGTAGACTTTTTTGCGAATAACTCAAAAAAGTTTTCTATTCTTGTGTTAAACTGAAAAAGAAAACAATGTTAATTAATGCAGCTAAACCTTATAAAGGAATACATACATTATATATAAAAGATCTTATTTCTCAATGTCTTGAGAGTTCCAAGCCATATTCTTGCATTCTTTTTTGGATTACGGATGATAATCAAAAATCATGACAAACTCTTATTTAGAAATCTTGCTTTTGCTTGTCCTTTTTTCTTTTTTGTCTCCGTCTTCTTAATCTCCTTTATAGTCTTTTTTGTTGTTATTGTTCTTCTTCTTCTCGACCTAGAAGAAACAAACCTACAAATGTATACAAATACAAATTAAAAACCACTCTAAGTGGAGTAGCCGCAATGCATAATACTTGGCTATTTTTTTGTTATATACAAACACTATGTAAAAAAAACAGACAATTACAAATATCATAAATAAGAAGCGACACAAACAAAGAAAACATCCAACAAACTTCTGATTTACAGATTTACCTTGTTGAAGATACAAACATTAAAAACAAAGGAGAAGTACATGAAAGAAAAAAGAAGAATGAAAAAAAAAGTAGGAGTAATATGACAAATTCACTAAATAAGTAGAAATAATATGAAGCAATATCTTGCTAAAGAGACAAAACCTAAAACAAACTGTAACGACCGTAACCCGATTTCTGTATGATTTTGGGAGGTGTCGATCGACACCAATAGGTGGTGTCGATCGACACTAAGTTTCTGGAAACCGAAAGTTTCGGTTCAAACCGCGATTTTTCGCACGGTTCGGTTATCAAAAATCTAGGTTCCTCCTTTTTAAGCGTTTAGGGAGCGTGAGCCATCGTTCTCAGTAGAAGAAAAGATCAGAATTTCGTGTGAAAGAGAGAGAAAGAGGAGAATCGAGAGAGTTTGTATTGGTTCGTGGAGTTTGGTTCGATTTCTCGAGTTTTCTTCATCCTCCCGTGGCTGTGGGTTTTGGTGTCGAGATTCCTTGCGGTTCTAGTGGTGAATCGGAGTCCCGTGGCTGTTCGTTCGTCGTTTCCAATCCGTCTTCCCTTCGAATCGTGAGGTGTGTGCGTGATTGCTAGGATAACTGGAATTGATCTTTTATAGCTTTTGTTGTGTTTGATTTCGTGATTGTCGGTTGATAATTGATGTTTGGTGTTGTCTGTTCGTGATATTGCTGTTGGTCTAATCGGATTTTGATAAATCGTGTTTTTCCCGAGTCGAGACGTGAGAGGAGAGTTTTGGCTCTGGTTCTGTAACAGGGTGTCGATCGACACCTAGAGGTTGTGTCAATCGACACCACCAAATGAAACTGATGCTCGTGCTAGCGAGTGTCGAGCGACACCTAGTGGTTGTGTCGATCGACACTTGGTATAGTTTTCTGTACAAGAGTATCAAGTGTCGATCGACACCACCGTGGTGTGTCGATCGACACCTGGCTATTAATTAAGAAAATTGGTTGAAAATTTAAAGAATGTTAAATTGATAATTGTGTTAAAAGGATTTTGCTGTAAATTGTTAATTACGTTAATGTGATGCGGGATGACCGCTTCACTGAGTATTTATGATAATACTCACGCAACTCTGTTTTTCCCTTTGAGTTGCAGGTAAAGGAAAAGTGTGATCGTGGAATCGAGGCCGAGAGAAGAGGATGATAGGGTTATGTTTTAGTGCTTAGTCTAGCGAACCAGTGGTTTTAGGTTGCTAGATAATTTTATTCTTCATTCCTAAATTTTGGTGTTTGAATTAAATGGTTTAAAGGAGACATTTCTTATTGGATTATTTTTATTGGTTTAATTATTTATGTTAATTTCCGCAGTAGAATTGTTAGTTTAAAAGAAAAAAAAAACTTGGTGTTACACAAACACAAGCAGAAAAACTCCTTTCAACGAAAAGCAAAAAGATTTAGTGAGTATATGATAAAGAATTACCTTATTCATTCAGAGAGTATATGTGTTTGTATTACCTTATCGTGAAGAACAAAATTATGAAAAAGTAAAACAAAGAAGAATAGTCAGATAAAAAAAACCAACAAAAAAGAGAATACAAACACAATAGCAATACATATCTCAATCAACAAATGTAACGAATTGACAATACATACCTCAATCCATTAAAACGATATAGGGATACAACACACAAATTAAAATAACTTATAAAATAGTAAAGCATGTTATTATCAAGCTTAATAACTCAAAAGGTTGTTCAAAACTATTGCATCTTCATTTTCCCCGACAGAATGTCCCCTCTCCATTTTCTTATAAGAATTTGGAGAGTATTAAAGCATATGTCATTTTATCATGTGATTTGAATGCCTGCCCACGCAAGTTTGACCTCGTTTTATAAAAATAACCATATTAGTTAAATTAGGTGACGCCACGATTATCATGAGCATAGACTTGCAGCTTAACTAATCTCCAATTCGCGTTTTCTTGAAGTCTTCTTTGACACACATGATTTAGTTTTCCATTGTAGACCAATTGAGTTTGATAAGTGGCCTTTGGATGCATTGAATCTTTTATATTGGTCCAAATTCTTAATTAGCTATTGTCGCTATTTTTTTTCTTTTTTGCCTTCGTCACTTTCTTCTTCCTTGCTAAAAACTCTGCCTAAGTCTGTTGAATTCCATTTGGGGATTTAGCTATGTACTTGTCATCCAACAACGATTGTAAGATGTTTTTTGTTTTTGTTTTTTGGATTTTTTTTTACAATTCAATTTGTAGAATAAGATCTTTCTCTTTTAAGGTGCTTCTTGAGAGATATTCACATAGATTTGCTGATTTTTGAGATCCCACTTCTTTGTATCCTCGTTTGTGCCGCTTACAATTTTACCGTATCTACCATAATATTCGTAGTTATTTTTTCTTTTGTTATTTTTTTTGTTTGTATTGATTTCTTCGCTTACATTTATCTCTACCATATGTATCATTCGTAGTGATCCATTCTTTTCCGGTTGTTATAAGTTATGCAATTCTTTTCTTGGTTCCACCAACATAGTTTTCTACTTGCATTGATCCCATTTACCTTATAGGACGCTAAATTTTAAATCTAAAATTTTTGGAACACTTTGTCGTAAACAGACTTGTATTGCCTCAAGTGGTGATACACCAATGTTGATTACTGCTCCATCATAAGAGAATATGAAGAGACGTTTCATTAGATTCTTCCTTTACCATGCCCCATTTTTTAAAAACCGACATCTTTTTAATTAAACTGTTCGACTCCATAGTTACGGAAGAATCTCGTGTCTCATTATACTTCACTTCCCACCTCAATTTTTTCCGCCTCTGTTTATGTCTATTTCATAGCCATAATGTCATCATGGAACAAACTCTCTTTGTTCCCACCTTCCCATAACATAACTTTAGCATGAACGGAGTCTTACGAAGTGACGCACGAAAATGTATCACAAATGTAACTAACATTGACACATACTACTAACCGAAGTGTACGAAAATAAACCCAAAACGCTATAAACCCATCACATGGAAAAAAAAACAAAAAACGAACCAACTTCAAAAACAAATGATTAATAAAAAAACACCGAAGAACAACCAAATCTAATAAAAGAATCATACCTCATTACCAAAGATAAAATATGCAAAACATAGGTCATATTAAAATTTAGTTAATGGCCAAAATAATAAGAAAAAATGTATGCATTATCACTCATGCATCAACCCTAAATTATGAATGTAGTAATCATGATTACTACGATAGCACCTCTAAATTATGAACTCGGTACCTACGAATCTGCAAAACAAACTATTATGTACCCGGTACCTACGAATTTGCAAAAAAAAAAAACAACAACAAAAGAAACCATTAGCTAACGACGATGCAACATACACATAAGCTTCTTAACAAAAGAACAAATACATAAGAAAAAATACGTTCAAAATAACGATTGATAAACACCCTAACAACTGCAAAACAAACGTGGTCTGCCAAAATCTGCAAAACAAACGTGATATATTATACCTCAATGAACGTTAAAGTCTGTCAAAAATTAAAATAATTAGGTTTAAAAAACACAAAGATCAAAAAGCTACTTCCGCCCGACGCGGCTTTCAGCAGGTACCGAAAAGAATTCGACACTATTAATATTTTATTCATGACATAAATTTTATTCTATTTGATTTCAAAATATTCTATTTTCACCAAACTTTATTTATAGCACGATCAACCAAACAACTTCAAATAAGCGAACAAATAAACGCATAAACAAAAGTTATGGAGAACAAACAGAGATCAATGTAGAATTGTTATATTAAGAACCATCGATAACAAATCGATTACAAATTGATTTAAACACATAAGAAAATACTATTTAATAAGATCTTTTTCCTTTTTTAGCTTTATTTTCTTATATATTCATGTTATTCAATCTGAATTAATAGTGTGTTCTTCATTTTTGTTTATGTTCCTCTCTCTCTCTCTCTCTCTTCAAGAGCCTCTTTTTGTTTTGTATTGCTCAAGAGCATCCTTTTTTAGTGTTAAAGAGAACCACACAAGTTGTACCAATCTATGGAACACTTACACCATCAACAATATGAGACTTGCTTTAAAACTCACTAAATGAATCATGGAAAAAACATACTTCTATCACTAAATGCATTACGATATATAATAGAGATTTTCGATTTTTCTTCTTTTTTGATATAAATTAATACTTTTTAGTTATATTATATCTATCCCTTTTACATTTATGTCAAGCTACCAGTAGAATTAATTGGCAGAAAACCCTTTCTTTTTCTAACCTCGGACTTGCTACCACGAACGTTAGATCACAATCTTAGTTCAAATATAGTCGCGACAAAATATATGGGACAATTACAAAAATATCACTTTTTACATACCATTTTACAAATATATCATTTTAAAATGTGTTGATCCCTAACAAATGTATATATCTCTAATATAACATGGTTAATCCAAACATAAATGATTTTTAAAAAATGGAAATAATGATTGTGGCATTTTTGAAAAGTGTCATTTTTGAAAAATGGCGTTTCTCGAAATTTCTCAATTAATATCTTAGATATTGATAGATCTAATTATATTATCTACACAAAATTTATGAGATTATAATTCTTAGAATCTATAATCAATTCAACAAACGTGTGAAACGAAACATATATAATTATGTAAATGAAAAGAAATTATAAAAAAGATATGGTAAACGAAAAATTTATATGTAAAATGAGATAATATGATCACCAAGAAACAAAACAATTAAGGGAAAATTTTGTTAAGTATTACAATATAAGTGAGATAGATTTTCAAGTTAGGATGTTACAACGATATATTCGATTATTTTTATATAAATTAATACAAATAAAAATATCAATAGGATATAGCCATTATTTAAATACAAAATCAAGACTACTAACAATCACAACCAAAAAAAATGAACAAAAATTATTATCAATAACCCCGAGGTTTCTTCGGGAGAATCATCATCATCCAATGACACTTTCATCAATGAACTCTTCAAACAGTGCCTTTATAAACAAAGAGCATACAAATAAATCAGTTATATAGATAAGGGTTAAGATTCAATCGCCTCACTTAAAGAAAATAATTATGATATGCAACATAAGTATAGGCTTTTAAAAATTTAAGATATTATACAAATTTGTCTTTTTTTAACGGAGATTTATATTATATTTTCTAGTAAATAGCTATCAAAATTGTTTTGAAGGCAAACACATACAATGTTGAATTTTAAAACAAAATTATATAAAATACGTAACCCATCAAAAAGATGCCACAATACAGAAATCATGAGTGTACTGTGTACTTAGATGCTCACGGTTAAGGAAACTGAGAGCATGAACTTCTCTTCCTCATGAGAAGCCATAGACACCACCTGCACCTAAGAATATTTCAAATATGTGCTTATGTATTGAGACATTGTAACCCAATGCTATATATGAAATAAGGAATTAACTTGCAGAGGAAGTGAGAAGATGAATATTGGCAGATTATTTTGGCTAATCCAAAATGCACCTAAAACAAAACCAAAAATCGTAAAATCAACAAAACCATTATGTTTATTTGTGCTTCTACAAAAAAAAAAAAAATGAAGCAATCACACCTTGTAGATCGGAGAGTTAATATGCGAAACTTAAAAAACATAAGAACAAAAATTATATCAATAACGGAACAAATAAAAAAAAATAGATGACCAATAGCGTAGAAATTATAGGATTAAAGAAAACTAATCGATGAAGAAAAAACAAAGAATAACATACATGAAGAAAATATATGAATACAATATGAAGCTAACGATTTGTTATAATATAGATCAATCAAATGATATAAAGAACATAACAAAAATTAAATCAATAATCAATTAAAAATAAAATAAAATTATCAGTTTATAACAAAAATAATAAGATTGAAAAAATGAATAAAAATTAGATATTACATACCTCGTTAAATGAAGAACCAACACGCAAAATCGCAAAAAGCCCTACAAAACGTATATAAACACAAACTATATTATTGACAAACAAATAAACAATCAAAAGATATAAATCATACATTGAAGATTTGAAGCAAAGTCAAAAAAGAAAGAAATGAAGAGGAAGCTAACGATCATTAAAAAGTCAATATACTAATAACAAAACTCCAAAAGAAGAGGAACCATAAAAATAACTTCTTACTCATAATATAAATTTGTTACCATGTCCAGTCGCTTGAATATAAAAGAAAAGATCTACACATGAAGATTTAAAATCAGCACATAAATATACATATATTTAACAAACTATAGTAATAGATAGAAGAATAAACAACATACCGGATACCATGATGAATCCAAAAACAAAACAAAACGAAACAGTAACAAAATAATTAGTAATCATCATTAATATTATAAACAATTAAATTATAAATTATGATACATACGCAAAGAGCTTATCAAACGATTTGAAACACAAACCAATAAAATCCGTAGTTAAGAGGGAAAAAAACTATCGTAAAACTGCATAACTAAACACAAAAATTGATAACATAAAAAATTCAGAACGTAATATATGAGGCATGGGAAATTATGAGAACGTCAACCCTAAAAAAGACGGAGGTTATAAATTGTGATTTGCAATAGAATGAGGAACCATATATATATATACAAAAATTTTAGGGCTTCACTTATTCCAGAATATTCCATATACAACAATAGTATAATAAAAATATTTTCTAGATACAGTAAAATTATAATGGAAGATTGCTATTAAATTTTGTGTATATCCGAAGATATATATATATATTTCCTTCTCAAAAATATGGGCCAAAACGAAATTAATACAAATCAAATAATAATTAGGCCCAAACACACAAAAATAAATCTGTCAAATTGATATAATGATAACCTCAAGCCCACGATCAAAGATAGGCCCACATACACGCGAAATATAAATCGACGATTGAGATCTAATCCCACGAAATCAACGGTTTATAACACCGATGGCAGAGGGCGTAAATATATTGATTTGTGCGAGGACAGAACTATAATTAATCATCCCAAATTGAATATGGAACTGACACGTCAGCGTTTTTACTTCATCTTTAATAAAATAAAATAGATGGAAATTGTTTATATATATAAACACATGTAATGCTTACGGAAATATAGAAATTCTATGATAAATAAGTAAGCATCCTACGAGATTTTACATTTAAAAAAATTGGAAATTGCTTATCTATATATAAACACATGTAATGCTAAAGCTTTTATTCATCTTGGTCATTCTTTGTCTTTCGTTCTTTTTTTATAATTAGTTCAAATTTTAATTTCATATTTACTATGTCTATGTATATATGATGTGGCATCCATGTAACTCTCAAGCTATGCAAGTGCTACACTAATTTTCTTTCGAGTTTCCTTTTCAAGTATATAAAGGTGAACTTTTTTTTTTCTCTTTCTTTCTTTTTAGCCAACGAAAGAAGAATATTTGTTTGAAGAAACCAAAATTTTGATTTCTGTAAATATTGGCAGATGAAATTAACATTAGACTTCGAAGAGAACAACTTCTTGATATTGGAAGAGGATATGGTTTGTGTTTGTGGTAGCTCTAATCTGACAAAAAGTCGGTTGCTTAAAGAGTTAGGTCTGTTTTTATGAGATAATGGTTGTCGGGAAAAAAACTGATTTACACTTAGCAAAAAAAAAAAAGATTTAGAAATTTTTGATGCTATGAGATATGATGATTTGAAGAAGGAGGTATCCTTTAGAGTTGTCTAATATGAAACTCTTGGACGAAAATTTTGATCAGAACAAACTGTACGTTGATAAATGTTTGTTGGTCGCATAAGTACATAATCATATATTTTAGTGTTTGTTACGAAAGTTTTTTTTGTATGATAAATAGAAGTTTTCAATGTGTAGGGTAATATACTAATATGGAAATTCTATAATAAACAAGTAACGTATCATTCGAGATTTTTGGTTCAAAAAAAATGAAAATTGTTTTATATATATAGCACATGTAATTCTAAAACTTTTATTCATCTTGGTCATTCTCTGTCTTTCGTTTTTTAATTAGTGCAACTTTTATTTAGTTATTTATTTATTATGCCTATGTATATATGATATATAGCATCTGTGTAATTCTCATGCTATGTAAATATGTTACAATGTATAGCATCTATGTAATTCTCATGCTATGTAAATATGTTACACTAATTTTATTTTCACTTTCCATTTTAAGTATATATGCTAATCTTTTTTGTTTTAGCTAACCGAAGAAAAATGTTTGGTTTGGTTTTTAAAAAAGTAAAGAAAATATTGTTTGGTCTCCAAGAGAGATGGAAGAAAGTTTTGAGATTCGTAGGAAAATGAAGAATCTTCTTAGTTTAAAACAAATTCAAGGTTTCAATTCTATAAAATCTTTATTTCAAATAGAAATTATAATTATAGAGACTATAACTATATGTATATGTGGATTGATGATTTTCCAATTTTTCAAATGTGTACATCAATATGGATGCAAATTTTATTTTTTACCTAAGACATAGATGTATAAACAGGAAATGGAAAGTAATAAATAAACGAAACAAAAAGGAAACAAAAACCTATGATTGAACAAATAACAAAAAAGGTAATAATATATGAATATATATCAACAAAAGAAAAAAGCAATGTATATTATGGTGTGATGTAAACATTGGTTATATTTTTCAATAATATGTAAGCGGAGGTTAGTTATAACGATTTTTGGGTTTTGATTTTGTCATAGGGTAGGAACTAGAAAAATGTTAGCAAAAAAGTGAAAAACACATTCTTAAACATGCATTACAACTAATAAGACTATATCAATTTAGTTGACCATTTTAATAAGGTATTACGAATGATGATATTTCTGATAGCTAGAATCGTGAGCAAATTTAACACCTTCCGCTTCAAGAATTATTTATTTTGAGTTCTTTTTTTTATAACTTCAAAGTTCGGGTCGAAACCTTAATCTCCGTGGGCCCGAAGTCTTTTTAGTCCACTCTCTTTGAGAATGCCCCTCCTCCTAAGGGGGGATTGAACTAAAAGTATAATAAAACCAACTCCAAGTGCTTAACCACTAGCCCACCACATCTTTTGTATTTATTTTGTTTTATTTTGTGTTTTAGTTTTGGCTTATAATGATATTTCACAAAAAAATAATCTCCAAATCTACAATATAATTTTTTACGCACTTTGTAATTTACTGATTTGTTTGTTCAGGTTATGTCGGACAAACAAAATATATACATAACTCCATAAATTCTTTAAATGAGATCGTGATTATATCTCTTTTGTTATCCTTCACTCTATTTGGTTATATTTTAGTGTTAATCGTTTGACCGCTTAGTTATTTTGTTAAATATATTTAAATTAAGATTTTATGATTACAATCACAATTATGTAATATTAAATTACATATCCGCGTATTACGCGGATCCTAACCTAGTATATGATTCAGAATTTGTATTATGATTTTATTTAAGTGATTTTTTTTTTAGATGCAACTAAATCTATTCTCATACTTATCTATTATTATATTGATTCTTATATATACCTTTCTTCTGAGCTGAATTTTTGCTTTCTGTTTCCTCCCATATTCATATGCTTTGTTTTTTTTTTAAATAGGCTTTGTTTATTCGTATTACATTCAATAAGTTATGTTCCTCACCGTGTCTTATGCATATTATAATATACACGTTGTTTTCGTTTAGTATATGTACAATTTCGATAGGCTCTTTTTTAGTTGTTTTCAATTTTTTAATCATTAGTTATATATGTTTACCCTAAATTGCAGATTCATGGATCTGAACATTGAAATCAAGAAGATGAAATTTATCAAAAAATCAGGTTCGGCATTACAGAAATTGGAGAATTTTGAGATTACAGTCGAAGGTTTGAAAAACAAAGTCGAAACAAATGAGAACGAGAAGTCGAAAGTAGGAGGAGACGAATATGAAATGACCAGAGGTCGGCACGAAGAAGAAGAGGAAGCCATAGAGTTTCCTGACGTGATTTATGATTCATGTAAGTCTCTTATTATTTTTTTAATATCTATTTGTTTATATGTGTGGTTTTATTTACACACATTAAATAAATCTTTATTTGTTATTTGATAATGTTTTTTTTTAAATTAGTTTTATTCATGATATATTAATTTTTGGATTTGTTTTAATATATTTGTTTTGATTTATTTATTTAATAGTTGATGATGTCTTCCTATTTATCGTCGTCTGCCTGGCTGTTGTTATGTTACAGCCGGCCGAACTAGATTTTTTGGAGGGAGGTTACCGTAATGATGGGAGTGATGGTGATGATGACCATGATGATGGTCATTGTGAAGAAGATCTTGTAACGTTGATTATGTCGATGGGTGGTCTAATTTCAATGTGGAGTGGTCTACCCGGTCGCGTTCAATAAAATATCTTTTCAAATATATTAGCAAGGGTTTGGAATCCGTGGGTTCGTCTCTTGGTGATGATGGCAATTATACGTGTTATAATAAGGGTGGTGATTATAAACAAGATGGTGTCCATGATAATTGACACCAGGGTGGGCAAACAGGATTTGGGACGGGAATTTTCGGGAACAGGAACGGGACGGGTATTTGGGAATCAAAATATTTGTCTCATTTATGTTCCATTATATATTATGGAACCGGTCAGGATCGGGACGGAACGGGAATTTCCGAAAAAACATGACAAAAGAAAATTTCAAAAAAAAATCTCAAAACAATAGCAAAATGAAATATCATAAATTAAAATCATAAAAATCTCAATACATTAAAATAACTTTTAAATTTCAGTTTCATAGTACTACCAAAATACAATTAAACAAACTAAAGTTTTATTAAAATAAAGTAAACCAACACTTGCAACCGAATAAACTAAAGTCTTACTAAAATAAAATAAAATTCTAAGTAAACCAACACTTTCAAATCTCAACAGGTAAAACAATTTTCGGATCAATCATTTCTTGCAAATGATTGGTAGCATACAAAAAAAATTACTAACATAGTAACATATATGAAAAATTAAAAAACTCATATCTACTAAGATATATTTTTATACAAGTTAATATTTATTTGAGGACAAATGGGACTTTGGGAATTCTCGTTCCCGTCCCGTCATGTCCCATTCCCAAACGATAATCACTCACTTGTACTATTTGAGAATATAATTCAATATGGAACGGGAATATAGGGTCGGGAATGGAACGGAACAGGACGGTTCGGTATGGAACGAGAATTATGCCCACCCTATTTGACACGATGTGTTTTGTTTTCTTTTTTAATTTTGTTTGGTTTTTATTTTTTTTCCTTTTTCAAAATTTTATTTGGTTATTTGTTTTCGTTTTGCTATAAATATTTTCCACCATTAGTCATATTTATTTTCTGTTTGGATACATTAAAGCATATGTAACTCTTATTTTATCGCAAGATACAATTATCAGACATATGCTCATAAAAAGTATAATTATCTTATTAAATGGATTTTAAAAATGGTGTCATATTTTATAATGATCTAAATTAATGACGAGAGGATATCTATTATATTGTCGGATGTTATAGTCATCATTAAGATACATTTTAAAGTTATATTCTATTATCGTTATCTACTGTTGGTTTTATATTTATCTAATTGTTATTAACGTGGCTTCGAGTGGATTAGCGGCTTTGCTATTACAAGGAGGTAGAACGGCTCATTCAAGATGTGCAATTCCAATGGCATTAAGCGATTTTACGACGTGTGCGATTGATGCCAATTCAGATCTTGCAGACTTGTTTAGAATGTCTAAACTCATCATATGGGACGAAGCTCCGATGATGAGTAAGTATTGTTATGAGACTTTGGATAGAACCATGCGTGATATACATAAATGCGATAAGCCCTTTGGTGGAAAAGTTATCGTCTTTGGCGGTGATTTTAGATAAATCTTGCTTGTTATTGATAATGGATGCAGAGTTGAGACAGTTTTAGCAACTTTGAATTCTTCTTCTCTTTGGAGGAGTTGTAAGGTTCTAAGCTTACTCAAAATATGAGACTACTTCGCGGAGCTGGTGATCATGATTCTGCTGAACTAGCAGCGTTCTCTAAATGGGTATTAGATATTGGCGATGGTAAAATAAATAGGAATCATACTGGTGAATCTGAAATTGATATTCCACAAGATTTGTTGATTACAAATTGCAATGATCCTGTGGAAGCAATAGTAAAACAAATATATGGAGAATTGTATGCTACATAGACTAGACCTAAATTCTTCCAAGGGAGAGCCATCTTGAGTCCGACAAACCAAGATGTTGGTGTTATAAATGACTATATGCTTTCAAAGTTAACTGGTACGTTTTTCGTTTATTCTGTTAAGCTTATTAAATTGTATATAGAGATTGTGTATAATCACTGAAATATAGTCATGTCTTTTAAGTTCATCAACTCAAATGTTCATAGTAAAAGAATAATTAAAGGATGAACATCATAGTAATAAGATTATAGAATAACCACGTGTTTCCTCTTTCTTACTATTCGGCATGAATTTGTTTTATTTTAGAATAATTTCTCTTTCATAATCTTTATAGGTTTGGCGTCATCTGTTTATATTTAGATTTAAAATAACAAGTATTCTTTAGTAGTACGATGATTTATATGCTTTGTAAGTTATAAATTATGTCGAAATTTATTTGATTAATGTTTCGGTCTCTTCTACGTGATGAGAGGATCTATACCAGTTGTGATAGTATTGAGACGTCTGATACGAGTAAGAATGATGATATGATATACACCGAAGAGTTCTGGTTTGCCTAACCACAAACTTTCTTTGAAAAATGGTTCTCCTGTCATGTTATTGAGAAATGTTGATCCTAAAGGAGGTTTATGCAATGGAACGAGGCTTCTAATCACTCAAATGGTTGATCATATCAGATGTGGTAGAGTTATAAGCGGTGATAATGTTGGTCCAAAGGTATTAATACCCAGGATGTTTGCTTCACCAGCGAAAGGAAAATTTACTTTTCGTATGAGACGCAAACAGTTTCCTATGGCGGTTGCTTTCGCAATGACTATCAATGAAAGTCAAGGTCAAACATTAGAAAAGGTTGGTTTGTATTTACCAAAACCTGTTTTTACCCATGGTCAGTTGTATGTTGCCGTTTCAAGGGTTACTTCGAGATCCGGCTTGAAAATAATGATCACTGATAATGATGGGAAGCAGGCCCGGCCCAAGTGGGGTGGGCAATAGTGCGCGGGCCAGGGGTCCATCTGCATTTGAATAAAATTATGTGGTAAAAGGATGAGTGTGTTTTTTGGCTCCCCCCACTCTCATTAGTGGTAGTGGTATTTATAGAAATTTAGGGCGGCTGGAGATTTTCCCTTGGGCTGTGTTCTACAAATTGGCCCGTTCTGTTCGGCCCAACGTGATTCGGCTCGGCCCATTTGTTGATTGGTTCGGCGGATTCGTGACTCGGCTTGGCCCAAATGGATGGGCTGTACCGAATTAGCCCTGTTAAGCGGAGATCCAATATCTTCAAGTCAGGTCATCCGGTTCGGTGTCACCGATGGTTTACGTCTAATCGGCTAGCCGTTTGCGGGTGTTCTCATGATCGGCCGATGGATCATGGATCTTCACGGGTGCTCCTATATCGGTAGCATAGGTGGTCTATGGCTCTTTCAACCGGCTGGCGGATATCGGGTGCCCCGCTATATTCATACTTAGACATTTTTGTTTGTTAATTTTATGGGGTGAAATCCAACCCCTACAGTTAGCCCCCCAGTTCAGTATTATCAGTGATGGTGATGTCGAGGTATGAGTAATCGAGTCATAAGTTAAACCGGACAAAAATGTGAGGGTGTTTAAGTTAACCCGTGTCACAGAAGACCCGTGAATGTGCAGGTGTTTAAGTTAACCCATGTCGCAGAAGACCCGTGAATGTGCGGGTGTTTAAGTTAACCCAAGCCACAGAAGAGCCGTGAATGTGCGGGTGTTTAAGTTAACTCGAGACGCGGAAGAGCCATGAATATGCGGGTGTTTAAGTTAACCCAAGCCGCGAAAAAACCATGAATGTGCGGGGGTTTAAGTTAACTCGAGCCGCGGAAGACCCATGAATGTGCGGGTATTTAAGTTAACCCGAGCCACGGAAGAGCCAAGAATGTGCGGGTGTTTAAGTTAACCCAAGCTGCAAAAAAGCTGTGAATGTGCGGGTGTTTAAGTTAACCTGAGCCACGGAAGACCCATGAATGTGCGGGTGTTTAAGTTAACCCGAGCCGCGGAAGAGCCAGGAATGTGCAGGTGTTTAAGTTAACCCGAGCCGCAGAAGATTGTTAAATTGTAAAGTGTGAGTGAAATTTGAGCCGCGAATGCGTAAATGAAGTTTGAGCCCTGGAGGCGTAAGTGAAGTGTGAGCCGTAAAGGTGTAAGTAAAATTTGAGCCGTGAAGGCGTAAACGAAATCTGAGCCGTGGAGGCGTAAGTGAAGTGTGAGCCATAAAGGCGTAAGTGAAATTTGAGCCGTGAAGGCGTAAACGAAATTTGAGCCGTAAAGGCGTAGCGAGTTTTTTAGCCGTGAAGGCGTAATTGAAATCTGAGCCGTGAAGGCGTAGTGAGTTTTTTAGTCGTGAAGGTGTAAATGAAATCTGAGCCGTGAAGGCGTAACGAGTTTTTTAGCCGTGAAGGCGTAAATGAAATCAGAGCCATGAAGGCGTAGTGAGCTTTTTAGCCGTGAAGGCGTAAATGAAATCTGAGCCGTGAAGGCGTAGCGAGCTTTTTAGCCGTGAAGGCGTAAATGAAATCTGAGCCGTGAAGGCGTAAGGGACGTTTGAGCCATGAAGGCGTAAGTGAAATATGAGCCGTGGAGGCATAGCGAAATCTTTAGCCGTGCCGGCGTAAATGAAATTTGAGCCGTGAAGGCGTAAGTGATGTTTGAGCCATGAAGGCGTAAGTGAAATCTGAGCGGTGGAGGAGTTTAGTGAAATCTGAGCCGTGGAGGCATAGCAAAAATTTTAGCCGTGCCGGCGTAAATGAAATCTGAGCCTTGAAGGTGTAAGTGATGTTTGAGCCATGAAGGCGTAAGCCGAGAGGCGTTGTTTTGTTTAAGACCAATGGTTCGCTTATTGGGTTTTTTGATGAATATTCTCTTGTTTACGGACGAGTTACCTTAAACAAGTCCGCTCCACAATGACCATGTTATCGCGTCACGACCAACGTTTTGGTTTGGTTGGGTTTAGGAGGATCATTTTGGTTTACGGTCGCGTTACCATAAACACGGCCGCTCTGATGAACACTCTTTAGCGATGTAACCAACGATTTATTTGTTGGGTTTGGAATGAACATTTCGGTTTACAGACAAGTTCCCATGAACGAGTTTGCTCCGATAATGAACAGAAATTTATATAGCGCGCTTTTAATCCGCTAGGATGTAGTAGCTTAGATCCTTTGAAGGATGTAGTAGTTCGTTACTGTGGCCAGCAGCAATGAGAGTCATATGTTCGTTTAGGTAGGACTTAAATGATCCGTAAAGGATGTAAGTGATATGTCCGTTTATGTTAGACTTTGAATGATTCATAAAGGATTTAAGTGATATGTCCGTTTAGGTAGGACTTTGAATGATCCGCAAAGGATGTAAGTGATATGTCCGTTTAGGTAGGACTTTTAAATCGATCATATCATCCGAGCCACTTGGTGTTATGAACACCGTTGCGCTGTGGCGTGGCCCGGGTATAAGTATGAACATCGTGTCTACGAATTTGATTTTTTTTTTTTGTACTATGAAAAAGTATCGAGACGTTAAACGGTGTTGATTTTTCTCTTGTTCCATAAAATGGGCGAGCTGTTAATCTGTAGTGTTTCCGTCTTTGCCGCGCCGGTTCATTGGGTCTACCGAGCCATCGTTTTGAGATTTGTAACGGTGAAACATCGTTTGAAATTCGTAATGGTGTGCTGTCGTGAAGCGTCGTTTGAGATTCGTAACGGCGAGCCGTCGTTTGAGATTCGTAACGGCGAGCCGTTGTTTGAGATTCGTAACGGTGAGCCGTCGTTTGAGATTATTAACGGCGAGCCGTCGTTTGAGATTCGTAACGGCAAGCCGTTATTTGACATTGGTAACGGCGAGCCAAATTTGTAACGGCGAGCCGGATTTATAACGGCGTGCCGGATTTGTAACGGCGTGCCGGATTTGTAACGGCGAGCCGGATTTGTGATGGCGTGCCGGGTTTGTAACGGCAAGCCGTCGTTTGAGATTCGTAATGGCGAGACATTGTGAACAATAGGTGTATTTGGATGCAGTCCAATTGTATTCTGAATCGAGCCGTTTCACCGTTGTGACCCGAGGTGCTGTTGTATCACCGAACCGAGCCTCTGTTGTTTCACCGACCCGACCAGATGCTGATATGATTTGCGATATGCCGAGCCGGTTGTAGGCTTGATTTTTCTGTCACAATTTTGCCGAGCCGTTGATCCGCGCCTTTTATTTTTCCGCCGACCCGTGGCTTTCGTTTATCCGCCGATCCGTGGCATTTATTTATGGCCGGTCTGCGGCTTTTTCACTTGATTTTAATGGTTCGGGCTTTGTCCTCTAGTGTTTAAACAAATCTTTTTCTCCTTAATCTGATCAGCTCTACCGTCTTTTCTCCTCACCTTTTCTTTATTATAAGATGTTTGAATTATCAAACACATAAATAAAACTTTAGGCCACATGAAGACAGACTTTATGCCATGCTAATCCAACGTGAAGTGAATGAAGAGCACGCTTGAATATTTAAATCAGCCCTTGTCCCCTAGTATTATAATGCTTCATGGGGGCTCCCCATTTTATATCAGGAGAGCGTGAGAGCATGGGAGCATGGGCTCCTTCTTTAAGTAATTCACGTTTCGATCAAAAAAGAAAAGGTATTCTTCTCTTCCCTTTCCCCTCTCACGTTCTCTGCATCTGTTTTCTTAAAATCGCCATTGCCGCCGTCGGATCTCCACGCTGCCGCCGTTTGTTTTCCGACCCGAGCCGTCGCCGAAACCGAGCCGCTAGCCATCGTTCGAGAGCCACAGTTCAAAACCGGCGAGCCATAGTTGAACTGCCGCGAGCCGTTTTCGTCATTCCCGAACCGCCGTTACTCCCGATTTGCTCCGCCAAGAACCGTCTAAGACTCTCGCTTCTTTTTCCTTCACGTCTTCTCCCTTTTTGTTTGTTTAGTTTTTCTTTTTGTTTGGTGTAGAATCGGCGATGTACGAGGTGGACAAGTGGACAAGCTCTGTCACGACGAGGTGGGCAAGCTCCGTTACGGCGAGGTGATTGAAAGAGAGAGAAGCTTGCGAGGTCGATTTTACTTGATAATAGCTCACGACGTCGAGCTGCTTGCGGTGGAGCTGAAGTCGCGAGGTGCTTGCGTCAACGTCGGCGAGGTTGATTTGTCACTCGTTTGGTTTGGTTTGTCTTGCGTCAACGTTGGCGAGGTTGACTCTAACGGTGTCGCCGACAATGCCGTATCTTTGCTGCCGTTCTGCCGGAGAGCCGGAGAGCCAATCCGTGAGCTGGAGACCGTCGGAGAAATTCGATTCACAAGCCACTGTTCTTCGAGCCATTCTTCATCCCGAGCCGTAACGTTGACCCGAGCCGCCATTCGTAGCCTGAGCTGCGTCCCGAACCATGGCTGACCGGAGCCGTCGTCCGTAACCCAAGGTGTGACGTTGACCCAAGCTGTGACTTGAACAGTTGATTTGGTGGAGCCGTGGAAAGGTGAGACCGTGTTCTAGAAAGTGTGCCATGTTTTTCGTAAATGAACCACTTTCCCGGAGACTTTGGAAACGTGCCACGTTGCTTGAAAGCGAATCGTTTTCTTCGGAAATGAGCCACGTTTTCTTGTAAAGAAACGGGTCTCCAAGTCTTTCAAAAGCGAGGAAACAAGGCGCCGGGCTATCGAAGAGACGGAGCGTCGGGATGCCGAGGAGACGGAGCATCGGGCTGCCGAAGAGACTAGGCGTCGGGCTGCCGAGGAGACTAGGCGTCGGGCTTCTGAGGAGACAGAGCATCGGGATGCCGAAGAGACGGAGCGTTAGGATGCCGAGGAGACGGAGCATCGGGATGGCGAAGAGACTAGGCGTCGGGCTTCTGAGGAGACAACGGCTGGGCTGTCAAGGACACAAGGCGTCGGGCGCTACCGAAGTACCGCACGGCTTGGTCGAGGCAATTCTGCCAAGGATCCGCACTGTCCCTGGATTCGGCGGCATATGGATCCGCGCTGCTCCAGGATTTGGCGGTAAAGAAAATCGAGGCCATTGAGGAGCTCGTGAAGAAGAGCGGCGCTGAAGCCTTGGAAGACGGAGATACCGCCTAAATCCCAAATCCTCATGTATTCTTTTTCTGTTTAAGACTTTGTTGCCTTTAAGAACTCTTGAAATGACTATGTATTTTTGTCTTGCATCCGAGAGCGATGCAAAATGATTAATATGAAATGGCTTTTGGTGTTACTCTTTTGTTTTTCAATAAATTGCACCAAGTATTTTGGTTCTACCGAAAAATTGCACCAAGTATTTCGGTTCTACCGAAAACTTATTTTCCAAAATATACATTGTTAATGAAAAGTGTTATCGATTTACCGATTGTTAGTCGAATTTGTTGAATTAGACGTTTTGGTTTACGGATGTGCTCCCTTGAGTACGTCCGCCCCAAGAATGACATTTAGATTTATTTGTACCAGCGTTCTGTTAACTAGGTTTTTGAGTTGGATATTTTGGTAAACGTATCTTCCGAGCCGTTAGGTGTGATGATAACCATTGCACTGTGGCATGGTTCAGATATAGGCGTTTCTAAGTAATCTGTATATAGATACACGTAAATTGGATGATTGATTTGTTTTTCTCCGTGAGGCGTACTATATGCCGTTCACGGTAATGCCGTTGTTTGAGATTCGTAACAGCGAGCCGATGTTTGAGATTATTAACGGCGAGCCGTTGTTTGAGACTTATAACGGCGAGCTGTTGTTTGAGATTAGTAACGGCGAGCTGTTGTTCGAGATTCGTAACGGCGAGCCGTTGTTTGAGATTCATAACGGCGAGCCGGATCTCTAACGGCAAACCAGATCTGTAACGGCGAGCCAGATCTGTAACGGCGAACCGGATTTGTATCAGCAAGCCGGATTTGTAACGGCGAACCGGATTTGTAACGGCAAGCCAGATTTGTAACGGCAACCCGGATTTGTATCGTCGAGCCAGATTTGTATCGGCAAACCAGATTTATATCGGCGAACTGGATTTGTAACGGCGAGCCGGATTTGTAACGATGACCTGGATTTGTAATAGCGAACTGGATTTGTAACGGCGACCCAGATTTGTATCAGTGAGCCAGATTTGTAAAGGTGAATCGGATCTGTAACGGCGACCCTGTCGGCGAGCTGGATTTGTAACAGCGAGCTGGATTTGTATCGGCGAGCCAGATTTGTATTGGCAACCCGGATTTGTAACGGCGGCCCAGATTTTTAAAAGCAAACCGGATTTGTAACGGCAACCCGGATTTGTATCGGCGAGCCAGATTTGTAACGGCGAATGGGATTTGTATCGGCAAACCGGATCTGTAACGGTGACCCGGATTTGTAACGGCGACCCATATTTGTAATGGCGAACCAGATTTGTAATGGCGACCCGGATTTGTATAGGCAAGCCGGATTTGAATTGGCGAACTGGATCTGTATCAGCAAACCGGATCTGTAATGGCGACCCTGATTTTTATCGGCGAGCCAGATTTATATCGGCAAACCGGATTTGTAACGGCGAGCCGGATTTGTATCAGCGAGCCGGATTTGTATCAGCGAACCGGATTTGCATCAGTGAACCAGATTTGTATCGGCGAGTTGGATTGGTAACAGCGAGCCGGATTTGCAACGGCGATCCGGATTTGCAACGGCGATCCGGATTTGTATCGGCGAACCGGATCTGTAACAGTGAGCCGGATTTATAACGGCTAACCGGATCTGTAGCGGCGAACCGGATTTATAACGGTGATCCGGATTTGTAACGGCGAGCCGTTGTTTAAGACGGTTTAACTGTGACTCTGTTGCAGAGAACCTGTCGCGGTTAGCCGGTAGATTTAGACGATTCGCTTACGAGAAGTGTGGCTCATTGTGGGGAGACAGTACGGTTTTCAAGAAACGATTCATTTGTAAGGAATGTGGCTCGTTTCCTATAACACAGGTACACGGCTCGAATTATGGTGACAACTGGTCATCCGATCGGCTCGGAAAATAGTTCACGGGTGACCCATTGCGCTGCTTGGAAAACAGTTTATCGGCAAGTCGATACTTAGCTTGGAAAACAGTTAGCAGGCGAGCCAATACTTAGTTTGGAAATCAGTTTGCAGGCGAGCCAATACTTAGTTTGAAAATTAGTTTGCAGGCGAGCCGATACTTAGTTTAGAAAATTGTTCGCGGATGACCAGATGTGCATTTTGAAAAATAGATCGCGGGTGACCCGTTTTGTAGCTTGGTAAAATAATTCACGGGTGACCCGTTGCGCAGCTAGGGAAACAGCTTTCGGATGACCCATTGTGCTGCATGAATCCATGTAAGTAACAAGTGAACGGCGAATCAGGTTACTCTCCAAAATGGTTCGCTTACAAAAAGCGTGGCTCGTTTTGGAGAAGGCATGAGATTTTGGAAACAGTTTGTCCGCAATAAACGTGGCTCGTTTCTGCAAATCTCCAGAGAAAGTGGTTCGCTTAAAAGAAGCGTGACACACTTTCTAGAGTGATGAGACAACAGGTGGCGATTTATAGATCGGGTCAACCGACGGGGTTGTCATCGATGTTATGCTCCTCCAGAGTCGTCGATGATGTTACGGATTCATGCCGTTCCGTTTACCGATGGTGCTCCTTTTGTCGGCTCCCGGTTTGGTTTTACCGTCGGAGTTAGGTAAAGCAGCGGCGACGATGTGGAAAGTAACCGACGACGTTGAATCTCTCGGACTTGTTGCCCTAGATTTGGATTTGTTAATCAAGGAGGTGGATCTTATCCTGCCGTTCTGTCTAGTTGTTCCAGATCTGTCGGGAGGTGTCTCCTTTCGTCGGCTCACGGAGTTGGCCGCCGGATCACACGAGTTGCGGGTTGTCGAATTGTGGGTTAGCCGTCGTGGTGGATCGGGATCTGTTTATGGTAGTTTGATTATCGGTTGCCCCAGATCCATATAGAGTCGTTTTCTCCACTTCCACCATTTGCTCTAGATCTGTTATCGTCTGCCCGGTTGCTCAACATCTATTGGGAGGCACCTTCTTCTTGTCGTTCTGACTGGTGGATCCAGATCCGCTGGGAAGCATCTGCTCCTTGTTGTTCTGACTGCTGGATCCAGATCCGTTGGGAGGCGTCTCCTTTGCATCGGCGCTGCCGTCCGCTGCGTTTCGTTGGGTCGTTTTGCTGTTTCCGATCATCTTCTCAAACTTGCTTGTGACTTCTCTGTGTATGAAGCTTTTGGCTCCCCTCCTTCTAGCGCCAAAATGTGGGTGCTGGATTCCCACGGTCGAATTTGTCGGGTTCACGGCGGAGCAGTCAAACTTCCGGCGAGAAAACACAAAAACGGAGTTAGAGAAGAAAGAATTTATTAACGGAAAGCTGGTTCCCGGCGGCCAACTATTGGCGAGCCGACAAGAAAAGAATTGGTGAAAAAGATTTTATTAGCTGAAAAGCTATTCTTAGTGGGAAAGCTGTCAAAAGCTGTAAAAGTATTACAAATAGTTTCTGAGTCATATTTCAGTGTGTGTTTTTTGGTTCCCCCACTAATGAGAGTGGTAGTGGTATTTATAGAAATTTAGGGCGGCTGGAGATTTTGCCTTGGGCTGTGTTCTGCAAATTGGCCCGTTCTGTTCGGCCCACCGTGATTCAGCCCACCGTGATTCGGCTCGCCGTGATTCAGCTCGCCGTGATTCGGCTCGACCCATTTGTTGATTTGTTCGACGGATTCGTGACTCGGCTTGGCCCAAATGGATGGGCTGTACCGAATTAGCCCAGTTAAGCGGAGATCCACTATCTTCAAGTCGGGTCATCCGGTTCGGTGTCACCGATGGTTTACGTCTAATCGGCTAGCCGTTTGCGGGTGTTCTCATGATTGGCCGATGGATCATGGATCTTCACGGGTGCTCCTGTATCGGTAGCATAGGTGGTCTATGGCTCTTTCAACCGGCTGACGGATATCGGGTGCCCCGCTATATTCATACTTAGACATTTTCGTCTATTAATTTTTAAAGGGTGAAATCCAACCCCTACAATTACTTGCGTGGAAAAATCATTCCAATTATATGACTCAAACTTAATCACAAAACTCCAAATTACTGGCATCTATTCGTCCAAACTAGCAAAATAATTTGATAAATCGGGAAAAAATACATAAATGATAAATGCTGTACAGTCATATTCTTTAATGAAAAATTAATTTTGTGTTACAGTATTATCTTTTTTTCCCCTTTTTATTATAGGAAAATTGGCAAATATAACATAAAAGAAAATTATAATTCACTCAATAGCCAAAATTATTGTTCATTGTGTATAATATGTATTATAGACAATTTTGCCTTTCCAATAATAATTCAAAATTTAATTATTAGTTTTTTATTAAGGATAAAATCGTAAATTCTCATAGATTAGTTGTTAGTTTTTTAATTATATTTATTACATGGCTATTAGACTAATTATAATTCAAAATTTGGCTATTTGGCAAATTAACCCTTTAGTATCCTAGAATTTAACAAGAGATTTGTGACCCCCAAAAAAAAAAAGAAATTAACAAGAGATCATGACCATTGAATTGACTCATGTATATTAATGGTCATAATACATACTTTCTTTTGTATACAAATAGGCAATAGAAGTTTCTTCATGAGATCATACCTACCTCTCTTCTTCTGTTTATATATAGTTTGTGAAAATTGATTGATTTGTTGTGCAAGAAAGAGATAAAGATGAATTCAAAAATGTGTCCTCTTCTCCTTTTGGTCTTGTTTATATTTTCTCTTCCAATATACGCCATTAAATCGAATCAGCCTTCTCTTTCCACTGTCATTAGGGCTGGGCAAATTATCCGTTAGATTTGCTCCGATCCGTGATCCGTTTTGATCCGATCCGAAAAATTCGAATATCCGTTATAAATCAAAGCAAAGCAAATAGTAAAATCTACGATCCGTCTAAAGCAAAGCAAATCATAAATACTAATTTTAAAAATCCGAATATCCGATCCGATCCGTAAATTACATATATGTACATATAATATGATATACCTACAACATATATTTGCATTTTTTAACCTTTTCAATACATTGAACGGATATAGTTATAGTAAATTTACGTAGTTACTAATTTTGTAAATCAGTTGTCTCATATTTTTATCTAAAAATAATAATAAATGTTTCGTAGTCCACCATTTTTTCTTTCACTTTTCATTTTATTTTTAGTTATATCAAATAAAATTATCTAACTTATATTATTTTTTCACTAATTAGTTTAAAATTTATACTGAAAAAATAACTTTTTGAAAAAATAAAATATTTTTCTTTCGTTTTTTTTCAGTTAAAACAAATATCCGCAAATATCTGAATATCCGCAAATATCCGGAAAAAAATCCGGATATCCGTAACTCCAAATATCTAAAATTTTCAAAGCAAAGCAAATCGGAAAATTTAATATCCGTAAATAACAAATCGAATCACAAATACTATAATTTTTCCGGATATCCGATCCGCGCCCAGGCCTAACTGTCATCATTCCTTCTAACTATTTCAAGCTGTTTTGGAGTAACTTTTTCAACTTCATCATCAACATTAATGATAAGTTGTGGTGCTTACAACATCAGGGTCCAAAACGGAAAAAAAAAATTGATTGGCTTTAATTTATATAATATATCCTCTATATATTAAAGGAGAAGCATTTTGGAATCATTTTGATGATGTATCAAACTCTCAATTTTTCTCATATTTTGAATTAATAAATTAACTATTATTAATACTCTACCATACTATTACCCAAACATTCTACAATTACAATATCCCTATAGCCAAACAAAACCATGAACAATAAGGTAATTAATATATACATAATCTTCACTTTAGGAATTTTTCACTACCTTGAAAGACCATTATTATTTAATACAAATGATTTCATACAATTTACCTTATTTGCTTGGTGTTATTTCAAATGTCAGACACGAGTAAATTTTTATTATTCAAGTTATTGTTTGTATTTTTGTTTGCTCATTTTTTGGTTATTATATTTTTTGTAATATTAAAAACTAGAATTTAAACAAAAGATATTAAAACTAAAAACTAGAACTACATAAAGATATTAAAACTAAAACTAAGTGAGCAATATCAGATTAAATACTATAAAATATATAAAAAGAAAACTAATTCAAAATTGAATATTTAGTAATAAGTTTTAGTAATTTTTTATTAGTTTTGTTTGAATTTTTAGAATTAGAGTTCGTTTAAGGTAACTTGGTATAGAAATTTATGTGTCCATTCGGATTAGTATATATTTTGGTCTTGGTTTGAATTGGTGAGTTATGATTCGGTTCGGTTTATGCGTTTTTTCATTTCCTATGTAGAACAAGTTCCTATACAAAATAATCACAAACTCCAATATACACAATTAGATTTTGAATGAGGTCCATTTTACTTCACATTTTTTTTTAACGATGAAGAGGATTATGTTGATGAACTCAAAAATTTCCATCAACTCCTCAATAATACATACCCATAATTTTTTTTCATATGATAATTGTATTGCCTAATACTATCAACAGTCTTATAGTAATATATCTATATTTTTATGTAACCAAAATTTTTTAAAATCATATTAACGGTTACAATTAAACCCGTGTACAACACGGGTATTATTCTAGTATATATATATATATATATATACCTACCGATGTATGAGGATCAAATTAAGCTCATTAACCTCGGTATTACACGGCACAAAGACACCATGGTGTGGCCCCCTGCAAAAAATGGTCTATACACAACAAATAGCGGCTATGCATTGACAAAGGTAGAGGATGTACCACATGTCAATCAAAAATTTGATTGGCAAAAGAAACTGTGGAAACTCAAGACCCAACCAAAGATCAAAACCTTCCTTTGGAAACCGGCGGTGGAGGCGTTACCGGTTGGGGAACAACTCATAAGACGACGTATAGGCGATCACCATGTTTGTAAACGATGTGGAGAGAATGAATCAACATCTCACGTACTCTTCCACTGTCGATGGGCTAAACATGTTTGGAACATTACTCCAACTCTTACTATGAATTGGTCGAATATCTCATCAGTTATGGAGTTCTTAACGGAGGCACCAAAAGCCCACGTTCTGCCTCCCATTGGAATTACGACCGCGACCCTGTTTACGTGGATAGCATGGAACATTTGGACAGCGCGAAACAAGCTAATCTTTGAGAACTTAACCTATTCAGAGGAGGAAACAGTAGCTAAGGCAGTACGTGAGGCAAAAACTTGGCAATCGGCACAAGATGAATTACCAAAACAGAGGATACCAGAACTACCTCAACAAAGCCACCTCTCGGACCCTGACATCGATGTGGAATGCTATACTGATGCAGCATGGAAACAAGATGCCACAAATTGTGGACTTGGATGGATTTACCGCTATAATGCGGAAGAAATTACGGAGAAATTCTCTGATACGCACACTAATATTCATTCGGCATTGCAGAAACTTGGGTAGTGATCAAAGCTCTACAAAAAGCAAGAGAAAAGGGGTTGAAAAGATTGCACGTTCGATCCGATTCACCTAAATAGTCTAATATGTTATTAACATCCATTCATTACGATAGTGGAGACTATTAGGTTTTTTTTATCGAATGAGACTACTAATTATAAAAAAAAATTTTTGCTAAAACTAGGGAACTACTAGTTATAACTTCAAGGTTTTTCATCAACCACGCATTAAATAATTAAGTTTGAATTTGCTGATTGGTTACCCAGTCGAAGGAAAAATATGTACAAACAAAAATTCTAATAATCTAATTTGAGAACAACAATGAGATAGAATAATCTACATTCGAATTTATAGATTGAAAGATAAATGCTAGAGAAAACTTGAAAACCTAGCACAAACCTACAATGAAACTCGTTTATAATATTGACAAAGGCGGGTCAATCCTCTGGGAACCTAGTAATGTATGTAATAGCTTCAGATTTATGCATATCATTTGCACAAGTAAATTCATTTACATATCTTATCATAACAACATTTGAAGGAAAATTGATAGATATGGACTAAAAACCTTCTCTTTATTTTTTTCGACAAACACTTAGATCCGAAAAGATCGGAACGAAACTACTACAAGAAACTAAAAAAATATACTAAACAGCGGTGACGGCCGGAGCCGACCACCGGGTTAACTCACCACACTTTCCTTCTTTTCTTTCTTCTAGAGAGAAGGAGAAAATTTAGAGAGAGATGGACTTCGTTTTGAAGAGAATTAACCTTCTCTTTATTCATTGATTTTTTTTTTTGTCACTTCTCTTTATTAATTGATATCTGTTATAAATCATAGTGGATTGTCATAACTAGTTCTGGTCCGTTTACGGCCCATTAACACTTAGTCTTTAGGCCGGTTTAATGAATCCTAGTTGAATTATGATTTTCCTTTTATGTACTTTCCTTTTCCCATTAGGAAAAGAAATTTTCCTTTTCTCTCTTGTAATAATCCTATATAAAGGATCTTATGATTAATGAATAAACACAATCTTCCCATTCGTTCTCTTGATTCACAACACGTTATCAGCACGAGTTACTCCCTAAACCCTAAAAACACAAAAAACGCGATTACTGTTCATTGTTACTATTCATCGTACTGTTCATCGCGTACTGTTCATCGCGCACTGTTCATCGACGATTACTGTTCATCGACGATTACTGTTCATCCGGCGTTACTGTTCAAATCATAGTTCATACAGCCTTTAAGGTTACGGCGAACTAGAAGAAAGTTCATACAGCCTATCAACGGTTACGGCGAACTAGAAGACTCACAGAGGTTAAGGTAAACAATAAGAAACCCTAATCTAAAGAACCTAGATTCATGATAATCTTAGAAACCCTAATCTAAATCATGCTTGTTATTGTTATTGCTTGCTTGATTGTGTTTATTGATTCATGATTCGTAATCACTTGAAACCCTAACTTGAAACCCTAACCTAATTCAATTAAATTCCAAACCGATTGCATGATCTGTACCCGTGTCGATCGACACTAGTTTTATGTCGATCGACACGTAAACTTTTGCCTGAATTTGTTGTTTGAATTAAACTGTGTCGATCGACACAAATCACCCGTCGATCGACAGTAAACACTCTGTCCAAATTTAGTTGCATATTTATTTGAACTCGTTTGTTTGTTTGCTTGTTTGGATTGATTCGTTGATTGATAAACATGAAACTGAAACTGATTGCATCATATAGACATAACATGCTTGATTAAATCCGGTCATATCATCATACGGTTTAGAATTTGAATACTAGGCTTGCATCATGAGCATATAAAAACATTATGTTAGGTTGTTAAACATAAAAATCTGGTTTCATAAGCATCATGCATCCGTACCCGTTTATATAAGCACCCATGACCTATTTTGCATCATATGCATAAACTTTAAAATCTTATAGTTCTTAGAGAATAGGATGAATGTTTTCAGATGTCGAAAATCAACAATTTGGATTATGCTGCCCTCAATCTCTCTGGAGACAATTACTTACAGTGGGCGTTGGATACTAAGATAAATCTAAAGTCTAAAGGACTTGGCGAATGTATCATTGAGGATAATAATGAGAATGAAAGGAATCGATACAGAACGATATCGATCATTCGTCATCATCTTGTTGAGGGTCTCAAGGATCAATACCTAACCATTGAGAACCCTTTGGACCTTTGGAAAGAATTAAAGATAAGATATGACCACCATAGAACGGTGTTGTTACCAAAGGCCAATTATGATTGGAGGAATCTCAGGTTCCAGGACTTCAAGTCCGTGGAAGAATATAACTCGGCTATGTTCAGAATAGTTTCTCAATTGAGACTATGTGGTGAGAAGGTAACTGAGAAAGACATGTTGGAAAAGACCTTCTCCACCTTTCACACTAATAACGTGTTGCTTCAACAGCAATACCGTGAAAGAGGTTTTGAGACATACTCAAAGCTTATAGCATGTCTATTACTAGCCGAGGAGAATAATACACTGCTAATGAGAAACAGTGAGATGAGACCTCCTGGATCAGCCCCACTTCCTGAAGCGAATGTGGCCACAGATGAAAAGAAAGAAATTAACCACGTCCAAAGTGATTATAGACATCGTGGTCGTGGACGTGGGGGTAGATGGCAAGGACGTGGCCGTGGCCATTTTAATCCATACGGCCGAGGTCAGGGCCGAGGCCACGGATTCCATAACGATCATTCTAACCGCGGGCGAGGACGAGGACGCGGATACCGAACTGACTATGATCGTAATAACCGTGGTATTACTTCTCAACCACGAGAATCAAACCCAAAATCAGTTTGCCATCGATGTGGAATGAGTAATCATTGGGCTAAGACATGTAGGACTCCCAAGCATCTGGTTGAACTCTATCAAGAGAGCCTTAAAGGGAAGAATCCAGAAACTCATATGATCCAGCATGATAATGAAGGAGATTTCGATCATGAGCAAGATGACTTGATGAATTTTGAAACCTCAGATATACTTAAGTGATTGATTTTGATTTTCTGTTTTGGTGTTTTGTGTTTTGCTTGTTTTACGTTTTACACTTTATACTTTGGTTTTGTGTTATTGCTTTCTATTAAACTTTATGGAATGAAAGAATGTTATTTAAAAGTATCTATTGTTATCTCTTTTGAAGTATGAACGATATGGATGTGTTCATTGTGGATAGTGGATCAAGCCACTCGATATTAAGAGATAAGAGATACTTCATTGATCTTACACTTAAAAAGGCAAATGTAACCACAATTGCGGGTATAGCAAATTTAATTGAAGGCCACGGTCAAGCCCATATTTTATTACCTAAGGGCACGCATCTAGAAATTTCTAATGCGTTATATTCACCTAGTTCAAAGAGAAGTCTATTGAGCTTTAAAGACATTTGAATGAATGGTCTTCATGTTGAAACTAAGGACGAGAATAACAAAGAATTCCTTCAAATCTTTGAAACCGTCCATGGCTATAAGAAAGTCCTAGAGACTATACCTGCCATTTCTGTGGGCCTTTATTGTGCTAAGATCGGAATGATAGAAGCAAATGCTATGGTAAACAAAGAGTTTACTGAGAATTTCACTTTTTGGCATAACCGGCTTGGCCATCCCGGTGCTAACATGATGCGAAAGATATTAGCAAGTACTAATGGGCACACCTTGAAAGAAAGGAGAGTTATCCCAAAGAATCTCACGTGTGAAGCATGTTCACTAGGGAAACTCATTACTAGGCCATCACCAATCAAAGTAACTAAGGAAACGATAAATTTTCTGGAAAGAATTCAAGGAGACATATGCGGACCAATACACCCACCTTGTGGGACGTTTAGATATTTTATGGTCCTTATTGATGCATCCACGAGATGGTCACATGTCTGCCTATTATCAACTAGAAATGTGGCATTTGCAAGATTGCTTGCCCAGCTCATACGTTTAAGAGCACACTTTCCAGATTTTCCTTTAAAGACTATACGTCTTGACAATGCTGGTGAATTTACGTCCTAAGCGTTTAACGATTATTGTATGTCCATGGGGGTAAGTGTTGAATATTCTGTGGCACATGTACATACACAAAACGGTTTGGCTGAATCGTTTATTAAACGCATACAGTTGATTGCTAGACCGTTGCTAATGAGATCAAAACTCCCGGTCTCAGCTTGGGGACATGCAGTTTTACATGCAGCAGAGCTAATTCGTATCAGGCCATCTAGTGAACATAAATATTCCCCATCACAGTTAATAACGGGTCAAGAGCCAGACATATCCCATCTTAAAACATTCGGATGTTCCGTTTATGTGCCTATTGCACCACCACAGAGAACAAAGATGGGACCTCAAAGGAGGATGGGGATATATGTTGGATATGATTCTCCTACTATCATTAAGTACCTTGAGCCAACCACGGGTGATTTGTTTAAGGCCAGGTACGCAGATTGTCATTTTGACGAATCTGTCTATCCAACATTAGGAGGAGATAACAGACTGGTAAAGGAAATTATATGGAATCAAACGTCCTTAAAATGGCAAGATCCTCGGACTCAAGAATGTGAATTAGAAGTCCAAAAGATTATACATTTACAAAAGCTAGCTAATCAATTGCCAGATTCCTTTGCTGACCCGAAAAGAGTAACTAAGTCTTACATACCAGCTGTTAATGCACCGATTAGAATTGATGTTCAAGAGGGACACAATCAAGTTGCTACAGAATCTAAACCACACTCAAAACGTGGCCGGCCAATAGGTTCCAAAGATAAGAATCCTCGGAAAAGAAAGAAAGGTGCTGAAATCGTGGTTGAGGAATCTGATGGAACCCCAGACATAACTGAACCGATAGTTCCAAGCAATGAGACTCGGGACGCCGAGTTTCATGGTTCTGACGTTCCTGAAAATAATGAGATCTCAATGAATTATGTTATGTCTGGAATACAATGGAATAGAAAGTGTGTGGAAATCGATGATATATTTGCTTTTAAGGTAGCACTTGAACTTATGGAAGATCTAGAACCCACGTCGATATATGAGTGCACTCAGAGTGAAAATTGGACTAAATGGAAAGAAGCTATAAACGTGGAGTTGAATTCTTTAAGGAAAAGGGATGTCTTTGGTCCAATAATTCGGACACCCTATGAGATTAAACCAGTTGGACATAAATGGGTCTTTGTGAGGAAAAGAAATGAAAATGGTGAAATCGTGAGATATAAAGCACTGCTTGTTGCACAAGGATTCTCACAGAGACCAGGAATAGATTATGAGGAGACATACTCCCCTGTGGTGGATGCTACAACTTTTAGATTTTTGATAAGTCTGGCTATAAGAGAAAAGTTGGATATGCGGTTAATGGACGTTGTAACTGCATACTTATATGGTCCACTGGATAATGAGATTTATATGAGATTACCAGAGGGTATTGAGCTCAAAGATAAGAAAGGCTCTCGAGAACAACACTGCATAAGGCTGAACAAATCCCTTTATGGACTGAAGCAAAGTGGGCGTATGTGGTACAATAGATTGAGTGAGTACTTAGTCAAAGAAGGCTATAAGAATGATCCCATCAGTCCATGTATTTTTATAAAAAAGTTTGCAAACAAAGGGTTTGTTATCATAGCAGTTTACGTGGATGATTTGAACATCCTTGGAACCCCTGGTGAAATCGTCCAAACAGTTGAATGCCTCAAGAAAGAATTTGAGATGAAAGACCTAGGCAAAACTAAGTTCTGTTTGGGATTGCAACTTGAGTACATAAATGATGGAATCCTTGTGCATCAAATGGCATATACTGAAAAGGTACTCAAGCGTTTTAATATGGATCAATGTCACCCATTGTCCAGCCCAATGGTGGTGAGATCTCTTGATCTAGAAAAGGATCCGTTTGGTCCTAAGAGAGACTCTGAAGAAGTCCTTGGTCCCGAAGTGCCATATCTCAGTGCCATAGGAGCTTTAATGTATCTGGCAAGCCACACTAGGCCAGATATATGTTTTGCCGTGAATTTATTATCAAGATTTAGCTCATGTCCGACCCAAAGGCACTGGGATGGGATAAAACATATTCTTCGTTACCTACAAGGAACGAAAGACTTGGGTCTATTTTATACTAACCAATCTAAGGACGGTTTAGTTGGTTTTGCTGATGCAGGTTATCTTTCAGATCCTCATAATGCACGGTCCCAGACAGGTTATGTGTTTACTCATGGAGGAACTGCAATATCTTGGCGGTCAATGAAGCAGGCCATTGCAGCTACATCTTCTAATCATTCAGAGATATTGGCAATTCATGAGGCTAGTCGTGAGTGTGTTTGGTTAAGGCTGATGACCCAGCACATAAGAGTGGATTGTGGAATGGCCGAAGGTAAGCAGGAATCGACGGTCTTGTTCGAGGACAATGCAGCGTGTATAGCTCAACTTAAGGATGGATACATCAAAGGTGATAGGACGAAGCACATTCTGCCAAAATTCTTCTTCACATCCGATCTACAGAAAGATGGAGAAATTCAAGTGCAGCAAGTACGATCAAGTGAGAATTCAGCAGACCTATTCACCAAGTCACTTCCAACCTCAACGTTCAAGAAACTTACTTATCAGATTGGAATGCGTCGTTTGAAAGACTTGCAGTGAGGTTCAGAACAGGGGGAGTAATACGTGTTGTACTCTTTTTCCTTCACCACGGTTTTGTCCCAAAATGGGTTTTACTTGGTAAGGTTTTAATGAGGCAACATCCAAAGCGTATTACAAGCCCATTAGAGTTATGACATCCAAGGGGGAGTGTTATAAATCATAGTGGATTGTCATAACTAGTTCTGGTCCGTTTACGGCCCATTAACACTTAGTCTTTAGGCCGGTTTAATGAATCCTAGTTGAATTAGGATTTTCCTTTTATGTACTTTCCTTTTCCCATTAGGAAAAGGAATTTTCCTTTTCTCTCTTGTAATAATCCTATATAAAGGATCTTATGATTAATGAATAAACACAATCTTCCCATTCGTTCTCTTGATTCACAACAATATCTATTAATATTTTGATTAGTTAGCACTTAACATATCTATAAATTAATAAATTTTAAATCCAAACATAACTTTATACACAATTTATTGGAGGTTATGAAACAAGATAAGAGATTTTTACAAGAAGTTTAAATTAATTACAAAACCTTAAAAAGCCTGATTAGACCAAACAATTTCGACCTCTAAACTTTTATGAGAACCATCTTTGTTGCTTTCATCACTTAGCGTGAAACTTCCACTGTAATTCCCTTCCGTCAACACTCTGTCGATAGGAATCCTCACTTTACCCAAATTTTTCTGAAAATTTAGAAGAAGAAAAAAAGTTAATGATTCTAAAAAAATTGAATAATAGAAAAATAAACGAAAAATGCATATACGTACGTTGCGGAAGATGTTATTGGATTTGCAAACAATTTCTAGAAACTGCCCTCTCGGCGGAATAGTGAAATCCCATGTGAATGATTCTTTCCATACCGGTGAGCTACTACGTTTCACAACCTGATACAAGTTCCGCTTTAATTAAGTTAAACCGAATCGAAATTGAAATCGAAACCGAACCAGAATTGAACCGACCTTGGTTTTCTTAGTGGGGCAGTTATCGATGACTAAGCTACAAAACGCATTTGTAGATCGCTTGAGATTATCGCCGCGTTTCACCGCCACCGTGAGACTTCCGGGAAGGCAATTCAAGAGGCTGTTTCCTCTCTCGTGAAAGGTCCCCAGAGTTTTCGATTTCATCATCAATTGCAGCACCGGAATCGCTTCCGCCGCTAAAACCGCTTGCGATCTCGCCGTCTCCGTCGACATGCTCGTCCACGACTGTCTCAACGTGTGTAGCGTCTCCAACGCCGATTCTCTCGCTTCTTTCTCGCCGGATTTCAAAGCTCCGATTAGGTGAGGAATACACGCGGTCGCCGTTTCCGACGCTCGGATCTTTGGAAACGTCGTGAGAATCGCGTTTAGCGTTTTCATTACTTCCACGTTTATCGTCGCCGTCGTCCAAAACTCTCTCTCCATCGCCGCTGCGTTTAAATCACTGTGAGTGTTGATGGAATCGAGATTTGGTGATGATTTTGGTTCTGGAACTTACCTGTTAGAGATGTGATGATTTCACTAGAGATGTATTCTTGAAGCGTATGATTAGAGAAGAGAGCTTTGATCATTAGGGCTGCTTGTGTAGCGACTTGTGACTTGCAATGCTTAAGCATCTCTTGAACCAAATACACACCACCTGATTCCGCTACAGCTTTTCTGCTTGTTCTACTGTGCATTGCAAAGTTACCTAAAGCACACATCACTACCATTTGCATTTCATCGCTTGGTTCATCGTCGATTAAGCTGACTAGTGCACGACACACGAAAGCCGAATCTGTGGCTTTAGCGAGTCCTTCGTGTTGAGAGATGTCTCCAAGGGCCATGGCTACTAGAAGCTTTGCGGATTCCGATCTTGTCTCGGGGTCTAGTATGTAGTTTGACAAGGGAGTCATTACAAACTTGCAGATTTTTGTTTCTCGAACCTTTGGATTGCGTAATATCAGTTGGAGTAATTTTCCAGAGAGTTCTTCGCATTGGTGTGATCTTAGCAGATCGAGTAATGCATCGAGTGCACCGGCTTCAGCCATTTCTAAAACACTTGACGAGTCTTGCTTCTCACGGATGATCAATGCGTCGATGGCTAAGATCACTATACTCTCGGTTGTTGAAAACAACATCTTTGTCAAAACCGGTACAGTCACTGTAAAGTAATACTGTTCTGGGTTAAATGTGAGAATTTTGCAGAGAATGAAAGCGGCTGATTCCCATAGAGATACAGGAAGCTGAGGATCTTCGTCGATGATAACCTTGGAGAGCTCTTGAATTCCTTCGGCATCTGCTATCTCTTTCGTCCATGTCATCGAGGATTTCTCTAAACCCATCAATGCTATCTCTTGTAAGTTTCTTACTCTGATCCCGACAAGTTTCACAAGAGGAGCAATGAGATCCTTGGTCGATAGTTCTTCTTGGAAACATTGCGTTTCGAGTAGACATGTCAGTAGTTCTACGGTTGCATGTTGGATCGCTATATATCCAGATTCAAGATATTTTATCAAAGGCATTAATGATTGCTGAAGATGAAATTGTTAATAAGTCGAGAACCATTGGCTTCTCCAAGATGTTTGATATTGCTTGTAAACCTCCGAGTTGGCCTTGAAAATCCAAGTCTTCTCTACGCAAAATTGAGAGGAGCGGTTGTACCATTTTAATTCCCTCTTGGCCTCTAGCTACAACGCCAACATTCGTCAAAACTCTGAAAAGCTCCGCGATTACAGAACATAAAGAATTTGGAGGAGATCTGGAGAGGTGAATTAGGCATGGCTCTATTATCCCCATTTTTATCAGATCCATTTTACGTGGAGTCTTGTCTTTAGCCATTTTTACAAGACAAGAAATTGCAGCCTCACTAATCAGATAGTTGCTAGAAGCCACAAAGCCGAAGAACAGATTCACACAATCGTGTTCTTCTGCGACCTCTGAGATTCTTTTGCTATCAAGGAGCCTGTCAAGTGCAACCATCCCGGCTTCAACAGCAGTGCTTGTTCCTGACAAGACAAGTGCTATAAGAGGTACCATGCAATCTTCGGCGGTTGAGCTTGTTCTCAAATCTTCGTTAGTAAACATAAAACAACATATCCTTGCAGCACTTGTCTTTGATTCAAGCAATGAACTATTTGAAGACAAAATTTTGTAGATATTCTCCAGTGGGTTTCCTGCCAGACTACTAAGAATATTTGGCCTTCGACTTTTCCCCATAGTTAGCTTCACTAAAGCAGTTAGAGCAACCTCTCTCTCACTCTCCGACGTAGTATTCAACATTTCAATAAGAGGGGAGAACGATTTCCATGCTAATTCAGAATCTCTGATGTGCTCAGAGCTAAAAAGTTCACGGAGAGCTCTTGCAGCACTATAGCGGGTACTTCTACTACCAAGATGAAGAATTCCTATTAGCTGTTTCGTGGAAGTTATAGCTGTTTTGTGCCGTGTGATCTCTGGGCTGCAGAAAAGTGATCCTAACAGTTCAGAAACAGTGGACTCAGTCGAATCTTGAGGACTCAATGAAAGGTAATTCGCTAAAGCATCCAGAGCTCCAGCTTCAGCGATAAGTATTTTACTTGAATCACCCCACTCTGCAATGCGACTCAGAAGCCGAACAGCTACTATTAAGGCACCAGGTTTATCTGCATTTGGCTTCAATAGATCCACCAGCAAATGAATGCATTTTTGGGTAAATGAACTACATCTTACTCTTTCATCTTCGAGAAGTACCTCTAAAGTGGCCTCACAAGGTTCTTTCAACAAAGATAACTCTTCTGCCAAGGCACCAAGACTCCATGTGTCTGATTCTCCATACCCAGCCAAGTTTATCAAAGTTTCTATGGTATCTGAATTCTTGATTTCTGCAATGGTTTTTTCATTCTTGTTACGAACTAGCGTTGCCAAAACTTGTGCAGTAAAATATCCATCAATCAACTGATCAGACTGCATCAAACAAGCTAGAGTTGGCACAAGATTTGCTGTTGCTGGAGATGAGACAACGTTTGGTTCCTGAGACAGAACAGCTAGTAATGATATAGCAATCCATTTTTCTTCAGAATCCGAGTTATTCTCCTGGAAAAGTTAAAGATCATAGCTCAGAAACGCCAACACTTACATGATTTAGAAGAAGAAAAAAAAAGTATAGTTATCTACCTGTGTGTCGGATTTGTATCTTTGAAGCTTCTCTGCGATAATTTCAAGTCCATTGGCTTCCACGACAGAAAGTATGTTCTTGGGATGAGTAGAGCAAACAATGGAGAGTAACCACATAGAGACTGTGCTTCCCAAGACAGTAGCTGGATCAACTATTACAGAGTCATCCATCTTTATGCACAAATTGCTTGTGATGAAAGATCTTGGTCTATGAATTTCAACGCTATATGCAGAACATTTAGAGTTCTGCTGCATATCAAGAAGAGTGTTCACTAAGCTTTTCAAATACCCTGATCGTCCAATTAATTCCGCCCATAAATTTTTGTTGTTCTTTGCTGCGCACACGAGCAACATTGCCCCGCCGACTTTAATTTCAGGGTTGGATGAGCTGATTGTCCTGTTAGCCAATGACGATATTGATTTTGATCGTGTGAGCAATAGTTCACCCAACAAGACAAACCGTGTCTTGCAGAAGCGAGACAAAATCTCTATTGCTTTATCTTGCACCAAAAGTTGACCTTCAGCCACACAACGGACAAGAGAGTCTAAACTCGAAGGAACTTCGGTGAATGCAGAAAAGGGGTTTTGGGACAAGTTAGCACCATATTTAGCTTTGGCCAGCAAAGAGAGTATTTCTAAGACGTCTATATAAGCGTTGTTGTTCAAGTCTGTTGCGTTTAAGAGATCAATAAGTTCAGGAACTGCAAATCGACACTGATCATTTCCTTTGAATACATCATTGACCTGGAAATGCTTTAGTAATTGATGAAGAGCATGTGAAGCATTTCTCTTACCTTGCAGTGTTCCCTCCCTCAGTACTCGAGTCAAAGCAGAAACAACATCGTCAGCTAAAGCTTCAGCTGCAATATTTGGGTCTGAAAGAAGGTTTGCAAGAGTAGACATGGGATTATCTGTTGACTCTATCGGGTTTGTTTTTGCTGACTTTATCAATGGTTTGATCACTTCAGCTTCTGGACCCGATAACTTCTTTTGGCCAGTCTTTTTCTTTGTTGGATTGGATAGAGAGCCTAGGGCGTGCGCTAATTGTGTTGCAACAGCGTGAGTGTTTCCACTTAAAAGCTTTGTGCATGGATTATCATCCTCATCAAATCCAAGACCGCCACATAGGTCTTTTCTTGAACTGAATAGATCAGCCAAGACAGAAGCTGCGTTCTCTTTTGTCTTCTCGTTTGACGAGGCAAGTCTCTGGACAAGAGACCTCAATCCATTATTCGCTGCAGAACCCTTAGTGACAAATTCCTCTAATGAAGCGGATGCAAGAGCATGGCCTAGAACTCTTATCACATGAGCTTTTGATTTAGGAGCATCTCCGAGAAACAGAGCCTGTACTTGCTCGATAACACTTGGGTCAGCTGTTGTAATCAATTTCACAAGTGTATTCGCCGAGTTCTCTTGCGATTTTGGTCCACCGTTCTTTAAGAGCCCCAAGAGTGCAGGAATAGCTCCTGCTTTCTCAACGCAGACACGAATTTCCTCGCTGTGACAACATAGATTCAAAAGGACACATACCGCATCCTCCTTTGCCTTGTGAGACGCACTAGTCTCTAGTATCTGCAACAATGGAGGAATTCCACCTGCAGAGGTAACAGCCCATCTGCTTTCATCAACCTCGTCAGTCAAGATTGCTAAGAACTCAACAGACAGTTCCTGATGTTGTTCGCTTGACAAGCCGAGAAATGGTATGAGGATTTGAATCCCTTCCCTCTTGCCAATCGCTTCCCAAACATTCCCATTTTTGCATAAGTTTGACAAAGAAGTTATCATCCGCTCACGTGGATCCGCTGTGGCCAAGATTGTTAGTTTGACTAAAGCCCTCTTAGCTTCCACATTGTAGAGTGATCTCGATATATTAACATTTCCGTAAAGACTTGCCATAGCTTCCAAGATGCGTTCTTGGATCAGTTGAGTATCCCGGGGCTTAAGGAGTCTCACCAGTAGTCCTTCTGTTAGAAATGGATTAAACATCTCTCTATCATCACCACAAGTTACTTGAAACTTCCTCAGAGCATAAGCGAGAGCTCCAAGAATATCAGCGATGGGCTCAGTGAGGCGTGGAGACAATGATAACTCTCCAAGATACACTATCAAAGCTGACATTCCTCCGCATAAGTTTGCTAAAGCTTGTGTCCCATAAATTTGCAAGACGCGTTCGTTTTCTTCATCCACTGACTCTTTAGATGAAGCAACTACTGCGCCAATCAGAAGGTGGATCCCATCCAAATCTTTAACCACATTCCTAGCTTCATCTGACTTTGATGTGATGGCTTCTAGAGCATTGACTACACTGGCACGCATTGAAACACTGCCTTCCCATAGAAGCTGAACTAGAACTTGTACAGAACCTGACTCTACTATTTTTGAGATGCTATTTGGGAAAATCCTAACAAGACGTGCTAAGAGAGAAGCTACGTTTGATTGAGATACGGGGTTACTAGACTGCAGAAGCCTTAAGATGATATCAACTCCGCCATCTTCTAGCGTTACCATCCAAAAACCATCTCGATTGCCACAAAGGTTTCTCAAAGCTCCAACCAAATAACCTTCAACCGTCTTGTCCTGCTTTTTTCTCGTCTTTAACTGATCATACAAACTTGGTACCACACCTTCCGTGACAAATATCTTGGTACCTACACTATCATCATCCATTCCACACCAGGAAACTTCATATATGGCCTCGGCTGCTGCCCTTCTTGCATCCACAGAGTCAGATTTCAAAAGTGACAGCAGCGGTGGGATGCATCCGCCTATCAGTACCTTAGAACGAATGCTTTCGTCTTTGCATAAAATGGTCAGGATTGAAGCGGAATTTAGTTTCGCCAAAAGGGTACCATTCCTGAGAAGTGAAATGAAGGAAGTCATGGCGTTCACGTTCCCCCCAATGATCTTTCGACACCCTTTTTTACTTTTGGCTAGACCGAGAAGTCGAGCGGTGCTGAGCACTATCTCTTGTGGCGATGATTTTTTGGCATGAAGCTGCTCGATGAGACGTGTGATCGTCACTGCTGCTTTCTCTGGATCATCCATCTCCGGTGTCATTGTTTTATTGTTGTCCCTGCACCAAAATGGACACCCTTAATTAGGGAAAGTAATGCAGAGGATCATCGTAGA
The DNA here is from genome assembly GCA_963576765.1 of Draba incana. Taxonomy (NCBI): domain Eukaryota; kingdom Viridiplantae; phylum Streptophyta; class Magnoliopsida; order Brassicales; family Brassicaceae; genus Draba; species Draba incana. The sequence continues at coordinate 12,250,012 of OY755210.1, forward strand.
ATTATCGGAAACATATCGATACCTCGGTCGAGGAGAAGACACACGGGTCTCTTGCTGACTCGCTGAGGAGGGAGGCTTTGACATCTTCTCTTTTCTGTATACATTAAACCTTCTAATGATAAAGATACTGAAGAAAATGTGAAAATCTAATACATTTGCTTTTTGAATATTCTTTAACAACATATTTAATGATTAACCCAAAATTAACAATTTTTGAGAAATAAAACCCATGTTTGTAGTTTTTGACATGTTTACATGTTGGTGTGTGTTATTATGTAGTAGATATTAGTTTGTATAGTTTAGAGAACATTTCTATATTTGGGATGATTAACAACATATTAGCTAATAATTCACGTAGTTAAGAATCATTTTTCCTTTATTTTAAAGGTAATCTTCCCAAATGCACGAATATTTATTGAATAGGTGATGTAAAACTGGAACAATATAAAACATAATAAGTAATAATTCCAGGATTTAACCTTTTTGCTAAGAAACTCTAAAGAAAATATGTGTAAATAAATTATCAACTCACCTTTTACCCAAAACGTTCCAAAACTCCCTCCTCCTGGGCGCAGCAAACGCTGCTGCTCCTAATATTCAATTGTTGCAAACAATGTTTGATGAATGGTTTCGAGTTAGATAAAGGATAAACAACAAATGAAATCAATATTCAATCAAGTCGACATTGTCATGGTTTGTAGAGATATCATCGTAATTTCTTCCTGTACTTACCTTTTTTCTTTTGTCGCTGGTCAGACAAGAATTGCTGGACAAATTGTCCAACAACAAAAGAAAAAAGAAAAAAACGAAACGACTTTTTAAAGGTTTTGACAGAAAGGAGGGAGTAATCATAAAATCGGAAACTATAACTATAACTTCATGACTTTTCTCTGTTTTTCACATTTTCCCCCGATTTAGCGGACAATCTTTATCACACACCTAATTTAGTAAGATCTGATTAACTAATTGGAAACAAATCATACTTTCATAGGCATGATAAAATAATCATTCACATTGTTAGTATAATTCACATTGCCTCAACATTCACAAGGGATTGAGATGTAAAAACGTCTTATTTTGATACATTTTATTAATACAACAAATAAAAATCACAACATAACTAATGATGATATCAATTAACGTGAGTTTCCAACATATTTAAGTGTTCTTTTATTAGAAACTCAAGAAGTCCAATTTCAGTTTTGGAAAGGAAAAGGTGGTATTCTGGTAAAATATTAAGTGGAAATTAAAGATAAAACTTTGGTCAAAGGTTCTACTATAAATAGTCTTTGTTATTCAAACGATTTTCATTTTGGTGGGATAAGTTAGTAGAATTCTACCTAGTAAATTGTAATTTCAGGTTCTACAAAATCCTCAAGACAAATCACATAATGTTTATTGTGAACAAGGAGGGAGTATTTGAGAAGTTCAATAGTATTTTCGAGCGGTGAAGAAAAACATGAATTTCGAGAATATTCCTTAGACTTTGCTAAATGAAGCTCAACACCATTAAAACATAGCTACCGGAGTACAATAAAGTTGGTTTTAGTTTTGAAGCTCACTTTCACTTAGAAACCTTATTTATATAAACCAAGGATATTTCTATGCAAACAGAGGTAAAATGTGAACAAACTATGAAAATTATATGAATTATTCATCATGATATAAACCCCATAATTTATAGTCGATACTCGATGTTGAAGCAAGTTGTTGGCTGTTGGATAAGTAGAATTAAATGCATTGCCATGCTACAAATTTTATTTACGCTAAAGAAATAAATAAATAAAAAACTATTTATTACTCAGTTCGCTCAAGAAACATAGATTTTATGTATGTAATTACTTTTGACACCCCTTTTGACATTTAAATAGTTATGTCTATGTTTGCTAGTATGAAGTATGAACGAATAAATTTAAAAGGAAAATTTTCATAAAAACACCCTAACTAAATTCCGATAAATTATTTAATACTCCAACTTTTGTTTTGTCCAAAATATACACCAATAAAATTGGAATATTAATTTATCAGAATTTAAATGGGATATATATATTTATGATAAATTAATGAAAACTCCTCTTAGTAAAAAAGTTATAAATGGTAGACCATTTGAAAAAATAACTAACTCTCATAGCTAAAAGAAATAAATTTGTTTCGATTTTACCCTTTTGATACATCTCATATCTTTATTTGCTATCAGACGTTTTGACATGACGTACATGCACAACACCACACATTTATATTTTAAACCATTTTATTTTTCATAATATTTTTTTTATTTAATACTTGTTTTATTTTTGGTGAATCATCGGGAGATCACTCTCCCAATATTTATTAACTAAAAACTTTTAAAAATTTACAATCGAATTCGTCTCGGACATGTAGTCCCAACCATATCGTCACTCATAATTGACTCAAACTCTAATGGAACATAATCAAAAGTATGAAATCCTAGCGGTAAAGAAAACGTATAGTTAGCTAATCCGTCGGCAAGACAATTAGCTTTCCTATACACATGTGAAAATCGGACTATCCAGTCCCTCGATATGAAGCCATGGCATAATCGTACCAGAAAAGACAGTGGGTGGGAATCCCCAATCCTTGTCGTAAAAAAACCAACAACCAGCTCCGAATGAACCTCCACCTCAAGTCGCAGAACTCTCTGATCCCAAGCCACACACAAACCATAGTATACACCCCAAAGCTCTGCCAACGGTGCCGAACATCTCCCAATATTAAGCGCAAATCCCCCTCGCCATCCACCAGAACTATCCTGTAACACTCCTCTAGCCATAGCTAGACCCGGATTGCCATGCGAAGCACCATCCGTATTTAGCTTAATCCAATCCAAAGTTGGCGCTATCCATTTAACGAGTATCTCTACTCTGCCAACGTTCCCGAGCTTTTTTGAACTCGCCAACACCACCTCCGATGTTACGTCTCTGATGAATCGTACCCTGTCTCGACATTTTTTATATTCACCAAACACATTGCCACATCGCCATTTCCAGCCCCACCATACTGCCATTGCAAACATCGTCGACCATTCCATTGTTCTTGAGCCTAGATTCTCGTATATCCATTCAAGGAGGGATCGGGTCAAGAAATCATGTTGCTTTTTACGTGGAACAATCCGAGTTTATATCCCATGCATCGCAGGACAATCGCGTAAGATATGAATAATCATCTCGGCTCCTTCGTTGCAAACTTGACAAATATCAACATTACACAAATGACGTCTTTTCCTCTCTACATTTGTCATTATAACCTGATTTAACACCATCCAAAGAAACACTTTGACACGTTCCAGTGCCTCCACACTCCATACTCTTTGAAAGAAACTACCCATATGCTGGCGAGGAGAGTCATTCCTCATCAACAATCGATACGAAAAAGAGACTGTAAGTTGACCATCTGAATTAGCACTCCAAGACAACCTATCTTCTGCCCCGGTAAAATTATCAATAACCACAACTCCAAACTCTAACCTTGTATGCTCGGAAACATAGGCCGCGATCTTCGTCATGTCCCACCCTTGACCATCTAAACATAAGTCTCTTACCATCAAAGTCTCATACCCTTGGGGAAGTGCTCCAATGATTTCCTCTTCAAGAGATTTATTAAAAAGCCACTTGTCCGTCCAAAATTTTATCTTTCGACCATCTCCAATAACCTAGCTATGACCTTTCCTTACTACATCGCATAGTCCAATTACCACACTACGCCATGTAGACGATACATTCCCTTCACTATTCATCCAAGACCGATCATGGATATCTCCTACCTTGTATATACTCTTCACAACTTTTGCTTAAAGACTCATCTTCTCCGTTAAGACTCGCCATCCCACCTTTTGAAACAAGAGCTGTGTTCATATCCTTTGCTTGTCGAATCCCGAGACCCCCTTCGTCTTTCGGGAGACAAACTCGGTTCCAAGCAACCAAATGTTGTCAATCCTCTCCCGTGTTACCTCCCCACAAGAATGATCTTCATATCTTATCCAAACTGTCCAAGATGGATTGCGGTAACTTAATTGTGCTCATCGTATGAACTAGAACCGATGATAGAATTGCTTTCGTTAACGTGAGTCTCCCGACAAAGCTTAGCTTGTGGCCTTTCCATCCGGCCAATCTCGACGAAACCTTTTCAAGCACATCCCTGAATGTGTTCTTATTAATCCGCTTATGAAGGATTAGCATCCCAAGATATTTTCTCAAATCAACAGTAGAAGTTATTCCACTCTCATCATTGATTCGTTTTCCAAGCTCTCTTGAAACATTCTTAGAGGAAAAAAAACTTTGATTTCTCAAGACTAACCTTCTAGCCCGAGACAACACAAAACCGTTCTAGAATTCGCCTTATAACCTTAATCTGAGCAACTGATGCCTCCGCAAATAATATGAGATCATTCGCAAAACAAACATGAGACAACTGCGGTCACGAACATGATAATTTGATCAGTTTCCATTCTTTTTTCTCAGTTGATGACACAATCTCTCCAAGCATAAGAAAAATAAGTAAGGAGATAACGGATTTCCCTGTCTCAAACCTCATAATGGCCGGAAAGAATCAGTCTTCTCGACATTCCATAAGAGACTCATCGAAGGACCCACGACGCACTTCATAATCCATTTTACCCACTCATCTGAATCATCTTTGTAAATGTGAATCATCTTACTAACGGATGTAAATGTGAAGAAATCCTAAGCAAAGAAGAAACCAAAACTTAGACGAAGATCGTATCGCCTAACTAATCTTGGACTCAACCTCGCCGTAAAATCCAACCTCAACAATCTCAAACCCTTAGAGATACTTTACCTAGCCACATAAGGTCCCATAACTATGGGGGTAAAGATTGATTCTCCGATATAAGAGACTCAAGCAAATCGGAAGGAAGAGAATCAATCAAAGGACATACAGATAATATAAAATTTCACCAAAGAAGAACCAACACAAAGCTAGTAAACTAACTAGATTCAGCCAAAACCGGATCCAGATCTATCGGAATTATCTGCCCATAGAGGAAGGAACCAAAAGAACAGAAAAAGCAGAAAGATCTGAAAGATCAGAACAAAATATCGGTCAAGCCGAAAAAGAGATCCGAATAAATCGGAAGAAGACAACATAAAACACACAAACTAAAATATATACATCCACGGCGCTGGCGATAAAGCCGGTCACCGGAAAAGTCACAAGAAGTTTTGATCGGTCAGAAGAAGAAAGAAGATGGAGAGTTTAAATGTGAATCATCTCATCATCTCTACATATTAAAGACAAGCTTTTTTTTTTAGTATATACTATAACTTAATATAATATATTATAAAAGTTTTAAAGATCAATATAAATTACTCAAATTATTCATATAATATTACAATAAAACGTAATATAATATATTATATGTTTTATTTTTATATGCTATAATATTTTATCAAAAATATAACATGTCATATATTAATAGGTATATGGCATTATTAACTGACAGATCATGTATTGTAGCATGATATAAATATAATATAATATGGCATATAAGATGTTACATTTTCGAATGGTATAACATGTTATATAGTAAAATAACATGTTACATGATATATTGCATACCATATATAGGTGTGGTATAACATATTATATGTTATATATCATGTTTGATGTGATTACTATTTACGCACAAATTCACCAAACAAATAGTACTTACAAATATAGTAGTATATGTTCAAAACTCACCTATAAATCTTAGTTATAATTATGCGATTTAACACATGAGTCCTAACTCTGTTATAAGGTTCGATAACATACAGTACACCTATAAAATATTTCAATCATTTTAAATTTTACAGCAACCCAAACAATAATAAGAAAAAGTGATAATGGACATCTCTGAATGAAAGTGTCATTTCAATTAAATGGAAATAATGGAGTTAATTCCTAAATCTATATTTGGACGGTTGAGATTAATTTTAAGGAAACCATAAAGAGGAATTAGGCCATCTCTCAGGCCTATAAATATAGCTTTTAGACCATCATAAAGGCATACTAACACACAACACCTAAAAGAAACATTTATTGGCATGGGGAGAGAAACCTAACTCCTAAACTCAGAGATCAGGCTTTATGTTTCCATCTGAACACCATTCAGATTTCATCGTCTGCTACAATTAACGGAGGTAACCCGATATCTCTTCTCATAGATTATATTATGTGATTAACCTAGATGTTTAAAGATCTTAGGGTTCATGTAAAATACAACTTACAATTTGGTCTATGAATATAATAACATGAATCAATTGAACAATGTTTTGTGGTATATCGTATGTGAAAATAACATATCAAATGATTCATGAAAAAAATAGAGAAAGAGAGAATATATCTAACTATTTTTTTGTAATTGTGTCATTCTTTCTCCGCACACAAAATTGTCACATCAAAACTTCTTAGAAAAAAGAGCGGGTAATCCGGTCATTTATCAGCCCATTTACATAATAAAGTTTGTACCAGACTATATTGTAAGATATATAGTATTGTTGGATAACATTTCATATGATTTCCCACAATTTAAGGTAGTTTTCCAATTTAAAGAATAGAGTCCAGCTTCCCATTGGTAACAATTTAGCCACAAGAGGATTAATCAAGGATGGCAAATGCAAAAGATGTGGTAACGATGAAGACGAGTTGCACTTCCTCTTTAAGTGTCCCATTTCACGCATAGTTTGGAATTTGCTATCGACAATCCTCAACCCGGCACAAGAAGAAGTGGTTTTGGGGGCTATGTTATTGGAAAAGGCTCGAGGAATGATTAATTTACCACCCACATGTCTGAGTCTTTCTCTGTATCCAGGGTTCTTTGACAACTTTGGAAAGCACAAAATTGTCTCGTCTTTAAAAACAAAGAGTTCTCTGAACATGAAGTTGTGTTGAAGATATTGACCGAAGCTCGATATTGGCAAGATGCGGTGCTAGTTGATGAATGCATAATGAATTCTCAGAGCAGGTCGTGCCCAGTACGATAAGATCGTATATAACGCCCTAAGCTGCCATGTTGTTACGGCGTGGGATGCGGTTTCCATAAATGGTGGCGCATGATGGATGGTCACTACGCAGAGCAAGAGAGCTTTGTTTCAGGGTACAACGACGCATAGGCATGTCTCCTCTGTGTTACTTGCTGAAACCCTTGCTATGAAAACCGCTTTAGTCGCTGCTTCCTCTCCCGAGATCAGAGCATTTCATGTGTTCTCGGACTCTCAATCATTGGCCACTCTACTCAACTCCGGGGAAGTGATCAACGAGTTGTAAGAAATTAAAGTTTAAGTAATGAATTTGTTTGACAAAAAAATATAAATACAAGAAATCCCACATTAGAAGTGATATGAGGTAAGGATAATATAACCATGTATCAAATCCGGTTTGACCAAATGATTGTGTAAAACGTATTCCTTCTGTTTTAAAAAGATTTTTTTTTTCAAACGAAATTTGTTCTCTTTTTTCCATATGTTTGAATTTTATTGACAAAAACCACCGAACCTAAGTTCGGCCGAGAATTACATCATAGAGCTCTAGGAATGATACAAATAGAAAAAATATAATCAAGGATATGGGGAATTTAAAATCGAAAGAAACTAAATCAAGCGCCGAACCACAAATCAAACTGAATCACACATCTCCTCGAGGACCTATTGATGCCAACACTGCGCCAAAGACCAAGAGATAGGAAAACACAAGCCACCAACACCTTTACCAACAACATCATGACTGGAGGAGAAAGCAGAACGGAGAGAAACACAGCACAACCTTCCATCCAAACCAAGCAACACCGAAAGGCCTAGGAGATGAGCAAACACTAGACGCAAGGTATAATCATGGCCTCTGACAAGAAAAACGCCTAAGAAGATCAACATCTCTAGCACACTGACACTCGTAAGCCAACCCCAATCATCTACGACTAAGGACTAACCACCTCCTCGCAAGAACAAAGTTGAAGATCGACACCATAACTATTGTTCTAGCCTAAACAAAAGGAAACGAGAATAGATACCTCGACAACGAAACCATAACATCAGGACCTAGCGAACCACAATCCCCGAGACCACGACATCATCGAGGAGAGAGGCTTGATAACACACCCACCACACCAATTGATTATAACTAAAATCCAGAGAGCGCATCTAACACCACAACAAGCAATATTTATCAGGGTATAAAACCTCCCTACTGACCTAAACGGAGAGAACTAAGAACGAGACCACTGGATGAAAGGAGGAGATCTCCTCGCCTAAAAACCAAAGATAAACAACCGGCCATCGAGAAGAATTGAAGGGGAGATGCATTCCGACGAAAAGATCTGAGCCGAAACCGAAGATCTGAAGCGTTTGCACCTCCGTCAAGACCATGACCAGACCACCGATGAACTATCACGTCTCGCACTTCATTAAGACCGGCGTCGGCGTTAAATCAAACTAACGAAATTTATTCTCTAAAGATGGTTATTTTTTTCTTATGTTTTATGTGCACTTTTATCATTTAATTGTAACATATTGTAAAATTCAAAAAAAAACTATTGAATTAGAATGCGTTGAAAGTTTTTGAAAACTATTTAATGATAAAATTAATACATTTATAGTGGAGTATTAATTCTTTTACTTAATATGTGTGAAACCTCTAAACCCTCTAAAAGAGTATGATTTAAAATGTATAAATGTTATGTGTATTTGATGTTTGGGTGGTTATGGAAATAATTATCTCATTTATACGGTTCTTACAAAATTCAAAACATTGTATGGTTTTAGATCAGATAACAAAATTTGATGAAGGAAGAGAGCGATTGTCCTAAAATCTTTACACCTTGAGATTTCAAAATCTTATTACCAATTCCGATTCTTGTTACTCAACCATCACAATATCATAATTATATATTTTAGTTCTAAATTTAAATATCTCACTCTATGAACCCCCAAAAAAAAAGAAAAATAGCATTCGAATCACATGAGTTTAAAAAGAGAAACCCAAAGTTTGAAAAAGGAAAATAGCTCCTGATTTCAATGTAGGAAATTTGTATGCCTTGGAGTTGTTTAAAAAAGACAAGCCCAAAAGTGACCGTTTGAATTTCGAATTTTATTTATCTTTTCTCGCCGTTTTGAAATTCGAATTCAAAACGCGACCAAACTTACTTTGTTTTTTGACTGTCACACAGTATCCACTCTTCCCCTCAACAAGTCCACGTGGCGTAATATTAGAGGACAGTAATTAAATACGAAATGACAGTCGTGCATCCTTAGACTCTGTGTACGCTCCATGAAGAATCTACCTGTCAAATCAACGGTCAGGATCTTTCTTCAAATTCAAAAACTACTTCGTGCACTCTGTTTTTAAAAGCCCCTTCTCTTACTTTCTCTTTAAACACAATCTTCTTCTTCTTCTTCTTCTTCTTCTCGGAGGTGAGAATTTTTTTTTAGCCTAATCAATGTCGAACATTCATCAGAATCGACGATCTTCGTTCTCCTCTTCCACAAAATCTTCAATGGCGAAGCGTCACGCACCTTCTTCCTCGGAAATCTCCGTTAAACCGGCGATGACCAAAAAGCGAGCCCCACTCGGTAACATACCAATCAAAAACGAATCCCAAATCCATCTTCCGATCTCGTGAGTTCTTCAATTCTCTATATCAATTTCAATTTTCCACAGAATTTTCTAATTTTGAAGAATCTGTGAGAATTCGAATTCGTTGCTTCTTTGATTGAATCTGTATTGAATTGAGATTTTTTTTTGATTTTGAATAGGCACATTGTTCGAACAAGTCTGCGAAATTGAAATTGGCACCCACACAACCTGTTTGTTTAAATGCCAGTGTAAAGCCAAGCGTAATTCCGAACAAAGTTACTTCATTGCCTTATGAACAATACCAATCAAATACCAAATCTGATGATGGGTCAGTCTCAATGGACGAGACAATGTCTACATGTGATTCCTTCAAGAGTCCACAAGTTGAGTATATCGACAACGACGAAGTCTCCGCTGTTGTTTCAATTGAAAGGAAGGCATTGAGTAATCTCTACATTACGCAGAATCAAGAGACATTAGGTATTTCACTAATGCTTCTCTACTTTGTTTATATACTTTTGTTTATATACTTTTGTGGTTTGAATTTGTGAGATTGCTTTGATTATTATAGGAAAATATTGCAGTAGAGATGTATTGTCAGATTTGAAGAATGATAATAAGGATCAGTTTGTTAACATCGATAATAATACCGCGGATCCGCAGCTTTGTGCAACATATGCTTGTGACATTTACCAGCATCTTCGTGCTTCTGAGGTATAAAATCTTTTGTTATCAAGAATCTTATTAGCTTTATGTTTTTGCAAATTCTGAATCAGTAACTCTGTGGTAGGTGAAAAAGCATTGATCTTTGTTATCTAGAATGTTAATAGCTTTATGTTGTGCAAGTTCTGAATCTGTAAACTCTATGGTAGGCGAAAAAGCGGCCTGCGATTGACTATTTGGAGAGAGTTCAGAAAGATGTAAATTCCAGTATGCGTGGAATCTTAGTTGATTGGCTAGTTGAGGTAAGTTAACAACATTTACAAAATTGTATGAAATCTGATGGCTTTAGTCAATTCTGGCCAATGTATGTATGTATAATTAAGTATTTGGTTTGTGACAGGTATCAGAAGAGTATAGGCTTGTACCGGAGACGTTGTATTTGACAGTGAACTACATAGATAGATATTTGTCTGGGAATGTGATTAGTAGACAACGGCTTCAGTTGCTTGGTGTCGCGTGTATGATGATAGCAGCGTAAGAACGAATTTCTTTCGCCTTGATTTGTTTGGTTGTTTCTTGTGTTCAAGAAAAATCTTATGATGAAAAATTCTTGAATGTTGCAGGAAATACGAAGAGATTTGTGCACCACAGGTTGAGGAGTTCTGCTACATCACTGATAATACATACCTCAAGGACGAGGTTTGTGTTTTAACAAATTTCGATAAATGAGTAACGAAATTTGATGATATAAATGCTGATTTGTTTGCATTTGGATCTGCAGGTTCTTGACATGGAATCCACTGTTCTTAATTACTTGAAGTTTGAAATGACAGCCCCAACTACCAAATGCTTTCTAAGACGCTTTGTTCGGGCTGCCCATGGGGTTCACGAGGTAATGAACAGCTTCTTAAGAGGATTTTGCTTTTCAAAACCCTGTATTGTAAACTTATACATGTATTGTTCTACTTTGTACAGGCTCCATTGATGCAGTTAGAATGTATGGCCAACTACATTGCGGAATTATCGCTTTTGGAGTACACAATGCTCTCTCATTCTCCTTCACTAGTGGCTGCTTCCGCCATTTTCTTGGCTAAGTACATTCTAGACCCAACAAGAAGACCATGGGTATGTCTTAGACTTTTGGCTTTGTTTTACTTGTAGTATGATCATGTAGTAAAATGGGTCATTGTTTCTTGGTGGATCAGAATTCGACGTTGCAACACTACACACAGTATAGAGCGTTGGAGTTGAGAGGATGTGTAAAGGAACTTCAACGCTTGTGTAGTAACGCTCATGTCTCTACTCTGCCTGCTGTAAGAGAGAAGTACAGCCAACACAAAGTAAGTTTAATGTTTTTTTGTGTTTATAAGTAGAAGAGTTATGATGATGAAAGTTTTTGTTTATGTTGAATAACGAAGGTTTTTTTTTTTTTTTTTTGCAGTACAAGTTTGTGGCAAAGAAGTACTGTCCATCAATAATCCCACAAGATTTCTTCAACAACAGCTAAATCCTCAATTAACTTGTGTTCCAATTTTGCGTTGGATTCCTCTGATTGTAAATGATTCTGCTGTTGTTGGCCATTTAGCTACTACGATCTCACTTCCAAAATTATTCTCTTTACATAACAAAACCAACAACTTATTAAGCTCATAAGATGAAGAATGATACTAAAGAAAAATAAAAATGTTTTTTAAACTATGATAACCTCAAAACTCTAATAACTAATTGGAGAAACATGTAAGTATTAAAAATAGAAGACACCTAAAAGATTCTAAAACTGATTAGAGCATTTCAACAACCTTCAAAACATATCAAAAGTAAATGGTGTTTAGTAATTTTAATCTACCTACATTTTTTGCTTCTTAATCATTAGATGGAGTATCAAAAGTTTATCTTGAATTTGATTTATTTAGGGAGTTTAATAACGAGTACATGCTAGTTTACTTGTTAAATTTTCTATACCTTGAAAATTTGTTGTTCATACAAGGTATTTATATGTGCTATGCTGCGATTTTTTTTTATATAAAATGTAATTTCAACTGATGTAATAAATATTTTGTTTACAATGGTAAAAAGGCAAAAAATAACATTTATATATAGAAGTTGTTACATTATACATTGGACGGAATAATATTGAAATAATGTCAGAAACAATGTTAAAAATAAAATACTTACAAGTAACATATTTGATAATAGGAAAAATGATTCTTAGCTACACGAAGTATTGACTAATATGTTGCAAACCATCCGAAGTATAGAAATGTCTTCTAAATTACACAAACTATTATGTAAGACATGGTGACATACACCAAGTATATGTAAACATGTTAAAAACTACAAATTGGTTTTTTTTGAAAAATATTATCAATTTAGGGATCAATCTGTAATTAATTTCATACAAAATAAATACTTAAAAATAGAAAATTTTAAAAAATTTAAATTTAAATATTTTGAAACACCAAATACAATTACAAAAATTTAAGAAAAAAAATAATAATGAAAATTTTCGATTAAAAACTAAATTATAGTTTCAGTTTTAAAATATATTAAATTATTTTTGTTAAATTCAAAAATTATTTAAAAAATTTAACTTCAAAAAGTTCTTAGTTTCTAAAAAGTAATTGAAAATGCAAGGTATATAGGGATCTAAATATATGTATTTTAAAACCAATTAAATTTATCAAATAAAAGTTTTTTAAATGTTGGTCGACAAATATACTTAAAATTTTGTTGAATAAATTTCAATAGTTTAGAATAAAACACATACATGACATATATTACACTTTTGTATGAGAATTGTTTTTGTAACATTGGGTGACAAATAAAAGACTCATTAGCCTAATCCTTAAAAAAAAACAATTAGACTCGTTTTTTTTTACAACAAAAAATTACACTCTTTGTATGGAAAATTATAACTAGTTTTTTTTAACTCCTATCCCAACATTAAACAGTGAATTGCAATGTAATTTTATAAGTTTTATAATGAGAATAAAATTTTATAATTTTTATACGTTTTATAAGTTTTACAATGAGAATAAAATTTAATTTTTATTCGAAATTAATGTAATTTTAGAAATTTTGGGATTTTATGGATTTGCTTTTGATTTCTTAAATTTTGTATGTTTTTAACTTGCTTTTGGATTTTTTTTATAAACTTATAGATTTTATTTAAAATAATTGCATATCAATCCCCAAACTAATAATTTTTATAAAAGAACACTAATTCGAAGTTTCTAACATATTTACATATATTTGATGTATGTCACTATGTGTTTCATAATAGTTTGTGTAGTTTATAAGACATTTCTATACTTGAGATGGTTTGCAACATATTAGCCAACACTTCGTGTAGCTAAGAATCATTTTTCCTTGATAATATATGTTAGATAGATGGTTTTACTATGACTAAAGTGCACTTTAATTTGATAAGAATGAAAAAAAAAACAGATCAAAAACAAATTTGTACCTTAATTTCTACAATAGTCAAATATGCTTACGTATAAGTTAAAGAGGAAAAATAGACTGTATCAAGTAGACTTGTAAGATTTTTTCTAAATACACAAGTGTAATTACCATTGAGTGAAAAGTGATCCAACGTTACTTCTACCCCTTTCTGTTTCAAACAATAAAGTCAACATACATCCAAATTGAATGTTTATGCAAGAAACTAATTAGTTTTTTCGAAAAGTTTTCTACGTATAAAATGCATTAGACTACATAGAATTAAAATCTAGAGTATACAATATATGAAGTCAAGGTCGTGAAAAAATATGTTTAAACTGGATATATTTTGTGCAGAATGCAGATGATATGAGTAACCTCATGTCTAGGAGCATTAGAAATAGTGAATGGGTTGTCCCACATAATTTAATGGTTTCATGAACCATAATACAAAAAAAAAAAAAAAAATTTAAAGATTTCAATTCGACAAAACTCAGAGAAATTCATGGAGATATTATTGAAAGCACTTGTTGTCAAGCAACCACATCCATGACTGTGGTTTTCTTTCACTTCTAGAAAGGGGGAAAAAAAAACATTTTCGCGACTGTGGGGTCACAAACGGATGAAGATTTTAGAGTTTTGGCAGAGAATTGGGTGAAGAAACCGAACTTACCAAATCAAGTGGCTGTGACTAATTCTATATATTTTGTTAGCTCTTCTTGGTTTAATGTGTATGGAAATGATTTCGGTTGGGGTAAACCGATTGCGGTTCGAGTTGGACCGGGTAATATTAGCGATGGTATAGCACTCATTGCTTACCCTGGAAATGAAGAAGGAAACATTGCAAATAATTTCTGATTTGAATTTTAATATGATTATAATGATATATTTGATTTTTTCTAAATACATAATTCTATGCTTTTGTTGTTTTAAATAAATCAATTTCGGTTTACTTTGTAAATCAAAAGTTCATTACAACTACCTAATTCAATATGATCCATTCCAAAAGTGAAATTACATAACATGGTCCAATTTCAAAACACCAAATAATATAGTTTAACATCATCCTTTTCCGAAACACCAAATAACATTTCTAAACCAAGGATATATCTCCGCTTTAATTAAGATCATTGTTGTAGAACAAAAATGTATATTTCTTTGCTTTTGTTCTTTTAAGAACATACATTTCGATTGACTTTATTAAACAAAAGTTCATAACTGATGCAACGACATATTTCCAAATATCATTATTATCTATTTAATTAATCATATTTATATTTTAATGTTTATTTTCTAAAATATTCTAAAGAATATTTGGGTTTTATGCTTTATTATAAATAGTCTATTATGGCCTCATTTTGTATTCAGTTTATTGATATTGATTAATCGAAAGATTTTAAAGAGGTTTTGCAAAACCACTATGAAGAGTATTCACGAACCCTAGTTTCTGGATATTCTTAGAATCAACGGATCTAGTTCTATCCCTAGAAGCTTCCACCTGCATCATTTGGTATCAGAGCTACGCCTCTTTGATTTCTCAATCAAAGACGATTCTGGTGATTATGGTGAGTGTTAGCATCTACCCTATCTTGGACGAAAGTCCTTTTGTCGAGAGCGAAGAGTTAGAGATCTATAGAGAGATCTTTGGTGATCCTATCTATGATGTCTATGAAGATGAAGTCACGATTGTTGATTTCGTTTTTCAAGAAGATGATTTTGACAATCTGTCCCGTGCAAAATCCGTTCGTGCAGAGTTCGTGCGAAAATCAGATTGCGCAAAATTCGAGCAGTTGCAGATCTGCGAAGATTTCAGAAGATTACAAATCTTTACAGATTCGGTTCGCGCAAAATTCGGGCAAAATCCGGTTTGGGCAACATTTGTGCAAAATCCGGTTTTGTCGAAAAAGTCAAAACCAATGTGGAAAAACCGGTTGAAGATTCGAGGGCGAATCTTTCTTGGCTGGCGAGAGCTGATGCAGCGCAAATACAAGATTTGAGGACGAATCTTTTCTTGGCCGGTGAGACCTGATGCAGCGAGATATTTGGAATATTTTCAAATATCATTATTATCTATTTAATTAATAATATTTATATTTTAATGTTTATCTCCTAGAATATTCTAAAGAATATTAGGGTTTTATGCTTTCTTATAAATAACTTATTATGGCCTCATTTTGTATTCAGTTTTATTGATATTGATTAATCGAAAGATTTTAAAGAGGTTTTAATACCACTGTGAAGAGTATTCACAAACCCTAGTTTCCAGGTATTCTCAGAATCAACAGATCTAAATCTATCCCTAGAAGCTTCCGCCTGCATCAATAACCATTACTTAATTTAATATGAACCATTCCAAAAGTGAAACTACATAAAATGGTCCAATTCAAACCACCAAATAACATAGCTTAAATGATCCTTTTTCGTACCACTAAATGACATTCCTAAATCCAGAGCCGGATCTGAGATTATCGGGGCCCTATACAAAAAAAAAAATTAATATCCAAATAAAATATTTCTTTTAGGAAAAAATACAATTTTTTTAACAACAATACACATAATTTTTTTTTTTTTTTGTAAACTAAAATTATGAAAAATCTACCTTGAAGTTTTAATGTTTCTATCATATAATTTATCTAAATGTTTACTTTTTCTATACAATAAATATATTTTTCCATAAATTAATATATAATTTTTTTTTTTAATAATTGGGGGCCTCTACAAGTTGGGGGGGCCCATTCAAATGTGTCATTTGCATGTGCCCAAATCCGGCTCTGCCTAAATCATTCCAAGCATTAACTTTGACTACTCAATGACAATTTTGCGATAAACCTATGCCAAAAATCCTAACACTACCACGAAAACACCTAATATCTTCATGGATGAGATAAGTCCTGGGCATAAAGCTCAAAACTGAAGATCTGAACCGAACCCGACCCGAATTACTCGAACTGAACCCGAACCGAATTTTTCAAATACCCGAATGGGTCCTAAGTTTTTAATACCGAAAACTAGAACTGAACCCGGAACCGAACCGAGACCCGAATGGGTACTCGGATACCCAAAACATTAAAAAAAAAATGGTATTTTTTTAATAGAATTTTAGTCATTTTTAGAAGTTTTTTTGAAAAAAAATTAGATAAAAATAACTAAAACATAGTAAACCCGATTTTTTTTTTTAGTATTTAGAGTAAAATTACTCGAATGGTTCTTATTTTAAAATTCGGACCCGACCCGAACTCGAACCGAACCCGACCCAAATTTTTTAAATAGCCAAATAGTTTCTATCTCTCTATACCCAAAAACCCAAAAACCTGAAAGACCTGAATCGAACGGGTTCGATATCTGAATGCCCATGACTAGATGAGATCACCATCTCGTGACCCAATTTTTTTTTTTTACCCAATTTTTTCATTTTTGCCTTTGTGATGACATATTGTTTATTATTCTTTTCATTCTTCTTCTCTTTTATGTCTTCTTCCATTTCTATAGAATCCACAATCATGTTTAGGTCTTCATATCTTCGAAAGTTTTTATATGCTTTGCAGCTACCATTCTTATCTTATCAACCAATACTTCATCAGTCCACTTAGATAATTGATCCTCCGTTTTTCTCTAACACAGTTTTGCAATGAGAAGTACGTAGTTCTATAAAATATTCAAAAATTCAATTACATAACACACACAATCATATACCTACAAACGTGATTTTTTTAACGCGATTATAGAAATTGTAAATTATCATTATATAATTACTCAAGGAAAAACGTGATACTCAAGTCAATTAAGAATTGTATATTTCTTTTCTTATATTTCCTTTAGTTCGATAATTCCTTTTGTCAATATGATCCATTCTTGTATAAATATAGACATTTGAGGTGAATCAATAAACAACTTACTTCCATTGATATTCATCTCTTGACATGGTATCAGAGCATGAACACACGCTCACCCATCTGAACCGAAATCAATCCGACCCATTGAAAGAGGCCCGATTGATCTTACCTGAAATTAAACCTATACATGGATATTGTCGATTAATAGTTAAAAGGGTCATTATCTCGAGGGGGAGTACGAAGAATATTATCCCACATTGGAAGTGGAAGCCCATTAGTTTTGAGTTTGAAGCCCATGAAAATCTTTATATGGTCTTAAACAATCCCCTCGTTGTTGGTTTTCTAAATTGGCTGATGCACTCTTAAAGTATGGCTTCAAGCAAACACGATCAAATTATTCCCTCTTTGTTTTTCATCATCATGGGATTTCTCTGCAAAATTTGATTTTTGTTGATGATTTGATTATCTCGGGAAATTCATCTTCTCCTATAAAAGAATTCAAAAACTATCTTTCGGTATGTTTTCATATGAAAGATCTTGGTCATGCTCGCTATTTTCTTGGCTTGGAAATTGCTTGTAGGCCTTCTGGATTTTACATATATCAAAGAAAATATTCTCTTGATATTGTTTCGGAAGTCGGGTTATTAGGTTGCAAACCCGTAGGTTCTCCTATCGATCAGAATCATCGTTTGGCTCATGCTAATGGTTCGTTGTTACCAAATCCATAACAATGTCGTCATCTCGTTGGTCGACTTGTTTATCTTGCATCTACACGACCTGATCTTGCCTACGCAATGCATGTGTTGTCTCAATTCATGCACAACCCCAAAAAGGATCATTTGTTTGTTGCTTTAAAAGTGGTTCGATATTTGAAAGGCACTCTTGGGCAAGGTGATAGAACCCTGGCCGGCTTGGACCAAGGAACTATGGAACCGCTTGTAGCCGAGGAACAACTTGGAATCGTGGAAGTTCTTGAAGAAGCAACGGCCTTGGAAATCCCGAATGGACCAATGACGAGGTCACGTACAAGACAACTCAACCAAGCCGTCTCTATGCTTGTGTTGAGAATAAACGGCCAACTTCCTTTAGTCACTCATCAAACCGCATTGGTTGTGATCCGAGCCAAGGAAGGATGATAATGAGAGGTATGTGGGCTTGTACTCTTTTTCCCTATCTTCGGTTTTGTCCCAATGGGTTTTCTGAAGTAGGTTTTTAATGAGGCAAGCACACATACTTTCCCATTTCCTCATTATCATACTTAGGCTAATTTTGGACTTCTTGAAGCCCATGGAGATTTGAGTTTCGGCCGGCCCATCTATTATTATCCTTTATTTATATTTTTTATTTTATGTTTTATTAAGGATAAGTGTGAGTGTGTTCACACTTAGGAAAACTTTCAAACTTCTCATTTATGTTGCCTTTAATTTCCGTGTATTGAGAAGTGGAATGGGGTTTGTCCTTCCATCTTCTCCTCCTTTATATATGGCCGATCCTCTCATAATAAAACTCATCAACCTTTTTATTAAAAATCTCTCTCTAAATCGTTGATCAAACCGTGTTTGTGTGTAATATCAAACACTCCTTTTCCTTTCCTTTGTGCGTCATATCAAAGGTTTGGAGAAGCTTTGTAGTCCAAGAGACTTTCATCTCTCTTGAGAAGTACGCATCGATCCATTGTTTTGTTCATCATTCCCATTCAAACCGTTCATCTTCCATCAAGAAATTCATCCATCTTCATCATTCCGCGTCTTTAAGCCTTTCAAAGGTATCATCAGACATAGATCCTTACGAGGAGTCTATCAAGTGGTATCAGAGCCACTTCGAACAAGGTTTTATCTTTCTGAAACTCGTTTCTGAATTTTATAGATTTAGATCTGTTTTCAAAACTTTTTCATAAATAATTGACTCATCGTAAAATTGTGAATTCAAGTGAATCTGAACCTGGAACGAGTCTAGTTATTTTTAAAATATTTCTAGAGTTTTTGAACACGATTTGATATTTTATTTTGACCGATCAGTTGATTGTGTCAAATCTGCCTGTTCATCTTCTAGTTTTAGATTTGTTTAGAATTTCAAAAGATCCTTTTACTTGTTAGTTTTTCTTGAATTTTCAGGTACCATGGTGAGTTTGGAGGAAGAATCATCCGCTTCTAGTGCGAGGAAAAAGAAAAAGTTGTTGGATTCATTTACGAATATCATGGCGACAATGCTCGATGAAAAGCTTGGTGCTTTACAACTAAATCGAGTCGTTCCGAAACTTATTCCGAATCAGCATCAAGAGCTTACTCCAAAGCCTCCTGACCCCACACTCAAATCAACTCGGAGCATGTAACATCCGTAATCCGAAAATGCTATTTTTGGTCGTGTCGAGCGACACCACTGGGTGTGTCGATCGACACGAATGGAATGTGGGTGTCGATCGACATAGATTGGGTGTCGCTCCACATGAGCACTTGGGTCGTGTCGATCGACACCTTGCTGGTGTCGCTCGACACGACTAAAGTTATCTCGGATTCGTTTGTGTTTGTGCTTGTGTTGAAATTATTTGGCTTGTGTTAAGTTTATTATATTGTTAAGTTGCCTGAGCCTCCTTGTTACGCCCGTAGAAAGGCATGACCGGCTCACTAAGTATTTATGTAATACTTACGCAACTCGTTTTTCCCAATTGTGTTGCAGGTTAAGGAAAAGGGAAAGTGTGACCGCGGAATCACGGCCTAAGGAGGAGGATGATTAGGATGTTTTCTTTTACTGTTTCAGCTGTTGTTAGTTCTAGTAAAACCCGGATAGGCTGCTAGAAACATTGAATTATTTTTTTGGTTATTGGATTATTTATTGGATGATTATTGGTTATTGTTGTGTTTCCGCTTAGAACTGTTTAGAAAAAAAAAAAATAGACTGGGTTTTACATTTTGGTATCAGAGCCTATACGGTTTTAGGACTGTTAGGATTGGATGAATTGAGACTATGTGTTTAAATTGATTATTTGTGCTTAGTCAATTTTAGTCTTAGAAATCATCCTCTCCAGCCTTCAATGAGATTCCGCGGTACGTTTTATTGTGTTTGATTGTGACTTCTGGAGTGCTTATCTATTGATCTGTGTTGCAGTGAGATGGATACCTGAGGTAGAGGTCGTGGCAGAGCTGGTGCCCGTGGGGGCAGAGCAGGAGGTCGTGGTGGCAGAGTTGGTGGTCGTGGAGGCCGGGGTGGTCGTGGACCAGTTACTGAGTCAGCAGAGAGTACGGCGCAGAGTGCATCTCAGAGTGTAGCGACCGCGTCAGAGTCCCAGTCGCTTAGTGCCAGTGTGTTGGCCGGTGCCGGTAGAGGCGGGGGAGTTCCAGTGGGCCCTGGTGGGGATGCTGCTGTAGCTCCAAGTCGTGATGACCAGGTTGTGGGATTGCTGAGGCAGTTGTTAGCACGTTTTCCGCCGTTGGCTCCTGAGCAGGCTCCGGGTGTTCCTCTAGTGGCCGGGTTGCAGCAGAGGGCTGCAGTTGCTGAGCAGCCGAGGGCTGCAGTTGCTGAGCAGCCGAGTATCAGGTGGAGTTGGTTGTCCACTATCTGAGTGGTGATGCCCATTGTTGGTGGCGCGCTATTGAGGCTAGGCATGCGGAGTGGACTTGGGGCGAATTCTTGGCCGAGTTCAACGCCAAGTATTTCCCTCAGGAGGCTCGAGATCGTCTCCAGATGCGGTTTATGTCATTGACGCAGAGAGAGCTGTCAGGGCAGGAGTATGACGCCGAGTTCAGCAGGCTTGTTGTTCATACGGGGCATGGTTTGGATGACGAGCGGGCTCTGGTTTAGAGGTTCTTGCAGGAACTTCATTTGAGCATCAGGACTCAGTGTAGGGGTGGTAGATACATCTCGAGGGCAAATCTAGTAGAGCTAGCAGCTTCTATTGAGGAGGATCAGTGTGAGCAGTCTGGTCCGGTTGTCGTTCAGCCTGCTGTTGTTCCTGCCGTTCAGCCGAGGAGTCAGCAGAAGCAGCGTAGAGGTTCTTGTTCTGGCAAAGGCGGTAAGCCTGCGCAGGGCCAAAAGAGGAGGTGGGTTGATCCTTCTAAGGTGAGTTCGGGTAGCCACGGCACTCATGGTAATTACGGGTGCGAAAGTGTAGAGCATCGGGTGGCAAACTGTCCTAAGGGCTCCCGAGGAGGGGCTAAGGTTTGTTTCCAGTGCGGCGAGCCGGGGCATTTCAGGCCAATGTGTCCCCAGTTGCAGCAGCCGGGTGTGGCAGCGATTTAGCCTTTGGGTCAGTTTGCGGCAGTGCAGCAGCCGATTGGTTAGATTGGTCCAGCACCGCATGTGTATCCTCCGGCGAATTTCGGTCAGCATGGTGGCGCCGGGCATATCACAGGTAAAATTCTAGACTTAACTTCGTAAATTTTCTAGTTGTAGAATTGTTGTCGAGGTTATTTGTTGTTCTTTTATTTTATTTGTGGTCGGGATATCAGGGTTCTCAACGCATGTGAATTGTGTAGGGACCTTGTTAGTGGGCGGTTTTGAGTCCCACTTGCTATTTGATTGTGGAACATCGAACTGCTACATTACTCTGGAGCGTGCCGAGCGCAGTGGCATCCGCAACAGCGCTGGTGAGTGTGCGAGCATGGTCAAGGTGGCTGGAGGTGGGTTCCTGGCTACTTCGGGCCGTGTTAGAGCAGTGGATGTTCAGATTGTTGGGCATTCGATGCCAGCGGACTTGGTGATTAGTCCAGTGGCACTTTATGATGTGATTCTTGGGATGGACTGGTTATCGTTTTACCGGGTTCATCTTGATTATTTCAGAGGCAGAGTTAGCTTCGAATGTGATGGTGGGAGGTTGGTGTTTCAGGTGTTGAGACCGGCTTCCAGTAGTCTTGTGATCTCGGCTATTCAGGCAGAGCAGATGATGGAGCAAGGTTGAGAGGCCTACTTAGCGACGATTGTGATGTCAGAGTCAAGTGGTGAGGTTGCTTTTGAGGATATTTGAGTTGTTCGGGAGTTCGAGGATGTTTTCCGGTCGTTGAAGGGATTACCACCATCTCGGTCCAATCCTTTCACGATCGAGTTAGAGCCAGGGACAGCTCCGATATCTAAGGCTCCTTACAGGATGGCTCCAGCTGAGTTAGCGGAGTTGAAAAAGCAGTTAGAGGACCTTCTGGAGAAGGGTTTTATTCGTCCGAGTGTTTTGCCGTGGAGAGCACCGGTGTTGTTCGTGAAGAAGAAGGATGGGAGTTTCCGGTTATGCATCGATAACCGGGGACTTAACCGAGTCACAGTGAAGAACTGGTACCCTCTCTCGAGGATAGATGAGTTACTGGATCAGCTGAGGGGTGCTACCTGGTTCTCCAAGATTGACTTGGCTTCGGGATATCATCAGATTCCGATTTATGAGGCAGATGTTCGCAAGACGGCATTTAGGACGCGTTATGGGCATTTTGAGTTCGTAGTCATGCCTTTTGGGTTGACGAATGTGCCTGCGGCATTCATGAGATTGATGAACGACGTGTTCAAGGAGTATCTGGACGTGTTCGTTATCATTTTCATTGATGATATTCTGGTATATTCGAGGAGCCCCTAGGAGCATGAGACTCATTTGCGGTTGGTTCTTGAGAGGCTTCAGGAGCATAAGCTGTATGCTAAGTTGAGCAAGTGCAGTTTCTGGCAGCGAGAGATGGGTTTTCTTGGCCATATTGTGTCTGCAGAGGGAGTTTCTGTGGATCCGGCGAAGATTGAGGCTATTCAAGATTGGCCTAGACCGAGCTGTGCTACCGAGATCAGGAGTTTCTTGGGTCTGGCAGGTTATTATCGAAGAATCGTCATGGGATTTGCGAGTATGGCGCACCCGATGACGAAGCTGACCGGTAAGGATGTTCCGTTTGTCTGGTCGCCGGAGTGCGAGGAGAGTTTTGTGAGACTCAAGGAGATGTTGACTAGTACGCCGGTGTTGGCATTACCCGAGCCAGGGAAGCCGTACACCGTGTATACTGATGCTTCAGGAGTTAGTTTGGGTTGCGTTTTTATGCTGGAGCGTCGAGTTATTGCTTATACTTCGAGGCAGTTGCAGGGTAGTGAGCGTAATCGGCCTACAGATGATCTAGAGTTGGGAGCAGTAGTGTTCGCTCTGAAGATCTGGAGGTCATATCTTTATGGAGGGAGAGTGCAGATTTTTACAAATCTCAAGAATCTGCAACATATCTCTACTCAGCCGGTTCTGAATATGATCTGGAGATCATTTATCAAGACGCTGGGTTGAGTTGCTGGCGGACTACGATCTGGAGATCATTTATAATTCGGGTAAGGCTAATCAGGTAGCAGGTGCCTTGAGTCGGGAGAGGTTCGATTCAGCCCGTGAGCAGGATATCGAGGATTTGGTAGGCAAGATTAGCACGGTGCGTCTTTGTGAGATTTCAGAGGAGACTTTGGTCTTAGAGGCAGTTGATCAGGTAGATCTTCTCAGTAGGATCAGAGTGGCTCAGCAGAGCGATCAGAGTTTGATTGGGTTATCACGAGCCGTGGATTTTGAGTTTGTAGTCTCTTCGAATGGGATGATTTTGATTCGTGGTCGAATGTGCGTTCCTCGAGATGAGGCATTGCGGCACGAGATTCTGAGTGAGCCTAATGTGAGCAAGTTCTCGATTCATCCGGGTGCGACCAAGATGTACCGAGATCTCAAACGGTATTATAACTGGGTCAAGATGAAGAGAGATGTAGTTGCTTTCGTTTACAAGTGTAACACGTGTTTGTTGGTCAAAGCGAAGCACAAGGTTCTGAGCGGTTTGTTGCAGAGTCTACACATTTCGGAGTGGAAGTGGAAAATAATTACGATGGATTTTGTGGTTAGATTGCCTACTTCGCGGATGTATGATGCTATTTGGGTTATCGTAGACCGGTTGACTAAGTCTGCACACTTTTTGGCTATTAAAAAGACCGATGGAGCGGCTAAGTTGGCTAAGAAGTTTGTGCAGCAAATCGTGAGATTGCATGGAGTGCCAGCCAGTATCGTTTCAGATCGAGATCCCTGGTTTGCATCAGAGTTCTGGGGTGCGTTTCAGGCAGAGATGGGCACTAAGGTGCATATGAGTACGACTTATCATCCGCAGACTGATGGACAGTCAGAGAGGACTATTCAGACTATGGAGGATTTGATGAGGATGTGTGTGCTGGATTGGGGTGTTCATTTGGCAGATCATCTGAGTTTGGTTGAGTTTGCGTATAATAACAGCTTCCAGGCGAGTATTGGTATGGCTCCTTTTGAGGCTCTGTATGGGAGGCCATGTAGGACGCCTTTATGCTCGACCCAAGTGGGGGAGCGCAGTATTCATGGAGCTACCTATGTTCAGGAAACGACGGAGAAGATCCGAGTCTTGAGATTGAACATGAAGGAAGCCCAGGATAGACAGAGGAGTTATGCGGATAAGCGGAGACGTAAGCTTGAGTTCTCAGCGGGAGATCGCGTGTATCTCAAGATGGCTATGTTGAGGGGTCCTAATAGATCCATAGCAGAGAACAAGCTTAGTCCGAGATTTATGGGTCTGTTCCTGGTGGTGGAGCGTGTTGGACCAGTGGCTTACCGGCTTGAGTTACCACCAATCATGAAGGCATTTCATAAGGTTTTCCATGTGTCGATGTTGAGGAAGTGCCTACATGAGTCAGAGGAGTTGGTGCCTGAGATTCCTGTGGATCTTCAGCCTGATTTGACGGTTCCGACGGTTCCTGTGAGGATTCTTGAGAGGAGGGTCAAGGAGTTGCGCCGGAAGAAGATCCCGTTGTTGCGTATTTTGTTGGATTGTGGCGGTTGCCAGAAGGAGACTTGGGAGCCAGAGGCAAAGATGAAGCTGAAGTTCAGGAAGTGGTTCGACAAGCAGGTCGCCGATTGAGCTTAGCTTTCTTTGTGGTTCTAGTCTGTTGTGGCCTTGTGCCGTTATCGTTGTATTTGTTCTGTATTTTCGTTTCGTTGTAACGATATACGTTTTGGAGATTTATAAGATGAGTTTTTCCTTATATTTCTGGTGTATCAGATTGTGTTTTTTTATGTTACGAGTGTGTTGACCAGTGTGGGTCGTGTTCGGTGGATGTTTCGGTTAGGGAATATCGAGTTTAGACCACTTGAGGTGACCTAGTCTCTGATGTTTATGGGCATTTTAGAACTTATTACGAAGGATTCATGTACTGGAGACGCTGGTTTTCCAGGGTATGTATCGGGGACGGTGGTTTCCTGTATACATGTTAAGAGACAGTGGTTCTCTCTAGGAGACGGTGGTTTCCTGAGTACTTATACTGGGACGGTGGTTTCCTTTATAGTACGGAGTGCCTATATTGGGACGGTGGTTTCCTCTATAGTGCGAAGAGACGGTGGTTCTCTCGAGGGGACGGTGGTTTCCCTAGAGTGTGTGTGTTGTGTGATGAGTTCAACGTAATAAATGTCTGAGAAACGTGCGTATAAACATAGGATTAGATGTGGGCCTCTAAGATTATGTAAGAATCTCTTGTGGTATTGGCCGGTGCGGGCCAGAGAGTAGTCCAGTATGGATGTGTTTTTGCAGGATTCGAGGACGAAGCCAGTTTAGTGGGGGAGAATTGTAATATTCGTAATCCGAAAATGCTGATTTTTTGTCGTGTCGAGCGATACCACTGGGTGTGTCAATCGACACGAATGGAATGTGGGTGTCGATCGACATAGATTGGGTGTCGCTCGACACGACATGCTGCAGAACCGGGTAATTAACTTTTTAATCACGGTTTTCGGCTCGGTTTAGCATATAAAACACCTAGGGTTGCTCGAGAAACCCTGTAGCCATCAAGGATTAGAGAGAACAGTGGAGAGATTGTGTGTGAGATCATAGAATTGCGAATTCCCATTCGATTGTTGCAAAGAAATCGTTCGGAAGCATTTCTCCTCGAGTGTTAGCGTTCATGGTTGTTCCGTTTGTTGTCTCGGGGCGTGATCGTGTAGCTGTGCGTGTGAGGGCTTTGTAGAGGCGCTGTCATGGCTCCGTTTCCGTGCTAAATCCGTGTTTCGTTCATTCTAATTGCCAAGGTGAGTTCGCGACCTTTGGTTTCTAGGCGATGACGGATTTCGTGATGTTTTATGATGATTGGTTGTTTGATTCCATGATGAATGGTTTGATTATGTTGTTGTGGTATTGTGGATTGTTTCTTGCGTTGTTCCGTGCTGGAAAGCGACTCGAAATGCCCGGAATCGCGTCGTGAGAGAAGAGACGCGGCTTTGGTGCAATTTCTGAGGCGTGTCGCGCGACACCAGGCGGGTGTCGAGCGACACGAGTGCTGGTTGCGTGTCGATCGACACCCTCGTGGTGTCGCTCAACACGAGCACTTGGGTCGTGTCGCTCGACACGACTAAAGTTATCTCGGATTCGTTTGTGTTTATGCTTGTGTTGAAATTATTTGTCTTGTGTTAGGTTTATTATATTGTTATGTTGCCTGAGCCTGCTTGTTACGCCCGTAGAAAGGCATGACCGGCTCACTAATGATTTATGTAATACTTACGCAACTCGTTTTTCCCAATTGTGTTGCAGGTAAAGGAAAAGAGAAAGTGTGACCGCGAAATCACGACCTAAGGAGGAGGATGATTAGGATATTTTCTTTTACTGTTTCAACTGTTGTTAGTTCTAGTAAAACCCGGATATGCTGCTAGAACCGTTGATATATTGTTTTGGTTATTGGATTATTTATTGGATGATTATTGGTTATTGTTGTGTTTCCGCTTAGAACTGTTTAGAAAAAAAAAAAAAAAAATGGACCGGGTTTTACATAGCAGCCCACATAAAATTTCTCACGCTCTCGAATCTAAAGTTTCTTTGCATTCTGATATTCAATGTGCTAATAGACTTTATCTCCATGAATTTTCAGGAAAAAGAAATTATCTGGAATGGGAAAGAAGCATGGAAGAATGGTTTTACTACAATTGCATCGACAAGGACAAAATGATTTCTTGTGCAATTGGTCAGCTCAAAGGAAATGCTTATAAATGGTGGTGTCAAGAAGTTTATAAACGGTGGTACAACAAGGAGCGTACTCTCACCACATGGAGAAAGCTTAAGGAACTTTTGAGGAACAAGTAGGCACCCAACAGTTCAGTGTCAAAAGAACCAAACCAGCCTTCACCAATCCATCAAAAGAAGAAAGACAATGTTCAAAGCAGCACGAAAATGAAAGAGCAACTAGAGAACGAGCTACTTGAGCTTCTCGATTCGTATAGCAAATCCATGAAAGCTAAGTGTGCTCTTCCTTCTAAATTTGTGCAAGATAAGTGTGATTTTCCATCTGAAAAATCTGATTTGGTGCTTGAAAAACTAACCCCTTTGCAACCGAAGCAACCGAGTAGTATTGTTTGTGTTTCACAGGTCTTAGAAGAAGAATCACCCAAGGAAACACAAAAGAGTTTGCCTTTGGTTATTGATTTGGAGCAGCCAACCAAACTTATGCCATTCCTTTGTGACTACCTAAGAAAGCACTACATAGGAGCAATGAAGAAGCATGTGAGGAGCAGATTTGAGGATCAACTTCAAATGGACAATGATTTGAATGAAGCCAAAGGAACCATGATTAGAATTGGAGGTTTCACTGGATGCAATGCAGAACTGATTCAAGGAGAAGAACTCATGTGTTCTGTACAAATCAAGGAGAACCAACCTGATGTTAAACCATTAATTAAAACTCGAGGTAATTATCTAAAGTCCCAAAAACGAATGAGAACGAGCTTGCTTTCTCTTGGTGCAGATTGTACAATTATGGAGTTACAGACTACCTTGGTTCCCTTGTCACCTCATGAGGAACATCTTGACCAAATTCTGTTAAAGGGTAAGCAAGAAGGTAAGAAATCTAATTTATTCGCTATGACTGGTAAGGTTATAGAAACTGAGCTCTTTGAGTCATCTAAATTATTTATTTTTATTAATAAGATGTCTTGTGTTTCTAACCTTGCACCAGTGCCACCGAGTGAGTTTACCAAATTCTTTCAGGATGTGACTTTAGAAAGTAAATCACATGAGCTGCAGTTTGATCATCAAAGCTACATTTGGAGACCAAGAGACCATCTAGAACAATCTAGACTTGTACCCTAATTCACTTCACTTCACATGTTCTCCGGGCAGCTTATAATGGAGATTTCCCCATTTGGTTCAGTCCAAACTTATCAATGGCGACCAGGAGAATTTTTAGACATCTCTAGAGATGAACAGTTGGTCACCAACAATGCCATGATCCAAGAAGAGCCTCCGGATTCAACACCACTCCTTTTTACCCTAATGAGCAAAGAAAACACCAAAGACCTTATTCAGGTAAGTGTCTCTTTCTCTGGTTTTGTTTTTAATGATTTAATGGCTGTGAATATGAGTTTGTTATATCCACAAATCATTGAGAAAATCTTAGGATTATTCACTAAATGTTCTGAAAAAAACTCTTGTCTTAAACCGCTTGAAAAAGAGGAACATGATAAGGATAATTCTTTGATCTGAACCGAGACTTGTTTACTTGTTTATAGAGACTCTATGACTGTGATAACACACTTGCTCTCTGCCATAGGTGTTGAATATTTTGCAGGTATAAAAGAGGAGCCACCAGACTTAGAAGTTCTCTTGTCCAATTTCTTTAAAAGAACTGGAATTGGAGTTGTTTTGACAAAGGAGCTTGACACTTTCCAAAGACCTGTTCTTGTGGAAATGATTATGAAGTTGGGAGTTCTGTCCAAAGCTCTCAAAGATCGCAACTATCAGGCTGAGCTTTATTTGTGTCCTTATGATAACCATGTCAACAACAATTTCTACAAACTTGATCAGCAAGGTAAGTGCAATATCTATAAATGTTTTAGTGTTTCTGATTTTTCTGTTTCTGTTTCAGGAGAGTTGGATTTGAGGTCAAATCCTTTTGAAGAGGGAGGGAATGATAGAACCCTAGCTGGCTTGGACCAAGGAACTATGGAACCGCTTGTAGCCGAGGAACAACTTGGAATCGTGGAGGTTCTTAAAGAAGCAACGGCCTTGGAAATCCTGAATGGACCAATGACGAGGTCACGTACAAGACAACTCAACCAAGCCGTCTCTATGCTTGTGTTGAGAATAAACGGCCAACTTCCTTTAGTCACTCATCAAACCGCATTGGTTGTGATCCGAGCCAAGGAAGGATGATAATGAGAGTTATGTGGGCTCGTACTCTTTTTCCCTATCTTCAGTTTTGTCCCAATGGGTTTTCCGAAGTAGGTTTTTAATGAGGCAAGCACACATACTTCCCCATTTTCTCATTATCATACTTAGGCTAATTTTGGACTTCTTGAAGCCCATGGAGATTTGAGTTTCGGCCGGCCCATCTATTATTATCCTTTATTTATATTTTTTATTTTATGTTTTATTAAGGATAAGTGTGAGTGTGTTCACACTTAGGAAAACTTTCAAACTTCTCATTTATGTTGCCTTTAATTTTATTGTATTGAGAAATGGAATGGGGTTTGTCCTTCCATCTTCTCCTCCTTTATATATGGCCGATCCTCTCATAATAAAACTCATCAACCTTTTTATTAAAAATCAAATCGTTGATCAAACCGTGTTTGTGTGTAATATCAAACACTCCTTTTCCTTTCCTTTGTGCGTCATATCAAAGGTTTGGAGAAGCTTTGTAGTCCAAGAGACTTTCATCTCTCTTGAGAAGTACGCATCGATCCATTGTTTTGTTCATCATTCCCATTCAAACCGTTCATCTTCCATCAAGAAATTCATCCACTACTAGAAAACAGTCCATTTGTGACTACCAGATTCGTCGCAAATTCGTCACAAATGAGTCATTTGCGACTACTTTGCGACGAATCTGGTAGTCGCAAATGTGTCGTTGCAAATTTGTGACTACCACAAAGAGTCGCAAATTCGTCACACATCAGTCGCAAAATAGCGACGCATGTGTGACTTTGTTTTTCCGTCGTTAATTTGCGACAGTTTTGCGACTCCACATTTCAGTTGCAAATAAGCGACATTTGTGTGACTCAGGAAGGTAGTCACTAATTAGCAACGTATTTGGGACTGCCTTTGGCGTGGCAAATAAGCGACTAATTAGCGACTTCTGAATTTGCGACTGATTTATGACTAACTATATTCGTCGCAAATTAGCGACTAATTAGCTTCTAATTAGAGACTATATTGTTGTTGTCACATTTTAGGTTAGTCACATTTTGGTCACTAATTTGCCACTGATTTACAACGCCTTGGTTTATAAGTCACTTATGAGTCACATTTTAGTCTCTTTTCAGTCACTTATAAGTGACTAATTGTTGTTTGTTTGTGTTTCTACAATTACCTCATGTTGTTAATGAAAAAAAACTTGAAATGAAAATTTATACTACAAAACAAGCATATAGCTTGTCAAAACAAACAAAAGTTACATTACATATAAGATCCATCAAATATTCTACTCTTTGAAACAAACCATAACATTTACAAGATGGATAATTGAAATTAGGAATATCACAGTCATAAACTTGACAAGTAGCATATTTGAATCCCATTGACCAAGCATGTGTTAGTGTTGTTACCCTCCTGCAATCATCACTTCATCAGAAGTCCAAAAACTTTGATCATCTTAGTACATAAAACACACAATTACTGCTCTAAGCTAAAAGAAGGCAAAATGGTGACCTCAACTGCATTGTTGACTTGTGAAGGTTCTTCTTTGTTGCTTGATGATCCATCTTCTTGTTGACCGTTGTGTGGTTCCTCAGGCAGCTTCTTCCTCCCAAACTTGGCATCATAAAACGTTTTAAATTCCTAATAAATACATAGATTTTCTGGAAGTTTGCATAAAACCAGTTTACTTCAGTCAAATTCTGGTATCTTAATGCATTGTACTACTTCAGATTAATAACATACCTTGCTTCTTAAGTTTTTCGATTCTTAGGGAACGTAACTCTTGCATTTCCTCAACGATTAAAGCTAGTTCAAGCTGAAACATCGAAACCATGAGATTGTTTGAGATAAAAGAGCCGGAAAGAAAAACTTAAAGGTGATTACTATCTCTCAAGTTCTAAGTAAAATGTCTAAGATCACTAATAATTAAGCAGAAATTCCATTTGAGATGGCTTTAGAAGTCTCACCTCAGGTTCTAGTCTCCTTCGCTCTCGTTTCGCCTCGACTTTCTCAATTGCCTTCATTTCATTGACCTGAAACAGATATATATACCCTCAAATACCAGAATGAGCACCAAATATAATTGCTTTAATGCTTATGGTTTCTCAATATTACCTTTCTGTTTGCCATGTCCTTGGCCATTTCCCTTTCCCTCCATTCATCGGCCTCTCGATTAGCTTGCTGAAAATTCCGATTACTCAAATCGATTTACTATCACAAAGATGCAGCCAAATAATCAACTAAAACTTCACAGTGCAGCCAAATTCAGTGACTCAAGCAGAGAAACGAACCTGTTTGAGAAGCAATAGAAACTCTTCAACCTTCTTCGGTATTATTTCTTTGTTCACTATAGCAAAATCAATGCCTCTGCAAGAAAAAATTGATTCAAAAAATCAAAACCCAGAGATTAAGAAACCAAAAGACTAGTTAAAATTTAGGTAATGCGATTAGATTTGAGAGAAATTACTTGGCGAGAGAGATGCAACAGATCTGAAACTCCTTAACATCACTCCTTTCTCGCCGTTACGTCACCGAATCTCCAAATTCAGGTGTACAAACAGCTCCAAATTCCTTTGCAACCTCTTGAGACTGAGGTTAAGAGAGAAAAAATGTCATGAAAATATCAGAATATATAAAGTATAATCAAACTAACAATACTGAAAAAGAAGAGACAAAAGATACTTCATCATATAAGTAAGGAAATGGATACTTGAAAGCTTTTGCATCTTCTGCCATGAACTCTGGCCCATCCTGTGAAAGGAAATGCAAATGGTGGAAAAAAACTAATCTCAACAATAAAAACTGACTCTAGAGAGTCACAAACACAAACCTGAGGATGAGTTACTACAGAATTTGAAGAAATTGCAACAACAGCAAGACCTTTCTGCAAAACCAAACACTACTTATCATTCTTCTGTAACTAAAGATTCCATCACCTATAGAAAGAATAAAAGAGAAGAACATAATGGTACCTTCATGTAGAAATTAGAGAGCTTTACAATATCTTTCTTCAAGTGAATCACAAAGGCACAATGATTGCAAATGAACATAACCTAACCAGAACACAATCCAAATTACAACGCTGAGTCAAAAGATTAAAAGGGTATATAAAGAGATGAAGATACTCACCAGAAGACATGGATACAACTCAAAATCATCTAATTTCCATAAATTTCCAGTGAGTGGCTCCAGAAGCTACTTCACTCAAAAACAACAACAAAGATTACAACTTACTCCTCACCATTCGTTATCCTTCTAAGTGCATATTACTACAGTTTTACCTCGAAATCGGGAGCCCTAGCTCCAAGACTGACTCCGCCAGATTCAGTTCTCCCGGCACGAACCACGACGCGTCTCGGCGATGGTGTATTGACTCTCCGCCGCAGAAATCTCAGGTTCAACCTTTTCAACGGCGAGAATGAAGATCTAATGAGTGAAATATCACTTACCCGTAATAACGCAACCGTTACGTCACCGAATCTAATCGGAAGAAATTGACGAGAGCTGCTGCTGCTTTCTCCGGTAAGGCTGGTATAGTCACTGGAATCGCCACCGGAGAAGACATCGAATTGTCGCTTTAATCGAAAACCCTACTGTCTCCTTCGCCTTTTACTGATTTCTGTAATTGAGCGAGGATGTGAGAGAGATAGAAGAGTTTACCCAAAGGGATTCAAGTACAAATTAGGGATTTGTGTAAACCCTATGAAAGAGAGAGAAGATTAAATCAAAGAGGAGAGGAGATCTGGAGTGAAAGAGAGAAGAACATATCTGGAGACAAGGAGGAGAAGAGGAGAAGAGATCTGGAGACAAGAGAGGAGAGGAGATCTGGAGACGAAGAGAGGAGAGAGGAGGATTTTTTTATCAATTCTGTGTGAAAAGAAAAATTTAGTGTGTTTTATATTTTGGCCAGCACTTAGCCGCAAAATCCAATAAAAATTTAGGCTCCAAAAGTTTCATATTCCCGCTTAATCAATTTCAGATATTTTGGAAAATTTGTGACTATATTGTGACTAATTTGTCACTTTTTTATGACTCTATTTAGTAGTGACAAATCTATACCCTAAACCCTAAACATTTGGACCAAACACACTAATCTATTACAGTTTCCAATCAATTTCCCTTGTATTTTTTTATCTTTTGGTTGATTTTATCAATTAAAAAAATAGAAATCAAGTAAATATAGTTGAATCTTGAAAATTATCAAATGTAAGAGATAACTTATAAGAGTTTCATGTTCTTCACAAAACATTTGTGGATAGACAAATTTTTGAAAAATTTGTTTGTGTTGTTTTGAATCCCTATTATAGTTGATTAAGTTCTAAACACGGAAATATGTAATATACACTTACCATATGGTGTTTAATTTGTCAAAATATTATAGGTAGTGGGGAATGAGTCGCAAAATAGTTGCAAAATGATATTCGAGTCGCAAAGTAGTTACAAATGAGTGGGTATTTTGTGACGAAATTGAGACGACTATACCCTAAACCTCAAAACATTTTCCAGAATTCTATGGAGTCGCAAAAGAGTCACAAATTAGTCGCAATAGGATATTTGAGTCGAAATTTAGTCACGAATCAGTGGGTATTTTGTGACGAAATTGAGACTGTTATACCCTAAACCCCAAACCAATTTTAAAAATATTGTTGTTACAAATCAGTGGGTATTTTGTTACGCTTTTATGGTAGTCGCTAATCTGTGACTGCTTTGATGGTAAAAAAACAGTCGCAAATTTGTGACCACTTTATCCGTCGCTAATTAGTCAGTATTTTGTGACTACTCTGCGACTACATGAAAACCAACGAATGTCTGTCTCAAATTCGTCGCTAATTTGTTACGCTTTTATGACGAAGTTATCAGTCACAAATTGGCGACTGTTTTGCGACTGATTTTAGTGTCGTCACAAATTGGTCACTTAAGAGTCTCAAAGTAGTCACAAAAATTAGTGACTGATTTTTCAGTCACAAACAGTAGTCACTAATTGACTGTTTTCTAGTAGTGATCCATCCTCATCATTCCGCGTCTTTAAGCCTTTCGAAGTGATCATCGGACATAGATCCTTACGAGGAGTCTATCACAAGGTATTCTCTTACCAGCAAACTCTTTATTACATTTAACAGGATGGTGTGATGCGGACTGGGCTAGCTGTCCATTATCTCATAAATCTCTCACATGTTGGTTTGTTCAGTTTGGAAGCTCACCCATTTCTTGGAAAACAAAAAAAACAAAAAACTATATCCGCTGAAGCAGAATATCGTGCTATGGCTGCATTAACTCGTGAATTGTGATAGCTCAAATATTTGCTTCTTGAGTTGGGTATTGATCATAAAGAACCGATATCTATGTATTGCGACAATCAATCAGCCTTACACATTAGTGCTAATCCAGTTTTTCATGAACGAACCAAACATGTTGAAGTTGATTGTCATACTGTACGTGATTCATTTATTGATGGTACAATCAAAACGGCTCATGTTTCTACCAAAGATCAACTCGCTGATATTTTAACAAAGGCATTTGGACGAAAAGAATTCGATTCATTTCTTCACAAGTTGGACATTCAAGACTTACACGTTCCAACTTGAAAGAGGGGGGAAGTAAGGCAAACATGATACTCAAATCAATTAGGACTTGTATATTTGCCTTTTCTTATATTTCCTTTAGTTCGATAATTCCTTTTGTCAATAGGATCTATTCTTGTATAAATATAGACTTTTGAGGTCAATCAATAAACAACTTACTTTTATCAATATTCATCTCTTGACAAAAGTTAAACCAAAATATTTAAAATAAGTTATTAATATTGGTTTAATTTATGTTATATCGCGAAATAATGGCTAGTTAAATATCACTTCAGTAGTATATAGAGACGAGCATATGTTTTGAAAACTAGTGGATGTCTAGAAAGTACAGCCGCATACGAATATAAATGAAGATTTTTATTATATGGATGAACCTATTCGAAGAATTTTTTTGGATGGTCCTCGACCGAGTATGGATGGCCATCAATGTATTCTATGATTTAAAATTATGAAAGTTACACTTTCTAAAGCTACATAACTCAAAAGTTCATTTAAAACCCACAGAATGAATTCAAATGATAAAACCATAGCAGTAATACTAGTATCAATAATACAAAAAAAAACATAAATTATTTCAAAGATTTCAATTCAAAAAACTCAAAGAAATTCATGGAGATGTTATTGAAAGCACTTGATGTCAATCAACCACATCCGTGACTGTTGTTTTTTGCGGTTACCAAAAAAAATAAAAATAATAGTATCAACAAAACATTGTTAATTAAAATATTTTTCAAGGGAAACTATCTTATGAAATATGATTAAAATTATTAAACTAGTTTTAAAATCTATAGATATAAATATAGTGTAGATCCAAGTGAATCCATTCTTGGTTTTGATTAATTTTTTTTTAACATACATTTTTATTACTATTCTATTAAAAATTATGAGAGCTGATACATCGACGATTTTACAACGAACAAGTTTCCATCTTAATCCATGCCGGTCGATTATATTTTGCCCCACTGAAGAATAACAGAGGAAGAAGATTGTATTGAATAACTTTCTTGATGTCATTGACTAATGACTATTACATGATTATATACACTCTTAGCGTATCTAGTTTCCTAAAAAGACAGCAATCACATTTACATTACATTGAAAGTACAAAGGAAAGAATACAAATCAATGGTGTGATTGATATGTCGGAGGATACGATATGATCGTATCCTAATACCCCCCCCCCCCCCCCCCCCCCTTAAAGCTGGAGCATGGAGATCACGAATGCCCAGTTTGGCACGAAAATCTTGAAATGACTTGCGGCCGAGTGGTTTGGTAAAAATATCAGCCAGTTGTTGAGAAGAGGAGACATGATGAGGGATAAGTATCGCAGTTGTAAAAATATCAGCCAGTTGTAAAAATATCAGCCAGTTGCTGATATGTATCGCAGATTTGCTATCACAATACATTCCCATAGGCTGGTCATGAGCAATGCCAAGAGATTGGAGCACATTCTTGATAGAGACAAGTTCATCTTTAAGAAACGACATAGTCCTATATTCAGCTTCGGCAGAGGACTTACTTACCGTTTCTTGCTTCGTGGTTTTCCATGAAACCGGTGATTGTCCGAGTTGGACAAAATACCCAGTGACGGATCGACGAGTAAGGGGGCAGCTTGCCCAGTCCGCATCACACCAACCTGAGATTTGAAATGTGTTGTCGGCATCCAAGAGTATTCCTTGACCGGGGGAACCTTTTAAATATCGGACAACACGCAACGCAGCTTGCCAATGATCCTCACGCGGTTTCTGCATAAATTGAGCTAAAATATGGATAGAGAAAGCCAAATCCGGTCGAGTAGAACCCAAGTAGATTAATCGACCAATTAAGCGACGAAACGGTGCAGGATCAACAAGGTATTCTGATGTAGATAAAGCGAGTTGATGATGTTGTTCCAGAGGGAACGAAGCTGGTTTCACTCCCAACATTCCTGTCTCGGAGAAAATATCTAGAGTGTATTTTCGTTGACTTAGATAAAAACTAGTTTTGTTCCGAGATACTTCAATCCCCAAAAAATATTTCAAAGGTCCCAAATCTTTCATTTTGAAGCAGGAGAAAAGATAATCTTTAAATACCTTTAAGGTTGCTTCTGAATTGCCGGTGAGAATCATATCGTCGACGTAAATTAGAAGATTAATCTTAACTCCATTCTTGTCTAGGTTGAACAATGAATAATCTGCCCATGATTGTTGAAACCCATATGCCCGAAGAGCCTTTGTGAGTTTCTCGAACCAGCAACGAGGAGCCTGCTTTAAACCGTAAATCTATTTCTTCAATCTGCATACCTTCTTTTCATCCTTAGCAAAAAAAACCAGGTGGAGGTTTCATGTAAACCTCTTCCTCTAGATCACCATGTAAAAAGGCGTTGTGAACGTCCATTTGATACACAGGCCAATCATTACCAGCAGCGACTTTAAGAAACAAACGAACTGTACCCATCCGTGCAACGGGTGCAAAGGTATCACCATAGTCTTCTCCTTCAATTTGTCGATTACCAAGGGCAACGAGTCTCGCCTTATAACGCTCAATTGTACCATCAGAATTATACTTGATTTTATAGATCCACTTACTACCTATTGCTCTTTTTCCTGGTGGTAAATCGACCAACGACCAAGTCTCGTTTTCCTCAAGGGCTTCAACTTCATTACCCATTGCTTTCTTCTATTGTTTGAGTTGAACTGCCGTTTTGAAGCTTTTTGGTTCAATATTCTCAGTGATAGCGACTAGAAAAGCTTGATGTGTCTGGGAGAACCGATGGCAACTTACATAGTTGGCAATTGGATATGCAGATTTTACTCCAGATGATGTGATAAGCTTACTTTGAGCCATATTAATCACATAATTTTGGAGAGTAACTGGTTGAGTTTTCTTTCGTTGACCTCGACCAAGAAGCTCTGGCGATGGTGTCGTGGAGACAGATTCAGTCGTCGATGACGATTCCGGTTGAGCAACTTCAGGAATCGATGGCGAGATAGAAGCCGACGCCGATGTATCAATGATTGGACTTGAATCTGTAATTGGGCTTGTTATTGGCCCATTTGACATCATTGATGATGATGGCCCAATTGCTTCTTCTATTGGTAAATTTGGACAAAGAGAAGCCCAGAGTTCTTTTTCTTCTTCTTCTTCTTCAGTTTCGTGAGCTTCGCTGGAAACACCAGTGCTTACGAAAGGGAATTGATCTTCACGAAAAACAACATCTCGGGACACAAAAAATATTTCCTTCTCCAAATCATATAAACGCCACCCTTTCTTACCATATGGATATCCGACAAACATGCATTTCCGGCTTCTTGAGGCAAACTTGTCACCTTTGTGATTTTGATTATGAGCATAGCACAAGCTCCCAAAAACACGTAAATGATCATAATCAGGAGCCGTATTGTGCAATACTTCATATGGTGTTAGACCATTAATCGCTGAATTTGGCGTTCGATTGATTAAATAACCCGCGGTCAAAATGCATTCTCCCCAAAACTCGATTGGCATATTAGCTTGAAACATCAAAGCGCGAGCAACGTTGAGAATGTATCGGTGCTTCCGTTCGGCCCTACCATTTTGTTGTGGCGTTCCCACACACGAGGTTTCATGGAGAATTCCTTGTTCACGAAAATAGTTCGTTAAACTCGTAAACTCAGTACCGTTGTCACTCCGTAGACACTTAACTTTAGACTGAAATTGTCGATCAGCCATAGCAATAAAATGTTGAAGATGAATTGGTGCTTCAATTTTATCAGCAAGTAGATACAACCAAACGCTTCGAGAGAAGTCATCAACGATAGTGAGAAAATATCTTGAACCATTGTGTGATGGCGTCCGATAAGGACCCCATAAATCAGAATGTATTAACTCGAAAAATTTCGTAGTTGTATTGATACTTGTGGGAAACGAAGATCTTGTTTGCTTGGCACGAAGACAAACATCACACGCCTTATTGAAATTTTCAGAAATAACAGGAACACCAACCTTCTTGATCAAACCAATTACATTAGCAGAAGGATGACCCATCCTATGATGCCACAATTCATAAGATTTATCAGCCCGAGTTGTAACAGAAGCCACTGATTCTGTTCTGCGAAAACGAAAGGTTCCACAATCTCGTTTACCTGCTCCAATCACCATCCTTGAAACACGGTCTTGAACCACAAGAAACTGATAAGCTAATTGTACTACACAATTATTCTCATCCATCAATTGTCTGACGGCAGTCAAATATGACTGTAGTTCTTCGACGTAAAAAACTGATTTCAGAATCCGATTAGACCCCAACACAACCGTTTCTTCTGTTACAGAGATTCTTTCTCTACCATCAGCCATAATTACCAAAATCGGATCCATCTCTCGAACATCAGTCAAGAGATCATAAGTTCTGGTCAAATGGTGCGAAGCACCGGTGTCCATTATCCAAGAAGGAGCAAAAGACGTACCCAAATTTTTTTCATGATTTTTGTTACCCGCATTCAACAGATTCACCAATGTGCGCCATTGAATATCACTAAGACCGTTAACTCCATCACGGTCTTTATCGGTCACAATATAATTTGCGTGAACATGAGGTGGTATGTGTGGAACATGAACAGGGCGTAATTTACACCTCGTCCTGCAGCGGTCAAGTCATATGGAGAGATGGTGCGCCTCACCTCCATTGTTGTCAGGTTCAGGTTCGTCGGGTTCGGGTTCGGTTTCGTCGGGTTCGGGTTTATCGGGTTCGGGTTTGTCGGGTTTGGGTTCGGTTCGTTCGTGGTTGGAGTCGTGTTTGTGGTGTGAGCCATGATCAGTTGTTTCAATGAAAAGAAAAGAAAATAGAAATCGACTTAGAAGATGTCAAGCTCTGATACCATGAAGAAAAACAGAGGAAGAAGATTGTATTGAATAACTTTCTTGATGCCATTGACTAATGACTATTACATGATTATATACACTCTTAGCGTATCTAGTTTCCTAAAGAGACAGCAATCAGATTTATATTACATTGAAAGTACAAAGGAAAGAATACAAATCAATGGTGTGATTGATATGTCGGAGGATACGATATGATCGTATCCTAATACCACGCTAAATTCTTTCTGCAAGCTTCTCTCCATTAGTCTGCAACAAATGATAATAGCTTGTATTTTATGAAATTTGAACCTGATACTTCTTCGTGTAGAAGCATTAAAGAACCTTCAACCGATCATTGAGTTTTTTGGACTTCCACAGTTATTTTATCCTATAAGGCAGGTATTTGGAATTTGATGCCCCTTTGCCCACCGATAATAACGTAAATATTCATTTAAAATATTGAACACAAAAATCCAAGTGGGATGATTAATCTGTTCAAATTAATTTTGGGCTTTTTATTTTATTTGTATGATTTAAAACAACGTTTTCATTTTATCTATATTAATTTCAGTGGTTTGACAAAATGTTTACTAATATTTCTACATCAACATGGATGGAGTTTGAATCACGCAACATACAGACTAATAGAGGTAAAACTTTATAGGAGATTTTCAGCGTAGTTCAAGAAAAGTCGTTAGGAGTGGTTCCGCATGTTAAGTCTAAAATTTTTCATTGTATAATTGTTCTCATAATTTTTAGTAATTCATAAAACTAGACGATTAAAAAACAACTTTTTGGTAAGTATTTTTGTTCTTACTAGGGTTTAATATTTTGGATTTAGTATTTTTTTTATTGGTATTGAATTTAGTTTTATTTATATAGTGCTCTATTCTTAATTTTATTCGAAGTGGGTGCTATATTCTTGATTATAGATTAAAAAATGATTCTTTCACAAATTGACCCATATTTTTATATTTTTTATATAGCTCTTTGTTTTGTGTGTGTGCTAGCAATGTATATGTGCAAGACAAAATATTATATGTGTCTTCAGTGGCATGTTGCCATGTTGGTCGCTACTTAAAGACGAAAGACAAAATTGTTAGAGTTGGGAGCTATATGTAATTTTTGTCCACGGATGACTAAGGCTTGTCTTTGATCAGTACGATTCTTTTAAATTAAGTCGGCTTATTTACAGTGATAATTTTTAAATAAAGAAAAAGGTATATTGAGCAATCTTTTCCAACTTTGACTTGTTCTCAATGGTTGAAGTAAAAAGATCACCTGTTTACTTTTTTAGTGCTCATCGTCGAATATCGGCAATGCGAATAAACTAAATTCAAAGGGACTTTACTGACCAACTTTCGATGGCCGTACGCTATTCAGTCATTTACAGTGTAATCACATTAATCACATTGTGTTGACAAAATAAAACATTAATTTAATATTACATTGTTTTCGTTAAAAAAATCTAATGTTGAAACTCTAATCACAATATTCTAAACCCCAACCGCAGTTACAAATATTTAAGATAAAATTCACAAATTTTTGACAAAAAATCTAAATTCTAAATCGTATATATTAATTTTTAGAACCATATGCGTGGACGAACAATACATATAGTAAATAATAGCTATCGAAAGGTTTGATGAAAGGTATTGGGATGGAAAGTAGACTGTTTAATAAATAACCGATGACTGATCTTAACTTTAAAGTGGCAAATTTAATTAACCTATTTGGTCGATGAGATGTAACAAAGGTTCATCAGATCGTGTCTTTGTATCCTTCGGACTTCGGTCAATGGTAAGGACTATTGGTTGTGACCATACATCAAATCAAGTGCTTATACAGTTTAAAGTAGGTTTAAGTTTCTTGATAACAAAAAAAACAAAGGTTCAATGCAAATTTAAATGGAGAGAATAAGAGAAAAAGTTAGTTAGACAACACAAATCATAACAAACAAAAACAAAGGTTCAATACAACTTTAAATGTTTTGTTGAAAGTTTCTGTATCTTGATTATATTTAAAGTATATGTATTAAACAAAATATAAATACGAATTATTTGCAAATATTTAGTTAGAAAGAGTGCAAAACGAATTTTGTTTTAGCATGTTCTAAGACTTAGGACCGGTTGTGGAGATTTTTTGTTGTTATTATTGTCTGTTTTTCTTACAAAGTTTTACACTTTATTTTAAAAAATTATTTAAAAAACAGAATTCATACCAAATCTACATCTAGAATAAACACCGTTGACAACTTTTAGCTATAAAGCTTCAACTTTCGGATTTATTTCATACTTAAAACTTTAAAAACATTTAATCCGCGTATTACGCGGAGAATCATCTAGTACAAATTTAAATGGAGAGAATAAGAGAAAAAGTTGTGTAAGGAGGATCATATTTATTTTGAAGGGTTTTATCAGGAGCTCTAGTTTTACCAGACAATGTTGCATCTATTAATTTGTATTCTCCGAGAATTAAACTTCATACATGTAAGTATAAAAGTATTAATGAATATTTTAGTCAAACCACTAGACTAAACCAACTTCCACATTCTCCCTAACGTTTTGAAATATGAAATCGTAAAGGTTTTGAAAAAGCAGACACTTTACTTTTCAAAATAGTTTTAGGATAGTTATTATTAATTAGTTAAATATATACATAAAAAAAGTACGAGTTATAATAAAAAGGATTAACTTTCCAAAATAGTATTTAATTAGGATGAGTATTATTATTAAATTTAATCCGAAATTCGAGATCCGAAAATCTTTGTTTTTCCATTTTCCAACAGCTTCAGTTATCGTTTTTTAGTTTAAATTAGTACCTAATTTAATAATATGAGGATTTTTCGATTTGAGAATTTTAAAGCTTGTACTAAGTGTGGAAGCTCTCTTGGTCCAGTGGTTTGACTAAAGAGTTCATTAATGCTGCTACACTTACATGTATGGAGTACGAATCCCGGGAAATGCAAATTAATGGAGGTAATATTTACAGGAGATTTTCAGCATGGAGCAAAGAGAGCCGTTCAGAATAGTCTCGCATGTTTAGGTTAAATTGTCCGTTGTATAATCGTTCGTGTAATAGTTCTTATAATTTGTAGTAAT
The DNA here is from genome assembly GCA_963576765.1 of Draba incana. Lineage (NCBI taxonomy): Eukaryota > Viridiplantae > Streptophyta > Magnoliopsida > Brassicales > Brassicaceae > Draba > Draba incana. Next base: position 12,293,136 of record OY755210.1, read on the forward strand.
TCATAAATTTAGACAATTAAAAAAAAAAATTACTGGTTAAGTTTGTCTTCAATAAAATTTCTTAGTTGACGACAAAGTACTTCATAATTTAAACTGTCATTGACCAAAAAAAACAAATAAAATAACACTTGTCTTTATTATAGGAATTAAAATTATTCTCATATAGTTGAAAAATAGGGGAGAAAAAGCACATGCGGTTTCCCATCCTTCTTCCTCCAGGGTAAGAAAGACGTCTCTGTCTTCCATGGAGGCTTATATATTCGAGCAGTGATGAGAAGAGAGTCTTATTAATTATTATTATGTTGCATTTATAATCCCATTTCTCAACCTCTCCCTTCTCTTCCAATTTCAGAATTCTTAGAAAACATGAGTCTCTAGTGACCGTTGATTTTGTATGGAACAAAATCACAATCTCTTTTGATATCCCTTCCATTCTTTTTTGGGTATAATTCGAGATCTGACCCAAAAACCAGACAAAACCTTTCAACCTTTTTTTGTCTTGAGAAATTGAGTTTTGTCCGAATTGGTTTTCTGACAATACGAAGATGGTCGAGGCAACAAAGGATGTTCTTCCTCGAAATAACTCCGATTTATACGATGATGATGGCCGTCCCAAGCGAACCGGTAATTTTTCTTCTATTTTCCAATTTATCTTTTTATATAGAGCTAAATATGATTTTTCGGAAACAAACTTGTTCAAAACAGAATCAATGTTAAAGAAAATAAAAAAATTAGTCTCTGCAAAAAAAAAAAACAATTTAGTGATATATACTTGTAACGAACTCTGTATATATGCTTGCATAAGTACAAAATGTTTTTTCGTTTCTTCTTTCCAAGAACATCAACATGCAATATATTGATGTTGAGAGTAAATACTCAAGGTCAAAGTCACTAGTTCAACTCAGGTAGATCATGGGTCAAAGATTCAGAACTCTCGTGGTTTATAAAAAAAATTGACTATAAAACCATTATTAGACTAGATGTTTTTTTTTTTTTGCATAGATTTTGTTGGGCGGTGGAATTGAGAAGAAATATGGTTTTGTTTATTAAAGTGAAGTTGAATTTGATTTGGGAGCAGGGACGGTGTGGACAGCAAGTTCACACATAATAACGGCAGTGATTGGGTCAGGAGTCTTGTCATTGGCATGGGCAATTGCTCAGCTTGGTTGGGTTGGTGGACCAATCGTCATGTTACTCTTCTCTTTCGTCACTTATTACACTTCTATTCTCCTTTGTGCTTGTTACCGCTCTGGCGACTCTGTCTCCGGCAAGCGTAACTACACTTACATGGACGCTATCCGATCCAACCTCGGTATAAATTTCAATATTTTTCAACTTTCTTGGTTTTTTTTTTAAAAAATCTTTCAAAACTAAATAATTTTGATTTCTTTGGAAAACTTCAGGTGGAGTTAAGGTGAAAATATGTGGAATTGTACAGTATGTTAACCTCTTTGGTACTGCAATTGGGTACACTATTGCATCAGCCATAAGCATGATGTAAGATATGCTCAAACTTTGTTTTCAACTCTGTTTTTTTTTTGTTAATGTGTATGCAAATTCTTCCAAAAAGTAGATGCGTGTCCCACTTGGCTTTTCAATATTATATAGTCCATACAAGTCATTTAATTCTAGCTCAATAATGCTCTGTCAAAGTCAATGTAGCCTATTCAAAGAATCTGCCTAGCAACAATTAATTATTTAAGATTCGACGAGACTACGGCTCTAAAACGCTGTCACAGTTTCAGATTCTCACTTTGTGCTTTAATAATTTGTTTGGCTTATGCTAATTTTTTTTTTTTTTTATGGTTGTAACAAATAAATAAAGAGCAATAGAACGGACGGCTTGCCAACACACTCATGGTGTGAATGCTACATGCAATGTCAATGGGAATCCTTACATGATTGGTTTCGGTGTAGTGCAAATCATTTTCTCTCAGATTCCTGATTTTGATCGGTTATGGTGGCTGTCTATTCTCGCGGCGGTCATGTCCTTTGCTTACTCTTCCATTGGGCTTGGACTTGGCATTTCCAAAGTGGTAGAGAACAAAGTAATCAAAGGCACTATCACTGGAGTCACCATTGGGACAGTGACTCCGGCTCAGAAAGTTTGGCGAACGTTTCAGTCGCTTGGGAACATTGCTTTTGCCTACTCTTACTCTATGATTCTCATCGAAATTCAGGTATGGGTGTATGTTTGTATGAGTATGAGAGTGTGTTTTGAAAGGATGTTTTTTTAACAGAAAGATTTTGATGATGCAGGACACGGTGAAATCACCACCTACAGAAGAACATACGATGAGGAAAGCGACTTTGATAAGTGTAGCAGTGACTACACTCTTCTACATGCTATGTGGCTGCATGGGGTATGCAGCATTTGGGGACTCATCACCCGGAAATCTCCTTGCGGCCGGAGGCTTCTTAAACCCGTTCTGGTTGCTTGACATTGCCAATATCGCCATAATAATCCATTTGGTCGGTGCTTACCAAGTCTATTGCCAACCCCTCTTTGCCTTTGTCGAGAGGGAAGCCACCAGGAGGTTTCCAGAGAGTAAGTTCGTCACAAACGAGATCAAGATCGGCAAGTCCTTCAGATTGAATCTCTTCAGGCTCGTGTGGAGGACACTATTCGTGATGACAACAACGTTGATCGCAATGCTAGTGCCTTTCTTCAACGACGTGCTTGGTCTCTTGGGGGCCATCGGGTTTTGGCCTCTAACGGTTTATTTCCCAGTGGAAATGTACATTTCACAGAAGAATGTGCCGAAATGGAGCACAAGCTGGGTTGGTCTTCAAGTTTTGAGTTTGGCCTGTCTTTTCGTGTCCCTAGCCGCAGCCGCAGGATCCGTAGTTGGCATTTCCACCGATCTCAAGACTTACAAACCTTTCAAGACGGATTTCTGAGAAGCTATGAAAAAAACAAAAAGGGATCAAAGTAGAATTGGATGTCTAAATGTTATCTTTCTGTTAGGTAAATTTAAATTTACACAAGTGTTCCATATTGAATCTTTATCTTTCTATGGAGAGCTTGCGTTTTAGAATCTCATGACTAGTAATCAAGTATGCCTAGGGGTGGGCAAGAAATCCGAAACCGAAAAACCAAACCGAAATAGACCTGAAATTACCCGAACCGAACCAACCCCGATTTTAAAAAATAACCGAATGGTTCTAAATATCTAAAACCGAAAAACCGAACCCGAACCCGAACCGAAAATTAAACCCGTACCCGAAATACCTGAAACATAAAATTAACCTACATATATTTAGATATAAGATAGAATATATTCATATACTTTAGCCAAATTTTATCGTTTTTATAGTTATTTTTGGTCAACTCGAAAATTATACGTATATTTGGCTAAAAATAACCAATATAATTAGGTATATTATTTGAAATTTTCAATTTCTTTTTATTATTTTATGATAACTTGAGTTAAAAATAATTAAATCGAACCAAAATCGGGAAAATTTTACGTAATTATGAGTATCTCGGATAACCGAAACCGAACCCGAAACCGACACTAACCGAACCGAAATTTTAAAATACCCGAATGGGTATTGTATTCTTAAAACCAAAAACCCGATAACCGAATTAACCGAACCGAAACCCGAATGGTTACCCGAACGCCCATGCCTAAGTATGTCTAATTGTCTCAATTATCCTATAAATTTCAAATTTATTTGTTTACTTAACTCGGTAACTAAACTTTTGTCGGTTAAAGATGTGCCCATCAAACATCAGATCTAATCACTACTCTAGTAGTGTGCAATCCAAAATCGTTCTAACATCGAATTTTAAGTGATCGTAACAGAAACATAAATTAAGAACAAATCTAGACGAATACGTTAATTTATCAAAAACGCTACTCTAATCCTAAAACCTTATCTATCAAACCATGAAAATTCTCGTTGATTTACCCATAATAACAAGAGAATAAGATATCATAATCATAAAGAGCAATAAGTTCATAAACTTCTTCGTAGCGGTACATGAGGTGAGAATTAGCCCTTATCGAACAAACTCGGAGTACTAAACAAAAATCTAAAGATTTTGGCGGTGAAGAATTGTGAAAAAATTGTATTTTTGTTGCTACTGATTTCTTTATAGGTAAGAGTCCAATCTAGGGCGTATTACCTGAAAGATTAACATCGAATATGGAAAATTTTCACAAAATTCGGAGGCATGGATCGATTTTCTCTACAAAGATTGCCTCTTGCTATTGAAGACAAGCCAAATTTGTCCATCGACCAATTTGTTAGAATATGGGTTTCCACTCAAAACCAATTGGCAATGAGTATATCCCTTACATATTGGTTAAGATCCCTTTCAATTTTCGATATGAGATATATTCTCTAATATGTCTTAGTAAAATGATGGCTTGTAGGATTATGGGCTTCCAACTAAAAACCAATTGGCAATTAGTGGAGAGGCCCAATCTCTTTATATATTACTACATATCCCATCATATAACCGATGTGGGATACCTTAACACACCCCCTCGAGATGATGGTTCTTCCAATCATCTCGAACCGAATCCCACTTTGAACCGGTTGTAAACCCTATTTGGGCCACCCTACTTGGGTTAACAATTTGGGCTAATAACTTGCTCTGATACCATGTAAGATTATGGGCTTCCAACTAAAATCCAATTGGCAATTAGTGGAGAAGTCCAAACTCCTTATATATTACTACATATCCTATCATATAACCGATGTGAGATACCTTAACATGGCTCTTTTGGCAATTAATCTCGGAATGTTTGGGCATGGATCGATGAGACCATTTTCGGTCCGGATCGATTATGGATCAGGTTGGACGGTGTAGATCGTGGGCTCTGATACCATGTTAGAAAATATACTTCCAACTCAAAATGAATTGGCAATGCGTGGAGAGACGCATATCTCTTATATTTTTATACTGTATATTGGTTAATATATTCCCTAATACAATTAGTCTTGTACCGGTAGATCAATTGGTCTTCAATTCGTATGCTTGTACCGGTAGATCAATTGGTCTTCAATTCTTAGTCTTGTACCGGTAGCGAGAACCTAGATCGACTAGTCTTTAGTAATAAAAGCATAATTTGTGTTTACACTATTGGATTTATAAATATCTTTTTGTGAAATTTAAGCTTGATCCAACGGTTGCAAGGTCTCTATCTTCTGTGATACATTGACAATCATGAGTTGTGCACAGGGGCGGATGTAGTATAGCTTAGGGGGTCCACTAAATTTTGATTTGTTCATGTTGGTTCGTATAGAAAATAATTATGCACCCATTCAATTTTCTCTTTGTGCATCCAATCTTTTTTCCGACATGCATTTCTCACCAAATGATCAATTGCAAACTCAAATTTACAAACTTATTAATGTAACATTGACTTATACTTTCCATTTAATTTTTAATTCAATGGATTTTCAATTGATTTACACATTAAATGCAAATTAAGTAAATATGTTTTCTAGCTTTTTTTTTTTTTTTTACATTGGACCACAACTAGCTAATCAATTAACCTAATTTCTACATTAAAACAAGAAGAGGGACTCGATTCCTGGTATGATAGTATTTGCTCTCAGTGGACTTATCTCTTGCCACTAGACTAAGGTCAGTACACTTCTAGCTAATTTTTTTTTGGTCACTTCTAACTTTTTTTTTAATCGTCACTTTTTCAATTCTTTAATTATGTTGCATTTCCTACATATTTTTATCTATTTTTCATCATTTTAGAATTCATATTCTTTTACATAAATATTTATATTCTAATATCCAATAATTAAAAAAAATTCATCCATATTTTACTTTGTCTACCTAGTAAAATTTTGTTCTAAATCGTCCAAGGTTGTGCAATCTCCAAATTGCTTGTTGTACGTCATTTTACTCCAAATTTCTCTAATTTCTTGAACGACTTTGAAGACAAAAAAAAACACCGCACAAACTAAACCATGTAAATGGCCTGACTGGAAAGGATTGTGGCTAAGGAAGTGTGACTTTAGAATTTAGCCTGTAAAGAAAATGGTTGTTAGAACTGTGGCTGCTACTTCTAAATATTAACAAAGTCTGATTCGTAATACAATATGTAAAAACTTTTATTGTTATTTAAAATATTTTTTTATAAAAATGTAAATTATACAACACAAAAAATACAATAACTTATCAAACAAAAGAGATACTGTCAAAGAAATAAATAATTTAATTTGTAAATATTATGTTAATAATTGTTAAATTTTCAAATAATGCAACAACTTATCAAATAGAACAAGAAAATACTAGTATGCAACAAAAAAATACGTATATATGATAAATAAAAAGCTAATAAAATCATCTCCATCAGAGTATCTTAACAAAAAAATTTAAAATTAAAAAAATTAAAAATAATAGAAAGGGGAGAGAGAGAAAGAAGATGAGATCTTAAACATGTGAATAAGAGAAGAAGATGAAGAAGATGAAACTTGATTCTCAATTACTGTTTTCACATCAGCGTCCAATGAAGAAGATGAAACTTGATTCTCAATTACTGTTTTCACATCAGCGTCCCCCTCACGAGTGAGTTGATACAATATATATAAAGTAACATAGACTAGATTAGTCTAGAAGATGATTATTCTAGAAGATGGGCTTTGGGCTTTGTTTTTGGCTTTCAAGCCCCCCCCCCCCAACTTGTGATGGGAAGAGTCCCAACACCAAGTTTGGCTCGTAAATGCAGAAATGCGCTACGCGGTTGAGGCTTCGTGAAGATATTAGCCACCTGATGTGCAGCGGGAATGTGTTTGATTTTGACAACCCCAAGAGCTACACGCTCGCAAATATAATGGTAATCAACTTCGATATGCTCTGAGCGACTATGAAAACCTGGGTTGGCAGAGAGATGAATTGCAGACAAATTATCACAATGAAGAAGTGCAGGAACTGGCTGAGGAACCCGTAAGTCACGAAGAAGAGAATTGATCCAAGTCAATTCAGAGGCCGTATACGCAAGGGCTCGATATTCAGCTTCTGTTGATGATCGAGAGACCGTAGGCTGACGTTTAGTGCACCACGAGATAATATGTGATCCGAGAAAAACACAGAAACCTGTGGTAGAGCGTCTGGTGTCTTGACAACCCGCCCAGTCGCTGTCACTAAAGGAAGTAAGTGACAGAGAATTGTGTTTGCGAAGATGAAGGCCAAAGGTCGTAGTACCCCGAATGTAGCGAAGTATCCGCTTAAGAAGAGAAAAATCAGTCATAGTTGGAGAATGCATCCGCTGGCAAACAAAGTTCATGGCAAACTGAATATCAGGGCGCGTCAATGTCAAATATTGCAGCTTCCCTGCAATGCTCCGAAAGTAAGTGGGATCTGAAAACAAATCAGTATCTCTATACGCAGCATCAAGACGAGTTGGAAGTGGCGTTGGCATCAGTTTTGCATTCGCCATTCCTGCTTCAAATAGGATTTCTTCAGCATAGGTGGATTGATTAAGGAATAATCCGTTATCGTGATGTTGCGCTTGTATACCCAGAAAGTAGTGAACAGCACCGAGATTCTTCATATAAAACTGGGTACTTAATTCGTGGATCAAAGTATTAACAAGCTCTGGTGAACTTCCTATGAGTAAAACATCATCAACATATAAGAGCAAAACCAGAGTGTGAGATCCACGATGATAGGTGAACAAAGATGGATCCGCATTGCTACAAGAAAAACCAAACTCAATGAGAAAATTGGTGAACTTATTAAACCAAGCACGCGGAGCCTGTTTGAGGCCATAAAGTGCCTTGTGTAGCTTGCACACATGCTTAGGATACGCAGGATTTACGAACCCGGAGGTTGTTCCATAAAAACCTCCTCTTCGAGTTCACCATGAAGAAATGCATTTTTAACATCGAGTTAAGTTACAGACCAACCTTTAACAACAGCAACTCCAAGTACCACACGGATGGTTGTCGTTCTAACCACTGGGCTATATGTTTCGAGAAAATCAACACCTTCCTCTTGAGCAAAACCTTTAGCTACTAGACGAGCTTTAAGTTTGTCAAGAGAACCATCAGCCTGGAGTTTGACCGTAAAAATCCATCGACAACCTAGAACATGCATATCAGGTTCAAAGGGAACCAGGGACCATGTTCCAGCCTGATTTTGAGAATCCATTTCTTCACCCATAGCATTGGTCCACCCTTCATGTTGGAGAGCAGATTCAACTGTGGTTGGGATAGCTGGAAGGTCTACTCGTGTAAGTAAAGCATAACGTGGATTTGGTTTGCGTATTCCACGTTGGAGACGTGTTGTCATACGATGAGTCCGTTGGGATGACGTACCAGAGGACATAGGGAAAACAACCTCAGGTGCAAGCTCCATATCAGTATTCGAATCAGCCATGATTTCAGAAGGTGAGGACGGAGCTATAGATGATGGAGGATTATGATCATCTTCAGTGTCATTAGGCTGTAAAACATTCTTAACTCGAGAGGGAGAAACCACAGGAAGCGTTGGAAGGAGAGTAGGAGGAGATGGCGCTGGCTGCCATGCCTTAAGCAGCGGTGTTGTATAAGGCTCCACAAAGTTTCGATAACGATCCTCAAAGGGAAAAATATCTTCATCAAAAATAACATGACGGGAAATATATACGCGTCCTGTGGGGGGATACAAGCACTGATATCCCTTATACTGAGCATGATATCCCAAAAAAATGCACTGAAGAGACCGAGGATCAAATTTATGATTAGTATACGATCGAAGACATGGGTAACACGCAGCTCCAAACACCCGAAGGAACGAGTAATCTGGTGTTTGTCCTGTGAGTAATTCATATGGGCTTTTGAATTTCAAAGATGGAGATGGAAGTAAATTGCTTACAAAGTTGGCTGTATAAAAAGCTTCCACCCAATATTTAAAGGGTGTCTTACTCTGAAAAAGCATGGAGAGAGCAAGTTCCGTCAAATGCCGATGTTTGCGTTCCGCTATACCGTTTTGCTGAGGTGTCGAAGGACACGATAATTGATGTCGAATCCCGTGATCTACCAAATATTTCCGGAACACATTACTTGTGAACTCACCACCACCATCGCTCTGAAACACCCTGATTTTCTTGTCATATTGATTCTCAACTTGCTGATGGAAAGCAACAAAGACTTGGTAAAAATCAGACTTGGCTTTGAGCGGAAACAACCATGAATACCGAGAAAAATCATCGACAAAGACAAATAGTACTTGAAACCTTGATTTGATACAATAGGTGACGGTCCCCATAGATCACAATGGATTCGATCAAGGGGTACCAAAGCATTAGATAAAGACGCAAAAAACGGTAATCTTGAGCTCTTTCCCATCTGGCAAGACTCACAGATGGTGGATGCATTGCTCTTATTAGTAGTAATCATCTTGCTACTCCGTAAGTGTTGAAGAACCTGGGGGTTTACATGACCAAGACGCCTATGCCACACCACATCACTAGCAACCACCTGTCGATTTGAGAAAAATGCCACAAAATCCGAGTTCTTCAACACATAAAGGTTATTATGTCGAGGTCCTTTGGTCACCACTTTCTGAGTTTGCAAATCAATCACATATACCCAATTAGCATCAAAAAACACTCCACAAGGATAATCACTACATAATTTTGAAATGGATAATAAAGATTTCTGGATTGATGGACAAACCAGAACATCATGCAAAGGAATACTACCTTGAGGAGTAGTGATGACAGTGGACCCAACGTGTGTTATGGGAAGTTGATTCCCGTTACCAACTAGAACCGTATCTGGCCCATGATAAGGGGTCGGATTCTGAAGAGAAGAAGCTGCTGCCGTGATGTGAGTTGTGGCACCTGAATCAGGATACCATTCCTTCCCCGAATCATCCGAAATATGGAGAGCAGCAAGAGCTTTGGGCACATCATCACTTTGATAGGCATGATCAAATCTGTTCCAACATTTCAGGGCAGTGTGTCCAATACGACCACAAATTTGACACACGGGACGATTGTTGTGATTCTCATCGGAAGACTGAGACTGATTCCATCCAGAAGAGTTGACATGTTGTGAGAATCCTCTGCCTCGTGTAGAAAAACCTCCACGGCCACGATTGCCATAACGAGACCACGAGTGACCACGACCACGTTGTCCAAAGTGAGAATTGTTGAATTTTTGGACCTGAAAAGCAGTAAACGGAGTAGCTTCTTCTGGATTCTCATAAGACTGAAGCCGTGTGTGGAATCCAGAGACTTCAGAGACCACATCATTGAACGTTGGCGGCGGAAAACGAGACAGAGAACTCTGAACAACAGTGGAGATGGGATCAAATTCCCGAGACAACCCGTTTAGAAAAGTGAAGATCTTCATAGATTCTTCCACTGGTTTTCCAATAGCACTAAGTTGATCACAAATAGCGCGAAACTCGCGACAGTAGACAAGAAACTCTTTTCCCTTGGTGGAAAGTAATTGGAGTCGACGACGAAGATCAAATTCACGAGCGACAGAGCTCTTATTGAAGTTATCAGCCAAAGACATCCAAACTTCTTGAGACGTGGCTAGACCGTGAACATATCCAAGTACCTCTTCCGTAAGGGTACCAAAGATCCAAGATTTAATCAATTGATCTGTGCAATTCCAAGCCTCGAACGCCGGATTCGGTGTTTCAACAACAACATTGTTCACAACATTAGTAACAGTAGCTGGTGGAGCACTTACTTGACCATTAACAAAACCGAGAAGCTTCTGGCTACAGAGAAGAGCTTCAAATTGGGTCTTCCATAAGAGATAATTAGTCTCGTTGAGCTTCAAAGTGACTGAACTGGCAACATGAAGATTGGAAGGAAATGGGTAAGGATCGAGAGCTTCCGTCATTACAGCACCTGTTAGGGTTTTAGAAAGGCTCTGATACCATGTGAATAAGAGAAGAAGATGAAGAAGATGAAACTTGATTCTCAATTACTGTTTTCACATCAGCGTCCCCCTCACGAGTGAGTTGATACAATATATATAAAGTAACATAGACTAGATTAGTCTAGAAGATGATTATTCTAGAAGATGGGCTTTGGGCTTTGTTTTTGGCTTTCAAAACAAGATATGGAAGAACTGAATCTTATGTTTAGGAGAGACTAACTTGCCAAATGTTCTTTTACAATTGGTTGAGTGTATTTTTAATAAATTAAAATTTAAATAAATAATTAAATAATATTAAAACTAATACATAAGACTTTGACTGTTGGATTTATGGATGGGTGCTCTAAATGGTCGAAAAGAATTTGATTTTTTTTAATGAATGAAAGGATAAAAAATTAATGGGAAAATAGGTTAGAAACCATTTTGAAATCATGCAATTTCATCTTATTGTTGCATATTATCATCGATGGAAAAAAATCAATGTAAAAAATTGCATCAAAATGGATCTGAAACAAAAGTAGAAAAAGTTATTGATGAATCAAGCTAAGAAAAAATAGTGAGAAGAAATGGATTTAAAAAAATGTCATCAAAATGGATCTCAAAAGAATGAGAAGAAAAAGTTGTTGATTAATTTATAAAAATTTATTTATGATAAAAATATGTATAGATTTAAAATGGTTTTCAATTAGTATGGGGAGAAGAAAAATAAAATTTTTAGGATTTTATTTGTTCAAAAATCAGTTAGGGACATTAAATAAAAGGACAAAGGAAGAAGAAAAAAAAGAAGTGGCTAAAAATTTAATTTTAAACTGAAAAAAACCCTAAAAATCTGATTGGCTAAAAATTAACTGTGTGGACTATAAAATGTTATAAAGTCTTAATAGTTTTCAAGCCAATCACCCCCAAAATCTAAAGTAGATAAATGAGTTTTCTTGAACTACGAAAATTAAAAACTAAAAAGAGACAAAAATGTGTATGTCTCTAGTAATTCACTATTGTTAGGACTCGCTAAAAAATTTCTCCCTCTCGCCATCTTCGTTCTCTGACGCCGGCAAGTCGGAATCTCGTCGATGTTGCCTTCGACTTCTCTCGACGACGTTCTCTTTCTGCTCTCGTCTTCTTCTGTCGATGTCTATGTTTTCTGCTTATTGCTCACCTTATCCGCCGCTGCTCTTCACCACCCATCGTCGCCATCCCGGTCATCGTCTCCGCCGCTCTCCTCCATCACCACTAGGACGAGAGGAGATTCCGGTCCACTCGACCAGTAGCCTTAGGGTCACTGGATATGAGCTCATGGACGATCTTCGAACTTCTCTCTCCATTGAAATCAACAACCACCGAGCCCAACTCTTCGAATTCTCCGGCGAATGGAGATCAATCGCGGATCTCACTCAACGTGAAAAATTGTCTCCGATCTTGTCAACTACCGTACAGAACTGTTGTTATATGTTCTTGAGGATGAAAAATTCCCTCACGGTGGAGCGTTCTCCGTCGAAGCGGCCGGAGACATCGACGTCTCCAACGATGAAGACCCGTGTTCTGTCGTTTCTGTTGAGTTTTAAGTGGTAGTTGGTCCTATTCTTTAGGAGTCTTTTGTTTCTGTTTCAGTCAAATGTGATCATCGTGTTAGATCCCATTTGTTATTTCTTAGGAGTAGTTGCCCCTCATTCTGTTTCACGTTCTATTTTCCTGTAAGGCTATTTAAGCCATTGTTTTCTCTTAATGAATTAAGTCAGTTTCCAGAATTACTCTTTGAGATTAACAATCTGGTATCAGAGCTAACTTCAAATTGAGAGAAAAGAAACGAGAGGTAGAAAGAGAGAATGAGTGCAGATGGTAATGGTGGTTACTCTGCACCTGCAATTCCCAAATTTGATGGGGATTATGATCACTGGAGCATGGTCATGGAAAATCTGCTTCGATCCAAGGAATACTGGACGGTTGTGGAATCAGGGTACACACAATCAGGCGCTGAAGCAGAGATGACAGCAGCACAGAAGAAGACGTTAGAAGAGATGAAACTCAAGGACTTGAAAGCAAAGAATTACCTGTTTCAGTCCATCGACAGGACAATTCTGAAAACGATAACACAAAAGGAGACGTCGAAGCAACTCTGGGACTCGATGAAGATGAAATGTCAAGGGAACGCTCAGGTTCAGAGAGCACAACTCAATCGGCTTCGCAGAGACTACGAGATCCTCGCGATGAAACAAGGAGAATCTGTTGATGATTACTTCACTCGAGTAATGGTGATCGCAAATGAAATGCGAAACTGTGGAGAGAACATGCCGGATGTCAAGATCGTCGAGAAGATTTTGAGAACTCTCACTGATAAATGGAACTACATTGTCTGTTCCATCGAGGAATCAAAGGATGTTGATAACCTCTCTGTTGATGCTCTGCAAAGCTCACTTCTTGTACACGAGCACTAATTCAAGAAAGATGGAGGAGAAGAGCAAGCACTCGCTGTAACAGATGATTATCATGGAGGAAGAGGAAGAGGAAGATCGGGTCCTTTCCATGGAGGAAGAGGTCGAGGCAGAGGACGTCGTTCATTCAACAAGGCAACGGTTGAATGCTATAACTGTCATAAACTCGGTCACTTTCAATACGAATGCCAAGCAAACTACGCAGAAGTAGAGGAGGTAGAAGAGATGCTACTTATGGCGCATATTGAAGAGATGCCAGAAGAAGAAGTAGAAGAAAGATCTCAAGTCTCTCTTATGGCGAACATTGAGGAGTCACAGAAGCAACATCACAATGATGTGTGGTTTCTTGATTCAGGTTGCAGCAACCACATGTGTGGTGAATTATCTCTTTTCAGCGAGATGAAAGAAGGAATCAAGAAAACGGTGATATTAGGGAATCATTCATCTATGAATGTCGTGGGGGCAGGAAGCATACGACTTTCAATTGAAGGAGTTAGCCACCTTGTGCAAGACGTCTTCTATGTTCCAGATTTGAAAAACAATCTTCTCAGCATTGGGCAACTTCAGGAAAAAGGGTTAGAAATTCTTATAAAATCCAACGAGTGCAGAATCTATCATCCTTCTAAGGGCCTCATTATTCAAAGCAAGATGACAGCCAATAGAATGTTTGTACTACATTCAAAGAATTCAAGTAATCTGGGAATGATGTGCCTCCAAACAGACGCTCAAGACAAATCTATGCTTTGGCATCAAAGGTATGGCCATCTTGGCTACTCGGGTTTGAAGACATTGAAGAACAAAGATATGGTGAAGGGCTTGCCGAGTTTTGTTGAAACAGAGGTTGTCTGCACAGTTTGCCTAAAGGGAAAACAACACCGAGAGATCATTCCTAAGAAAGCCACATGGAGAGCTTTGGAGAAATTGGAGCTAGTTCACGCTGACATTTGTAGTCCGATTTCTCCAATTTCTAACGGTGGAAAGAGGTATCTAATCTGTTTTATTGATGACTTTAGTAGAAAGGCGTGGGTGTACTTTTTAGTCTATAAAGCAGATGCGTTTGCCACATTCAAGCAATTCAAGAGTGGCGTAGAGAAAGAATTTGGTTTGTCCATCAAGTGCTTAAGGACAGATCGTGGTGGAGAATTCACTTCCGGTGAATTCAACGAATTCTGCAAAGATAATGGGATCAAGAGGCAGTTGACGACAGGTTACACACCGCAGCAAAACGGTGTTGCGGAAAGGAAGAACAGAACGGTAATGAATATGGTGAGAAGCATGTTGGTGGAGAGAAACGTTCCAAAAGTATTCTGGCCAGAAGCTGTTAACTGGGCCTTCTATGTTCTAAATCGGTGTCCAACAAGCTCCGTAAAAGACGCTACACCAGAGGAAGCATGGAGTGGCATTAAGCCATCAGTAGCACATCTCAGAGTATTCGGTTGCATTGCTCATGCTCACATCCCTGATGCGCAGAGAACAAAACTTGAAGACAAGAGTCGCAGGTGTGTTTTGTTTGGGTTAAGTACAGAATCAAAAGGATACAAACTTTTTGATCCTGTAAGCAAAAGGATGACTGTGAGCAGAGATGTCATTTTTGAGGAGGACAAGCAGTGGGATTGGGATACGAGCTATGAGGAATCAATGAAAATTGATTTAGAATGGGGGAGTAATGAAGAAGAAGATGATGCAGCTCCAGAGAATGTAGAAGAAGTAACCGACCAAGAACCAGAAGATGGAGACAGTGAAGTTGTGGAGAATCGCAACAATTATTCCTCTCCACATACTTCTCCGGTAGCTGCTACACGTGTCGATGTCCCATAAAACTCAAGTGTAGCAGGGAGGCGAAAGACAAGATTACCGATACGATTAAGCGACTATGTCATCGGAGATCAAAACGAAGATGAAGAAGATGAGCTGGTTCAGTTTGCGTTATTTGTGGATGGGATGGTTCAGTTCGCATTCTTTGCTGGAACAGATCCAGTTAACTTCGAGGAAGCTATCCAAAGTGAAAACTGGAAACGAGCTATGGATTCTGAGATAAACTCCATAGAGGAGAATGATACTTGGGCATTAATCGACTTACCAGAGGGAGCTAAGAGCATAGGAGTCAAATGGGTATACAAAACCAAGCTGAATCAGCATGGAGAAATCGAGAAATACAAGGCCAGGCTTGTAGCGAAAGGTTATGCCCAAGAACATGGAATTGACTATGAAGATACAGTCAGAATGATCTTAGCTCTATCAGCTCAAAGAGGTTGGACAATTTATCAACTAGATGTGAAGTCCGCTTTTATGCAAGGGGAGTTAATGGAAGAGGTTTTTGTTGAACAACCAAGGGGATATGAAGTGAAGAATGAAGAAAGCAAAGTCTACAAGCTTCGTAAAGCCTTATACGGACTCAAGCAGGCACCAAGAGCTTGGTTTAGCAGAATAGACTCTTACTTTCAAGGGATGGGATTTGAGAAGGATGCGAGTGAACAAACCCTGTTCACCAAAACCAATGAACAAGGTAAATCTCTCATCATTAGCTTATACGTCGATGATTTGATTTATACTGGGAATGATGAAATAATGATGAGAGAGTTCAAGGAATCAATGATGAGAGAGTTTGATATGTCGGATTTGGGGGAGATGAGGTATTTTCTGGGTCTCGAAGTAATGCAGGTCAATGGAGGAATATTTGTTAGCCAGAAAAAGTATGTGAAAGAAGTGTTGAAGAGGTTTGGAATGGAAGAAAGTAACTCGGTGTTGAATCCAATCATTCCCGGGTTTAAAATTCACAAAGACGATGATGGTGTGAAGGTGGACGAATCATTCTATAAGCAGTTAGTTGGAAGCTTGATGTACCTAACTGCGACAAGGCCGGATGTGATGTACGTTGTTAGTCTTATCAGCAGATACATGTCGAAACCCACTGAACTTCACCTTGCCGCAGCCAAGAGGATTCTCAGGTACTTACAAGGAACAGCTGGATATGGGATTTTCTATCAGAAGAAGGGAAATGCAGAGCTCATTGGATTCACAGATAGTGATTACCCTGGGTGCGTAGAGGACAGAAAGAGTACGTCGGGTTATGCATTCATATTAAGTAATGCTGCAGTAGCTTGGTCGTCTCGGAAGCAAGCCATTGTCACTTTGAGCACAACGGAAGCAGAATTTGTGGCTGGTGGAGCGAGTACATGTCAACTAATATGGATGAAGAGGATATTGAAGAGGATTGGCTACGATGGGAGTTCAAGTCCTGTCATATTCTGCTACAATAGCTCAGCCATCAAGTTATCAAAGAATCCAGTGATGCACGGTAAGAGTAAGCATATTGATGTTCGCTTTCACTTCTTAAGGGATTTGGTCAATGAAGGAGCAGTGAAGCTAGAGTTCTGCGGCACACAAGATCAAGTAGCTAACATCTTTACCAAGCCACTCAAGTTGGAAGCGTTTGAAGAATTCAGAAAGAAGCTAGGAGTGTGTGATGAAACAACTATAAACTAGTACACGGTCTAGTTTAGGGGAGGGAATGTTGAGTTTTAAGTGGTAGTTGGTCCTATTCTTTTGGAGTCTTTTGTTTCTGTTTCAGTCAAATGTGATCATCGTGTTAGATCCCATTTGCTATTTCTTAGGAGTAATTGCCCCTCATTCTGTTTCACGTTCTATTTTCCTATAAGGCTATTTAAGCCATTGTTTTCTCTTAATGAATTAAGTCAGTTTCCAGAATTACTCTTTGAGATTAACAGTTTCTCTCTGTCCCTTACGTTTCTGACACCGGAATACTACTCGGACTCTCCATCGGAAAACATCAAATGCCACATCTTCCGGTCACCGGTTAGTCCCCGATGGCTCTTGTGTCGGCTACGACGGCTGCGTTTAGAAGAAAGGAATTAGGTCAAAAAAGGGTTTTTGTTTGTGGGTTGGGCCAGATAATGGGTCTGAAAATTGAAAATTCTAAGTTAATAGGCCCAACAGATTTAGGCTTTGTTATATTAGATAGAATAGTTAAAATTAGGCAATTAAGCCCTTTCTCCAATGATTTTTTCCACAGCTCTGGAGTTCCGATACTCATGGCGGACAAAAATCTCTTATCATCAAAGACGGTTAATATCCGATCTTCAACTTTTTCTCCCGGGTGTATCAACATCGGTATAAAATCCGACTATTTAGTGTTCTTCCGAAGACTTGTTTTAGGGTATTGAGTGAAGTCTCTCCATGAATTGTTTCACATCGTCGAGCAAGCGTCGTTCCTTAACTCTTCTATCTTTCCTTTTATCACATTATTTGTTTTTATCATCTTGCCGTCGAGCATGCCTCCGGATGTAACAGCTAGCTCTTTGAGCGCTTAATTAATATCATGAGTTTGACAAAAAAAAAGAGACAAAAAGAAGTTATAAGACTAGATTATTGTCTTGGACTCGTAGGAAACTATCAAAGTAAGGCATCGATGTCAAAAACTAGATGATGGCCAAGTCTTAAAATGCTAACATTGTCTTGCAAGTGAGACACATGTTATTCAAGTAGTATTTATCTATGTTTTCAAAACCGGACCGGACTGGCCGGTTCAACTGAGAAAACCGGGAGGTCTGGTTTGGGTCATTACATAAATCGAACCTATATATAAAAAAAAAATTGGATTGGTCAATCTGGTTTAATCGTATCCCTGACAAATTCCCTTTGGAAAACTTATTAACTCCGTAAGAGAACTATTAAAAATTATATTAAAAAATCATAGCAAGAGTAAAAGAAGATTGCATAGAATAAAAACAAGGCTTTAGAAATTTCTAAATTATTTAGCAAAAAGAAAAAAATCTCTAAATGAATTCAAAAATGTTCTCTCACAAATATAGAAAAAACAAGAAAAAGCGTGATGGTGAAGAAAAAAAAAACGTGATGGTGGATATTTGGGTCGTATGTCCTAAGATTACAAGAGAACGATATATTATCCATATCGTAGGACAAGCCACTCCACTTGCGGTCACGGTGGTGGTTGAGATGAACTGCGGATCTTGACTACGGATGGATGGTCTTCACGGAAAGGCTACACAAAAATCTGCTAATTCTTCAACCATTGATCCAAATGATTTGAAACCCACTTCAACAAATCTCAAACTTCGGTTACTTTAGCTCTTTTCAAAAATCAATTTTTTGTTTTTTGACATTTTTGGTCCAATGTGTTCAAATAGAGTGTAAAGACTCTACAAACACTAAAAACACCAAAACCAATATAAAATACTATAAGAGTATCTCCATCAAAGGGTCTAAGATGGATCTTAGACCAAAATATTGATGATGTGAAAAAATATAAATCACAAATGGGCTTTTAAGGTTGGATTCGGATCCAATTGGGGATAGTGAAGATCTCTGATTTTTCTCTTAGACACTGGACATGTGTCATTTGTTGGTGACTTCTGTTGTTTTATTTTGGCTTGGAAACAGTTAAAAATTTAAAAAAAAAAAAAAAGAGGGTCCCAACTCTCTCTCTTCTCTCTCTCGTGTTCATCGATGGCGATATGAACAAGAAGGAAAATAACCTTTGATCAACGAAATCTGGATCTTAGATGATGAAATCACTGTTACAAATCATGACAGTGGTGTTAGGAAAACCTATCGGCGACAGAATCGTTGGAAGAGGAAAATGTGGTTGTGTTAGAAGAACTATCGGCGAAAATTAGCTCCGCCTTCCAGGATTCTGGCGATATTAACGAAGGTAATCCTCTTCCCTTCTCTGAGTTTGTTTTATTGTTCGAATTGCATGTTAATTTAGGAGGAATTTTGTTTGACAAAAATTTAGGGTTTTGATATGAAATTAGGGATTTTTTCAATTGAGCTTAGGAATGGTTAAATTGATGGTTGATTGATCTATTCGAGTTCTTTAGGTGAAGATTTAATGTTGTAATTGAGTTCCAATGTGGTGTTGAAAAATATCCGGTTCTTTCTTTTCTCTAGATTTTAATCCTTGATTTATTTCCTGTAATTTTTCCTTGAAAAGGTTAATTTTTTTTATCAAAAAGTCTAGATTTTTAGGAATTCTAGGCATTTTTTATCCATGCTCTTGGATTTAGAGCTAAATATTGTGTGTGTTATGATTCACTGACATGAGCTTTTGATTCATTTAGGAGTAGAATTAGAATAGTCTCTAAAACCATTTGATAGTCCTTAGAAAGGTTTCTGATTTGAGTAATTGGATACAAGAATTTACCTGTCAATTAATTTGATAAAACTTTCTTCTGCGATTTGGTAAGCTTTAAAGTAATTTCTAACCTCTATTGAGTTAGTCTGGCTAAGTTTAGTTGGAATTGGTATGAAAAAGTTAGCTTTTGGTGTCAACTATAGTCATTCTATTATCTGACCTTGATCCTTATCTATGTCCTTATGCAGAACAAACCCTTTGTAGCAATTTATGAATTTTGAAAGATGGGTCTATCAAGCCTTCCTGGTCCATCAGAAGGAATGCTATGCATTATATTGATAAAAACAGTATTATCGATATCTGTCTTCAAAGGCATTGTGGGACAAACTCCGGTTGTGTGCCAGATTTGATAATATTTGATTGAATGATTTTGAAATTTTTTGTTATGGTATGATTAACAGTATCTATGAACATGATAAGTAAATGAATGGCTATCTAAATCATCTATTTAGTTCGAGCTTTAGTGAACTTAAGGTTGTTTGGAAGTCTAATGCATATTTTAAAATATAATTTTATTTTCTAAGATCTCCTAATTTTTTAAGATCCACCAATGGAGGCAACAAAATTAAATTCATCTATTAAAAGTCTTAAATTTTTGTAACAACCGAAGTCCAAAGTATCGATAATCTTTGGAGGTGTCGATCGACACCCTAGGATAGTGTCGATCGACACCAATTCGTGAATCGCGTATCGGTTTGCTAAAATCGCGATTTTCACGCGGTTTGGTTATGGGAAAAACCCTAAGCTCGTTCTTTTAAGCTTTTGGGATCGTGAGCCGTCGTTCTGGGGGAGAAAATCAGAGAGAGATCATGTGAGAAGAGTTATCGAGAGAGAAATCGATAGTGTTGTTGGGTTTCCTTTGTCCGTTCGTGCTCGTAGATCGTTCGTGGACGTTTTCCGGGTGGTTTCAGTATGAGAATCGGAGAGTCGAGGCTGTGATCAGTAGGGTTCGTGATCCTCTTCTTCGTTCTTTTTCCTTCGAATCACCGAGGTGAGTGCGTGATTGCGATGGTTGCCATAGGCTAGCGTTTATAGCATTTGTGTGTATGTTTTCATGAAATATGATTGTTGATTGATGATTTGTTGTTGATTGTTCGTGATGTTACCGTATAATTGATCGGAAGTTGTTAAAACGTTGTTTCTGGGTCGAGACATGAGAGGAGAGTCTCGGCTCTGGTTTCTGTTACAGGGTGTCGATCGACACCTAGAGGTTGTGTCGATCGACACCACGAAATGAAAATGATGCTTGTGTTAGCGAGTGTCGAGCGACAACTAGTGGTTGTGTCGATCGACACTCGGTACAGTTTTCTGTACGAGAGTATCAAGTGTCGATCGACACCGCCGTGGTGTGTCCATCGACACCTGGTTGTTAATTAAGAAAATTTTATTAAAAATTTAAAGATTGTATAATTGGTAAATTGTGGTAAACGTGTATTTATCTGTAAATTGTTATTCTATGTTAATCTGTTGCGGGATGACCGTTTCATTGAGTATTTATGATAATACTCACGCAACTCCCGGTTCCTTTTGAGTTGCAGGTAAAGGGAAAATGTGATCGTGGAATTGAGGCGAGGACGGGGGATGATATGATTGAGTTTATTTATGTTATGGATTTTTTTTAGTAGCCTGTTAGGTTGCTTGATGTTTTTATTGGAATTGTTAGACTTGGTGTTTATTGGAATTGAAATGATTGGTTATTTGGTTTAATGGATTATTGGATTGGATTTTAATCTATTTATGGCTTTTCCGCTTATTGTTCACCCTGATTATTATTTTAATAATTATCTATTTAATTATTTATTTTTAAAAAAAATGCGGGTGTTACAATTTTTATCATCAACCATTGATATTAAATATATTCTTAAGACTCAAAAACTAAGATCTATGGATGTAGATGCTCTTAGAGAATCCCGTTAAAACCAATGCAAAAACCATTAAAACCAGAGTATACCATTGACCAGTACAAATTTTACCAATTTTATCACCTCCCTAGGGAACACTTGTAATTTGATAGTTTTTAAAAAGAGAGATTTGCTCAAACAACCTTGGAAAGTTAGTTTTGAACTAAAACAACCTTCTCCTTAGAAGTTGTGTTTATTTTTACTCATTTTATCCCTATTTGTTTTGATAACAAAAAATGTATTTACGAAACTGCCATTAATGAATTGGTTGGAAAAGTTCCCGCCAAATAAAATAAATCTACCATTCTGTGATGGTAGATTTATCTGAAGTCCGTAGAATTATTTTTTGAGCGGTAGATTTATATACGAATGGTAGACTTATTGTGTCCCCTTGGTGGTAGAGATGTTTCCGAATGGTAGACTTATTAGAGTGATTGGTAGAGTTATTATTTTCAATGGTAGATTTATTTTGGAGCATAAGACTTATTTGGTGATTGGTAGATTTGTTTTCTTTAAAGGTAGAGTTAAATTGGCGTGGTAGATTTATTTTGTGATTGGTAGACTTATTATAGTGGTGGTAGATTTATAATAATGGACTATAGTGGTAGACTTATTATAGTGGTGGTAGATTTATAATTAGTGGTACATTTAATACTTTTGATGGTAGATTTATTCAATCTTTTTCCCGTTTACTAGAACAACTTCGATTGACATTATGAAAAACATCGGTAGATTTGTTTTTTTTTTTTAACCTTATGGTAGATATGTTTTTCGGACGGTAGACTGGAGCTTGGTATATTGTTATGGTAGACTTATTATTCGGCGATGGTTGTCATGTAGTTGTGGTAGACTTGTTATCCGACCTAGCTTATTCAAACAATGATGTGGTGGTAGACTTGTTATGTGACCTAGCTTATTCAAAAAACGATGTGGTGGTAGACTTGTTATGTGACTTAGGTTAGTCAAACAACAATGTGGTGGTAAACTTGTTATCTGACCTAGGTTATTCAAACAACAATGTGGTGGTAGACTTGTTATTTGACATATGTTATTCAAACAACAATGTGGTGGTACACTTGTTATCTGACTTAGGTTATTTAAACAACAACGTGGTGGTAGACTTGTTATCTGACTTCGGTTCTTCATACAACAATGTTGTGGTAGACTTGTTATCTGACTTAGGTTAATTAAACAACAATGTGGTGGTAGACTTGTTATCTGATTTTGGTTCTTTAAACAATATGGAAGTAGACTTGTTATCTAACTTAGTTTCTTTAAACACTGTTGTGGTAGACTTGTTATCTGACTTAGGTCCTTTAAACAACGTGGTGGCAGACTTATTAGCTGACTTAGGTTTTTAAAATAATGTTGTGGTAGAGTTATTATCTGACTTAGGTTCTTTAAACAATTATTACTCCATAACTATTATGCAAGTAGGTGCATTGGAGACTGAGATGGAGCGTTACGAGCCTAGGAAAGAACACAGTTGTTCTAATTATCATCAATATAATCATAATGGTACCACTAGTAAAGCTTAAATATGTGTCTATTATTATGTGTATCTTTTCAGTGTTAACTTGTTTTCCTGTTTTAATGTTATGGTAATTGATGCTAAAAACATTTGGAAACAAATTATATAGAGAGAAAATTTCTAGAGTGAATCTGCCAATGCCAATTCATTACATGGAACAAAGAATAAATCTACCAGCAAAGGAAAACAAATCTACCATCAAACTAAAATAAATCTACTATCAAAAATAAATAAATCAATCATACTATTAAACAAAGAATAAATCTACCATCAAAAATAAATTTGTAAGTTCCACGGCCTCTGCCTCTTCCTCCTCTTCCGCCACCACCTTTGAAGGCTCCAAGTTCACCTGATGAACCACCATTAGCGGCAGTTCCTTGGTCTAGTGTGGTTCGTCTCGACATCGTAAAATATCAAAATAAATCTACCATGAAACATAAACAACTCTACCATGACACACAAATAAATCTACCATTATATAACAATAAATCGAATAAACTTTCTACCAAATTAAACTACCACCACGATCTCTGCCTCTACCACCACCACCTCGGAAGCCTCCACGTCCACAAGAATAAATCTACCAGCAAAGAAAAACAAATCTACCATCAAACCACAGTAAATCTACCATCACAGAAAAACAAATCTACCATATCATTGAACAGATAATAAATCTACCATCAAACGTAAATTTGTAAGTTATTCACATTTACCTGATGAACCACCATCAGGGGCAGTTCCTTGAACAAGAGTATGTATGGTCCAATGTGGTTCGTTTCGACATCATAAATTGTCAAAATAAATCTACCATGAAACATAAATAACTCTAGCACTCAAATAAATCTACCATTACATAACAATAAATCTACCATAACAGAACAAACTTCATACCAAATTAATCTACCACCACAACCGCCGAATCCAACACATCCACAACCTCCGCTTCTTTTGCCACTACCTCCGAAGCCTCCACGTCTACCAGAATAAATCTACCATAAAAAAAAACAAATCTACCATCAAAGAATTGCAGATTAGGGTTTCAATTTTTTTACAAAACTCTCTTTACCACTAAATCGAAACCGAAATTATCAATTACATGTTGTAGAATGCATCGAAACCTTCAAAAGCGCACAAGAACAAAAACAAATCCAGAAATCGAACACGAACAAACCCAGAAATCGAACAAGAACAAACTACACAAATCGATTCGGAGAAAAAAGAAGTTAAGAGAAGCCAGAAACTTACCGTTGGAATCGCCGACGACAAGAAAAATCGCCGGAGTTGACGAGAAGTCGCGGTTGTGTCAAAATAAATTTACCATTACAAAACAATAAATCTACCATCAAAGAAAAATAAATCTACCATCAAAGAAAAACAAATCTACCATCAAAGAAAAACAAAAATCTCTTTACCACCGAAACAACGATACTGGAATTGTCAATTACCTGTTGTACAATGCACCAGAAGTTTCAAATAGTGCACTGAAACAAGAACAAACCCAGAAAACGCCAGAATGTCGAAGACGATGAGACACGGTTTGAGTTGAGAGACGAAAAGAAGAAACGAAGAGAAGAAATGTTGAGAGAAGTCCCAAACGAAAGTTCGGAGTCGCCGGCGACAAGAAATTTTGTCGGAGAAGACGATGAGACACGGTTGTCTCGTCGAGCTCTCCAGTTTTTTTTTCTCGTTGAAAGAATGAAAAAAAAAATTGTGACATTATGTGTTTTATTCGGATGAATTACAAAACCTAGTTTTTTTTTTCAATGGCAGTCTCGTAATAAAACGAACTTCACAATGTTTGTATGATTTTTTGCGTATGGTAGACTTACCAAGATTGTTTGAGTTATTAAAGTACTTTCCAAGATTGTTTGAGTTATTATTTCTTTAAAAAAACATTATCGTTTCTACGATGAAAATAGTGAGTTGTGATGGTGAACCTTTCATTTTGGAGTCTTATTTCTACCAAACTTTTCGTGTCTACGAGAATTATAGACATTGTGTGTGTACCAGATCTTTTCCTTGTTATTTATCAAAATTGTGTCCCATTTTTTATGAAAAGTGTAACAGTGTTTGGCCGAGGGAGGGGCCATTTTTTTTTAATCAGATGTGACTCTGAGCTCGTACGCTTTTATTGAATTGATATGATAACAACAAACCCGTACGATCCTTACATGCTCGTACGATATCCTTACAAGCCCCCCCCCAGAGCATTGGACCTTGGTTTACATGTCTTTTTCTTTTTAGCTACGAGCAAGCATTTGATAAGCTCAGTCTTTGCTCTTTGGAGATGTTTTTTATTTATTTTTAAAAAAATATATATTTCTTCTTATATCTAGGATAACTTAGGGTGGTATACTTCATAGGTATATGAATTTATATGCAAATGAAGTGTGCAATAGTATTAGCCAAAAATATAGAAAGGAAAACATTTTTCTTTTGTTTCAGACTTTTGAGTTATTTATTAGAACATAAGTCTATGTGTTGGGTAATTATATTTTATATTTTATAATTTGAATATATACAATTATAAGGAAACTATATGTTTGGCCGAGGATAACGTATCTGAACATGGAGGTAAGTCGACAAAAAAAAAAAAACATGGAGGTAAATAATTGGTTAAAAGTTGGAAACGCGTGACACGAGACATAAACAGAAAAGGAAACGGATCCGGGTTTTAAGCTTACGGGTGGAACTTTTTAAAAACTAGTGGCATATTAGAGAATTCTTCTATTTTAATGGATAGTTTATCGTCTTCTTCATCTTCTTTTGTCTCCTCCTCCTCCCTCTCCTTTTTTTTCTTTTTTTTTTCCTACCGTACATGGTTTGCTCCATGAACTTACACTATCTCGTTTACGTATATCTCACGTCTGATATGTAGTTGTAGACTACTTAGCTAAGAAAATTATTTTGCCTCTTTCAAATAATCTCTTACGAGAGTACAAGATTTTAGTGGAATTTATTTGACCCAAAAAAAAAAAAGAAGACCATCAACATATAAAGAGGATGAAGATAAATCACTACAAATTCTCTTCAAATTAAAAGCAAATCACACTAAATCCAAACAAAATTACATAAAGAGGATTTCTATTTTTAATTATTAAAAACTCAAAATCACAACAAATCCTTAAAATCTACATAAATCCCATCAAATCACAAATTCCACCAAATCCATTAAAATACTACATCCAATACACCTATGTATGTGTTTCTAGTTACATATTTGTGTATGCTGTTATATATATAGTAATTTATAAGAGTATTTCCTTTTAATTCGGCGTGATTCACAATGCAATGTGTGATTTTGAAAACAGTCATGCCCAAGATAAGACAGAAATATTCATACACGTAGACAATGAAAAGGAAAAAAACTCATACAAATCTATTGTAAAGTGATGATATAATGAATACCAGATTTTTCCCAAATTTCACACACAACACTATATATTTAGACTCTTTCAAAAATGGTCAAGTTAAAGGAATCACATCCCGAAGCACCCGCAATATCAAGAGAAATGAATTCATCCGAGGTCAATTTCTCCCTTCTCCAAAGCCAACCAAAAGTTCCGGCCGAATTCTTCTGGCCAGAAAAAGATGTGACCCCTTCGGTAGGCGACCTAGACCTTCCAATAGTCGACCTAAGTGGCTTCTTGAATGGCGATGAGACCGAGACGCAAGTTGCAGCTAAGGCCGTGAGAGAAGCATGCATGGCCCACGGTACCTTTCTAGTGATCAATCATGGCTTCAAGTCGGGCATGGCTGAGAAGGCTCTTGAGGCATCGAGTTTATTCTTTGGACTGTCCAAGGATGAGAAGCAAAAGGCTGCGAGGATCCCAGGGAACATATCTGGTTACACCGCAGGGCACAGCCAAAGATTCTCCACCAACCTTCCATGGAATGAGACTTTTACTTTGGCTTTCAGGAAGGGTCCACCTCAAGTCGTTGAGGAATTTTTTTCATCAAGGCTAGGTGACCACCGTCATGAGATTGGGTAAACCGATAGAATGCATACGTTTTATTTATATTGGCTCATGATCTCCTCGGTGCCCGGAGTCAATCTTTAGATTAAATAATAACCCTCCCGCCCAAAGGGGATCTATCATTTGAATCATGATTATATTTTATATTGTACAAGGAGAAATTGGTTACCCAAAAAAAAAAAATTGTTTTGTTTCAGGCAAGTGTTCCAAGAATATTGTGAGGCAATGAACCGTTTGATTCTGGAGTTGATGGAGTTACTAGGAATAAGTATGGGTTTGAAGGACCGGACATATTACCGAAGATTCTTCGAAGACGGAAACGCCATCTTCAGGTGCAACTATTATCCTCCGTGCATGCAGCCGGACAAAGCCCTTGGTGTGGGTCCTCATAATGACCCAACGGCTATCACCGTTCTGCTCCAAGATGATGTAGTTGGTTTGGAGGTCTTTGCCGAAGGAAAGTGGCAGACTGTGCGCCCTTATCCCGGTGCTCTCGTCGTCAACGTTGGAGACACCTTCATGGTACGTTTCTTTCTAATCAATAAGGCCATTATCAGCAATTACGAAAATATTAGCTATAGCTTATAAAATATGAAAAAGAATGCTTAAAATTTGGGGTGAATTTGTCTAGTAACCGAACTACAATTAAAATTAACCATACGAAATCAAGGTGAATTGGTTACTTGTTAATTTGTATTTTTTAATGGTTATTGTTGCCAATTCTCCAAAAATTTGTTATATACATCAATGTTTGGACAAAGATAGAAATGCGCTTCTCCCTTTTCTTTTGTTTCATATAATGGCCATATTTTATAGAAGTATGAAACATAATAAGCTACGCACTTTCATACTATTCAGACTTAAGAAGTTTGAGATTAATTAGAATGGATTCAATTATGATACAACGAGACTAATAGAAATCATTGTATTGATATTGATTCCGAAAAAGAATTACGTAAAGTTTTATGCTATTTGATCGATAATATGATTTTGATTATGTGTTAATTGGGATTTTGATGTGGAAGGCACTGTCAAACGGAATCTACAAGAGTTGCTTCCACAGGGCAGTGGTTAACGTGGAGAAAGTGAGAAGGTCGTTGGTGTTCTTTTCTTGTCCTAGAGAAGACAAGCTCATCGTACCTCCTCCTGAACTTGTGGAGGGTAAAGAAGCTAGAAAGTACCCTGACTTCACTTGGGAACAGCTCCAGAAATTTACTCAATCCGGCTACCGAGTCGACAACACCACTCTCCAAAACTTCTCTTCCTGGCTAGCCAAGAACAATGTCATCGACAAGAAATCAACTTAATATATGCACTTTCTCTATTTATATTTTCCAGTTCTCGGTTATCAACTAGCTTGCGACTTGGAAAAAAAAAACAAATGGTTGCTTAAAGACTGTGTAACCGTCGTTTTTAAAACAAGATAATGCACTTAGTAGGTGATCAATTGCATTTTTTCGTTGACGAAATTGAGAAAAGACATCTTTTGTGTTTTTAAAATTGAAAAGTATACCCATATTAGTTTTTTTCTTAAAAATAATTTACTTAAACCACTTTACTAAAACTGATTACTAATTTGGATATCTTATAAATTAAAAAAAATGTGATGATAATATCATTCTTATTATCATCACAACATCTAATTATCTTATAAATTAAATTACTAGTTTTATTCATTAAAAACATCTAATTATCTAAGATTTTGATGATATGAAATACATAAGCCATAAGTAATAAACTGGCAAACTATTAAGAAGATGATTATATTTTTCATTAATTAACAACTGATTACATGATCACATATATATACACACCGGTTAAGCTAAAGGAAACTAAACCAGGTGATTAAACCATATAATACTAAACCGAATATGTACATTCTAATACACCCCCCTCAAGCCTCTAAAAGTAAAACTGGTTCAGCCATAAGAGAGGGAACATCAGGAGAACCTAAAACTGAACCTGTTAAAGGATGATAGAGGCTTGAAAGTGACATTCAGTGCAAAATGTTATAGAAAGGACCTGGATGTAAAGCCTTGGTCAGAATATCAGCATGTTGATTTGAACTAGAAACATGAAAAAGCTTCAGAAATCCATTCTTGAGCTGATCTCTAACTGTATGACAGTCAATCTCTATGTGTGCCGTTCTCTCATAGAATACAGGGTTTGAAGCAATATGCATTGCAGATTTGTTATCGCAAAAAAACTTAGCAGGCGAAGTGACTGTGATCCGTAGGTCCTTGAGTATTTGACTTAACCACAACAATTCACAAGTAACCAAAGCCATACTCCTATACTCAGCTTCAGTACTGCTTCTACTCATTGTGTGTTGCTTCTTAGATCGCCTAGAATCTGGACAAGTGGCCCAGTCAGCATCAGTGAAAGCATTGAGACAAATCTCAGAGTTAGCAGGATAGAATAGGCTTTGTGCAGGATTAGCCTTAAGCTAATGTAATACACGATGAGCTGCTTGAAGATGAATATATGTGGGACATGATAGAAATTGACTCAAGTTATGTACTGCAAAGGTAATGTCTGGCCTAGTGATTGTCAAATAGAGAAGACGTCCAATCAACTCTCTATAAGACGAACCATTCTCCAAAGGAGCCCCTGAATCTTTACTGAGACGCACATTAGGATCCATAGAGACAGAGCAAGGTTTACTAGCCAAAAGACCTGTTGTAGCAAGAATATCTAAAGCATATCTTCTCTGACATATAGATATTCCAGAAGCATTTCTAGCTATTTCAATACCAAAAAAAAAAACTTTGGAGCTCCCATATCTTTAATAGGAAAAGCAACATGCAAAACATCCTTGAGAGCTTGTAATTCCACATCATCATTGGAAGCAATTAGTATGTCATCAACATACACCAAGAGAGCAATGAAAGAAGTACCAGATCCCTTAACAAAAAGTGTGTTATCTCCAGGACATTGCTTAAAACCAGCCTGTAGAACCACTTTAGAGAAACAATGGTACCATTGACGGGAGGCCTGCTTTAAACCATATAGTGACTTACGAAGACGACATACTGGATTAGGAGGGAGAATTCCACTAGCAGGAGTATAACCTTGAGGTAAGCTCATGAAGATCTCCTCATCAAGATCACCATGCAAGAATGCATTGGTGACATCCATCTGTGTCAAAGTCCATCCAAAAGAAGAAGCCAAACCCAAAATCAACTTCACACTAGCCAATTTTGCCACAGGAGAAAAAGTCTCTATATAATCAATTCCCTCCTGTTGTGTGTAACCTTTGGCAACTAGTCTGGCCTTATAGCGATCAATCTGACCATCAGGATTATATTTGATGGTAAACATCCATTTACAGCCTATCACATGCTTACCAGGTGGTAAAGACTCAATACTCCATGTCCCATAACCTTCAAGAGCAACAATTTCCACATCCATGGCGTTTGTCCAGTAAGGGCTTTTAATGGCTTCCAGGAAATTTTGTGGTTCTGTTTCAATGGTTATGGAAAGAGCATATGACTGATATGGAGGGTGAAGTTTACTGTAATCAAGAACATTGGTTAGAGGAAAAGGAATAAAAGAAGAAGGAACAGAAGAATGAAGAGAAGTATGGAAAGATTGCAATAAGGTACAATGGTAATCAAATAAGTAAGTGGGAATTTTACCTTGTCTTCTTGGCCGAGCAATGGGAAATGAAATCGTTCCTGTATCAGCTGTTACAATCTCCAGAGAGTCAGATGAGACACTAGGGGGACACTACAAGAAAACAAAGTGGTTTTTGACCATGAAATTGATCTAAATTTGGTCAATAACAGCCATTTTTGATGATTTTTTGACCAAATCGCCTTCATCAAGAAACGCTCGTTGAAAATCACTTCTCGTCAAAAAATGATCAAAATATTATGACCAAAGACGGTTGGTCTAAAGATGGTCGCGATATTTTTGACCAAGACACTTGGTCTAAATATGGTCACAACGTTATTGATCAAATAAACGATCAATAATTTTTGACGAAATTAATGGTGGAAATATTTTTGACCAAACAATTGGTCAAAACATCATGCAATTTCTCACCAAAATAATAGTCAATAATTATTGATCAAAGTCACCAAAATATTATTATTTTGATTTGAAAAAAACGTGATTTCCTGATTTTATTTTAGAAGAAATATACTCCTAATCCTTTATATGGTAACCGAATATTTACTAAAACTTTAAATATTTATGTTGCCCTTCATAGAGCAATAAGGTAACTAACATTTAAGATTAACATTAACATTAGAGATAAAAGTGGCAATCACGTTCTCTATTTATATGCCAAGTTTTAAGCACATTTCTTACAACTAATCGATGTGGGATTAAGTAAATGTCAAAAAAAATCTGTACCTCTATTTTACAATTTAAAATACTTTACGAGTGCTTTTGAGTGCTTTACCAATATTTCTGATAGTTATATAGTGGGTAAATTATAGTGTAATTAACATCAAACAATGGTATATATTACATATCGTTTGATAAATTATTTCTTTGATTATCAAATTTCAAAGTGTAATCAGGTAAAATATTTTGGAACATTTTTGATCGCTCTGGACCAAACACTTTAGAATATTCATCATCCAAACTTGTAGTGATGTTGTTTGACCTTCCATCTGAAGAATCTTGGCTCATCAAAAGTGTGAGCTCACCATAGAATGTTTAACCAACAAATATATAACCATACCCATAAACATAAACATAAGCTATATATGTTTACGTAAGGTACTAACCACACGATTTTTTGCCTCCTCATAGACAAAACTTCCATCAGATTTTTTGCATCATATTTTTATCGTTGCAAATTGTGCATTTAAGTGCATCAATTATTTAAGTGTTTCCATAATTATATTATAATTACATATATTAAGCATTTCTATTTATAAGACTACGTAATTGTTAACAAAATAAATTAGGGGATATAATAAATAGCATAAAGTAAATAATTAATAAATTACTAATTTTAGTTACTAATTGGTCAAAAATTGGTTGAAACATTTTTGCCATGTTTTAACCACTATAAATGAACTACCATATAGTCGATATATGGTCGATAATATTTTGACCAATTTATGTCAATTATTGTTCGTCAAAAATTGTCGACTAGATTTTGACCAAAATTTGTTTTAGTCGATATTTGGTCAAAATGTTTTCACTTTTGATCGGCCACTTTTAATAGTCACTAATTTTCGATCAATCGTCGACCAATCCAATTTTCATCATATTTTGGTCGAAAATGGGTCAATAAATATTTTGACCATTTTAATTTGGTCAAAATTCATGCTGCTTTCTTGTAGTGGGAGATGCAGATGATGATTTTGGTAATGATGCTGATGCAGATGATGTAACAGGATCAGGTAAAACAGGTGCACTAACAGGTACATTATCAGAGTTAGATGATGCAGGCAATGTAGTATCAATAATAGTATCTACAGTATCTAAACTCACAGGAGTAGACATAGGTAAAATGGTTTTGCCAAACAAATCATCAACATGAGTAATAAAAGATTCTTTCTTGAAAGGGAAAATATTTTCATGAAATACCACATTTCTAGAAACTGTAATCTCATGAGTATCAAAATTCAAGACCTTATACCCTTTATAACCAAATGAATATCCTAGAAATACACAAGGAACAACTCTAGGTGTGAACTTATTTCTATCTTTAATGTGAGTAGAAACATAGCACAAACAACCAAAAGAGCGTACAAATGAGTAGTCTGGAGTTTTGTGAAACAGCTTCTCATAAGGAGACATCTTATTTAAAAGTAAAGATGGTGTACGATTAATCAAGAAAACTGCAGTTTGAACCGGCTCACTCCAGTATTTCAAGGGTAAATTTGATTGAAACATTAAAGCACGAGAAACATTAAGTAAATGTTGATGTTTCCTTTCAACTACAGAATTTTGTTGCGGTGTATAAGTACATGAAAATTGATGAATAATCCCATGTTCTTTAACCAATTTAGTGAAAGAAAGTTCAGGTGCATTGTCACTACGAATGGCTTTAACTATAGATTGGTACTGAGTTTGTATATGTTTCAAAAAGTTGGAAATATAGTAATAACATCGCTTTTATTTCTCAACATGTATAACCAAGTAACTCGAGTACAATCATCAACTATGGTAAGAAAATACTTATACCCTTCTAAATGAATGACCCCAAACATCTAAATGAATGAGATCAAAAGGTGAAGAAGACAAATGATTATTCGACACAAAA
This sequence comes from Draba incana, assembly GCA_963576765.1. Lineage (NCBI taxonomy): Eukaryota > Viridiplantae > Streptophyta > Magnoliopsida > Brassicales > Brassicaceae > Draba > Draba incana. The sequence continues at coordinate 12,326,235 of OY755210.1, forward strand.
GGTAATCCTTTTTGCTTAGCTAATGGACAGACCTCACAGTGTGGTGTACTAGTCTTAGCTAAAGGTAAAATACCAAGAATGTGTTGTAACTTGGCAGAAGAAGGATGTCCAAGGCGTTGATGCTATAGATGTCCATCAACCAAGGATCCACATAAATGCACAGAAAGAGCAGGAGATTCCAATATGTAAAGATTATGTATGAGGACTCCTCTTCCAATCATCAAGTCCTGAATTTGGTCCTGAAGAAAACATGAATCATGATAAAAGTGAGCAGAACATCTATTGTGATGTAAAAAGAGCTTACACTTATCAGATTAAATTTAAAAACAGGAATATGAAGAACATTATGCAGGACAAGTTTATCAGTAAATATGCACAGTGCAAGTATGACTAATAGGAAACTTAGTCCCATCTGGAAAGGAGACTGTAACACCTGTAACAGGAAACGTTTCATGAAACATTGCTAAGTCAGAGCAGACATGGCTTGTAGCCCCACTATTAATTATCCAAGAATCAGATGGTAAAGCAGATGAAAGAGAGGAAAGAGCTTGGTGTTGAAAGGTTAAAGAATGGTGTTCAAAACGAAGACTGGAAGATGGAAAATCAACATATATATTACCTGAGGTAGATGTGGGAGCCATATAACCATTTGTTGTGATTGAGCCAGATGGGAAAGGAGATTGTTGCTCTGGAAACTTGATGTGAGCACTGAGCTGAGCTATCAGAGATTGGACCTGGTCAGTACTAAACTTGCTTAAATCAAGACTTGTAACATTCTGAACAGGGCCTGTAACAGCATTAGCAACTGGACCAGGTTTAGCATAAGAAGGCTGAGAAGATGGGGGACGAAATCTAGTATGCACTGGAGCTCCAGAAGGAAAAGAATACTGACCAGGAAGAGACTTCTGGTACAATCTATGCCCTGGAGGATAGCCATTCACCTTATAACATTTCTGAATCGTATGACCAATACGTCCACAATGAGTGCAAACCGGTTTATGATGTGTCTTCTACTTGTTATAAGCAACATAAGCAGCATTCTCTGCAGGACCATTATAGGAGGCAGCATTCTCATGAGAGACAGTAGAGTATTCAAGAGAAAAAAGAGGCCTAGTATTCTGGAAAGCAACATTATCCAAGCGAGTAGACGGCTTAATGTTCTTTTGGCGTTCATCTTGAGCTACCATACTAAACACATCTTCAATACAAGGAATAGGCTTCAAAACTAGAATATGTCTACGAGTTTGTTCATATGCTTCATTCAATCCCATCAAGAATTTTGTAACTCTACTACGTTGCTGTAATTTCTCCCACAAAGTTGCAGCATTGCATTCACATTTACCACAAGTACACAAAGGCAATTCAACATAGTTATTATACTCCTCCCACAGTGTAACTAATTCAGTATAGTAGGTGCTTATGTCCATAGATCCTTGTTGAATTGAGCTCAAACATTGCTCAAGCTCATAAACACGAGGAGCATCATCTTGTTTAAAATGAGATAAGAGATTCTTCCAAATCGCTTCAGCAGTAGACATAAACAACAAACTTTAACCTATTTTCTTAGACACATAATTCATTAACCATGTAGCTACCGTATCATTGCACCTAGACCAAGATCCAGCATCACGATGACCAGGAATAGGTTTAGAAATTGTATAGTCTATGAATCCAAGCTTGTTTCTAACATTAAGAGCCATTCGAACGGAACGACGCCAAGAATGGAAGTCAGATCCAGAAGCAAGTCGATCGGAGACGAGAACTAAACCGGCATGGTCAGATGCGTGGAGAAAATAATGATTCTCATATTGGTCAAGCAACTGTGGAGGAGTATTATTCGGAATCGCAGTATCAAGAGTCGTAGCCATTGTTAGATGAAAACAATGAAAACAACGAAAGAGAGTTCATCGATTGTGCAATAAACGAGAACGACGAAGCTCGAGAGAGTTCGTCGATTGTGCAATAAACGAGAACGACGAAGCTCGAGGTCAAAGAAAAAGAAATTTAAAGAAGAATCAAGAGAAAAACGAGATGAAGAAGAGAAAGAGAGAAATCAATTACTGCGATTCAGATCTGCGACATGAAATTGAAGAATCATTGAGCAATTGAAGAACTCGGAGCTTGAATGCGAAGCTCAAGCTTGAAGACAAAGCTCAATTTCATGGCAGATCGAAAACGAAATGAGAAATCGAAAAAGTTTGTTATGGTGGCTCTGATACCATATTAAGAAAATGATTATATTTCTCATTAATTAACAACTGATTACATGATCACATATATATACACACCGGTTAAGCTAAAGGAAACTAAACCAGGTGATTTGTAACGCCCCGACCGCCGTCATAGGGGAAATCCTCATCCCCTCGAGAGAAATTCTCATCTCCCAATGGGCCCCACATCCACTTTCGGCCCACGGGCCCACCCATATCCGACGGTCGGTGCGTTAGTCCGGGAGGCTCGGAAGTCATGTTTACTGACCCTGCAAATCACCACGCAATCTTTACCCGTGTTTTGACCTCACTCACACGGTACTGGAAATGACTTCCCAGTAGGTCACCCATCTTGAATCTACTCCAGCTCAAGCACGCTTAACTCTGGAGTTCTCTCAAGACCTGTGACAGAAAAGATAAGTGCACTTTGGTGATATAGGTAGCCAAATCAATTCTTTTAAGCCTCTCCGCGTATACCGCATATACCCATATATGCCTTGAAACTGGGGTGTCACAATCACCCCTACTAACAGATCGCAACGTCCTCGTTGCGTATACCAAGATCGTTACCCCCGACAGTCTGGCTCACAGAGTTGTCAGGGTTCGCTCTGATACCAACTTGTAACGCCCCGACCGCCGTCATAGGGGAAATCCTCATCCCCTCGAGAGAAATTCTCATCTCCCAATGGGCCCCACATCCACTCTCGGCCCACGGGCCCACCCATATCCGACTGTCGGTGCGTTAGTCCGGGAGGTTCGGAAGTCATGTTTACTGACCCTGCAAATCACCACGTGATCTTTACCCGTGTTTTGACCTCACTCACACGGTACTGGAAATGACTTCCCAGTAGGTCACCCATCTTGAAAATACTCCAGCTCAAGCACGCTTAACTCTGGAGTTCTCTCAAGACCTGTGACTGAAAAGATAAGTGCACTTTGGTGATATAGGTAGCCAAATCAATTCTTTTAAGCCTCTCCGCGTATACCGCATATACTCATATATGCCTTGAAATTGGGGTGTCACATGATTAAACCATCTAATACTAAACCGAATATGTACATTCTAATACAAACTACTAGACATTCCCTGAATCAAAAGTCACCAAACTAAAAGAAGGAAGCATATCACCAAAACTAAGCGTAAGGACGAAACATAATCCCAAGAAGAAAACTAAGCTAACCGTTAGACATTAAAAGGGGAAATTGGCCAAGATAGGAGTTTGAAATACCATAAGAGACATTTTGCCTTGAATAAATGTTTAGACTCTACCTAAACTCAAATTACCGATAGAAGGGTAGGATTCACGAACCCACTCAAAAGTAACCAAGCCAATTAAACACCCAAAAGATATGGGGAATGCTAAATGGTTTGAATTCGTTTTTGGTGGCAATACCACGAACTTTAAACTCCACACACAACAGAACTCACAAGGTTTAGGCAGGCGAATGACGAAGCCGATAGCGAGGGCAGCAAAACCACAATGCCAACAAATCAGAAGATTTGCACAACATGAACCTGCCTCAGTACGAAAACCATAACAAATGACCACAACCAAAATTTTAACCAATAAAGGACTATTAATAAAAACTCAAAACCCCTAACAACAACTAACAATGAAACCTAGCAGAATGAAGAGGGAATTTGAGCCAAAGGCCTAGAATAGAAGATCGAGACAGGTTGAGCAAAATCACTAGGTCCAAAGAGACAAAATAATCTGATCTCTATCTACCTCTATAAACCATTTCCGATAGATAAAGATTTTCACATGTATTTAATAATGAAAAAGAAAAGTAGAATATAGACAAATTATTTCTCTTTCTTGTTCACTTAATTAAAAAAAAACTTTAGTTGATTTTTACTTAATTGTTTGTTAACTATAGTTAAATATTGAAGTTACTCTTAAATAAGTTCCTACAAAGAGTAGGGTTTTTTTTTAATTCATTTTCTCAAATGACTATATTAAAAAAAATTAATAAAATGAAGAAATCTAAAAAATATTGGATAAAAAACAAAAACTAATCGTAAATTAAAAACGAGGAAAGAAAAAAGATTTGTGTGGAGGAAGAAGCTCGGCAGAGAGACCAAATTTGTGGCTTCGTATTATCTCTGAATAACATTCTTCCACATCCCTCTCTCTCTCTCGCTGAAGCTTGGTCTGAGTGAGAAGACAAAAAATGGTGAAAGATGAACAATGAAGAAGAAGCATTGTTGTTCTTCAGGCATTAACCACTCTCTGTTGTTATGTTCCTTCCATGGCCTGTTACATCGTTCGCAATCCCGTTTTGTTTCCTCCCAATACAAAAATCATCAGCCACGACCACCACCGTTTCTGCCGCAAGCTCTTGAAGACAAGACTTGTGGCTCCTCGTAGTTCCGCCATTAGCGACGGTGGTGTATCCTACAATACTCTAGTTTCCGAGGTAATTCATTTTTTTTTTAATTTCTGGATAATTTGTTCAAAATCGAATTATAGTTGAATTGAATCTGAATTTTATCCCTATGGAACCAAAATGCGTGAATTTTGTGGCACTTGAGATCTGTACTTAGTGTTAGTTGATATTGTGAATGTTAGGCTGTGAGGGTTTTGGTTCCGCAAGCAAACTTTGATTCATCGAAGCTCCAAGTATTATTCCTTGGGGAGTTACTAGAGAAGAACACTAGAGGAGGGATTATTACGCCACGGGCTTATATACTTTCCCACTGTGACTTCACTGCTAACTTAACTCTAACCATCTCCAACGTTATTAACCTGGATCAACTAGAAGGCTGGTACAAGAAAGACGATGTGGTAGCCGAGTGGAAAAAGGTGAAAGACGAGCTTCGGTTACATATTCACTGTTGTGTTAGCGGCACGAGCTTATTGCAAGATGTGGCTGCAGAGCTTAGGTACCACATTTTCTCCAAGGAATTGCCTTTGGTAAGTCTTTTCGTCTCGTTCTTAAGACAAATGTGAAAAATTGGAATCTAACTCTTTGGTGATGTGATTAACAAAGGTACTAAAAGCTGTGCTACACGGAGACTCGGTTATGTTTAGAGAAAACCCTGAGCTAAAGGATGCTTATGTATGGGTTTATTTTCATTCAAGCACGCCTAAATACAATCGAATCGAGTGTTGGGGATCTCTCAAGGATGCTGCTAAGGTATGATGATCTAAATAAAACTTATGTTTCCTTCATATGCATGAAATGTGAAATCTCATGTTGTGTGTATTTTGGTGGTGAAGGGAAAGGAGAAGGGCGATCGTCAAGGCTTTGTGAGTTTAAATTCTTCGAGGAAGTTGATTCGAACTAAATCGATCTTCCATACGTTATTTACGTTTCTTCTGTGAGACCAAAGTTTGTACATTCTCCTTTTTTTTGCAAGTGATGTAGAGTTCTTGATGAGCATCTTGACACATGCAATCTGCCAATATTCAATTGTTCATACTTGAAAAATTTATGAGAGCCTTGTTTCTGAATGTTTCTCTAAATTAGTTGCCTATCACCTAAATTGAAATCCATTGATGTTAATCACATCACCAAAGAGTTCGATTCCAGCTCTAGCTCTATGAGAGGATGTGATTTCACTTTCGGGATGAGAGGATGTAGACGAAGCATCTCGGCACTTCATGCTGAGTTCGATGGTGAGGATTGAGACGGATTGTGCAAATCTGATTTCCATGACTATGCATCCACTAGATTGGCCATCTTTCAGTTTGACTCGTTCAAGATTCTAAAACAACATTTTGTATCTTTTAGCTTAGTTCATATTTCACGTAGTGGTAATGTATGTGTCGACTCCCTTGCAAAGGGAGTTTGAGCACGGAGTTATGTATTTTCCCATGTAAATCAGACATTTCCGTTTGGGGTTGCCCGCGAGAGAAACCGTCCAAACACTAACATTTGATTTAATATACGGTGATCACTGAAAAAAAAATAAAAAAATCCATTGATGTAATCCAATATCCAATTCGGTTCTGTTTTGAAGCTAATTCAATTATAATCGAATAAACCGAACTTAACCGAACCAAATTACCAAAAATTCAGACCTCCGTACGAGTTGTGGTATTCGTAAACTCCACACATGTATGTTCCAACTGCTCCGGCGAGCTCATGGACATTGCATGCCGTCCTCATTCTTGTACCTTTCGCGTCTCGTAGACCGGTGTTTGCTCTCCAAGAGTCCGACTTTAGCCAGAATCTTCCATGCCCAGCTCGTCAAAGTTGGATTCATACGCAATACTTTCTGGGGCAATCGCTGTCTCCAGCTCTACTTCAAATCCGGCTCCGTCGTCGATGCTTTCCAACTGTTCGACGATATTCCATACAAGAACACCATATCCTGGAACGTCTGCTTGAAGGGTCTGTTTGAAAACGGTTGTTTTAGTCATGCACTGGAAGTGTTCGATGAAATGCCTGAACCGGATGTTGTTAGCTGGAATACTATGATTTCAGGGTCTGCTTATCGTGGGTTTCCAGAATATGCGATTAAGCTTTTCTTGGAGATGCAGACTTGGGTTATTCAGCCGAGTGATTTCACGTTTTCTATTCTAGCTTCTCTTGTTACTTGTGTTCGCCATGGAGAACAGATTCATGGTAATGTTATTTGCAGTGGCGTAAGTTGGCATAGTTTGGTGGTATGGAATTCACTTATGGATATGTATAGAAGGCTAGGAGTTTATGATTATGCTTTATCCGTGTTTTTAGCTATGGAGTATAGAGATATTATCTCTTGGAACTCTTTGATCTTGTGTTGTTCGGAAGCTGGCGAGAAAGAACTGGCTTTGGATCAGTTTTGTCTGATGAGGGAAATGGGAAATCATCCTGATGAATATACAGTCTCGACGGTTGTATCGATTTGTTCGGATATTCGAGACTTGAGCAAGGGTAAGCAGGCTATTGCTCTTTGCATCAAGATGGGATTTCTTTCTAACACCGTTGTTTCAGGGGCTGCAATTGACATGTTTTCCAAATGCAACAGATTGGAGGATTCGGTTAAGCTTTTCGCGTATTTGGAGGGATGGGATTCGGTTTTATGCAATTCCTTGGTCGCTAGCTATTCGTGGCATGGTTTTGGAGAAGATGCTCTCAGGCTCTTTATCTTTGCCATGAGGAAGAGTATTATGCCTGATAATTTCACCATCAGTAGCGTTCTGAGCTCGATGAATGTTGTGATGCTAGATCACGGAGCTCAAGTTCATTCTCTGGTTATCAAGTTTGGGTTTGATTCAGACACGGCAGTAGCCACGGCACTCATGGAGATGTACTTCAAAACGGGATTAGTTGATTCAGCGATGGGAATGTTTGCCATAACTAATGGAAAAGATTTAATCTTTTGGAACACTGTAATAACGGGCTTGGCGAGAAACAGCAGAGCCACCGAGTCCCTTGCCATTTTCCAGCAATTGCTGATTGACCGATATCTGAAACCCGATAGAGTGACTTTAATGGGCGTCTTAGTAGCTTGTTGTTATGCTGGCTTTATTAATGAAGGAATTCAGATATTTTCTACAATGAAAAAGCTTCATGGAGTTGAAGCTGGGAACGAGCATTACGCCTGTATAGTTGAGTTGCTGTGCAGAGCCGGTATGATCAAGGAAGCAAAGGACATTGCCGAGAACATGCCTTTTGAGCCAAACTCTCATATATGGGAACCAATTCTATGTGCATCTCTGGATCTTGGAGACACGAGACTCGCTGAGACAGTAGCTGAAAGAATGTTAGGATCTGAACCAAAGTCATCGTTTCCTTATCTGGTTCTGATTAAGTTATACGAAATGACTTGGCGCTGGGAGAACTCGGTGAGGATAAGATACGCCATGAATAAACATAAGTTGAATTGTGCTCAGGGATCGAGCAAGATCGGTATAAAGAGCAGTGTGTACAGCTTTGAGGTTGGCCAGTTGCAAATTCATGGATGTGAAGATACTTTTTCAATCTTGGAATTATTGTCTTGGGATTCTGATGATCAGAAAATTCATTCGTCTGCAGAACAAATTCACTAACAAAATTCCTTTATTATTATAAAGAACTCCTCAGTTCCAATTAGTAGTGATTTTTTCATATACTTTAACATCACGTTGTATCAATTAATCGTGGTTATGTCTAGCTTGATCTAAATTTTAATAGTTCATTCCATTAAAAAGAGTTAGTAATAGCATTGTACAGTACATTGATGTATCCCACTAAATCTTTTTGGTGTCAATGTTATTAGAGGTCTCTGTCACATTCCGTTTCTAGGACAACTTTTATTTTGGAAGTAAATTAATAGAGCCGTGACTTGCATGTTTTCTTATTTTATTTCCATTTTGTTTTTATGTTCCTTTTTTTAATAAATAGGCTTTGGATTCTTTTGAAATGGCCTCTTTTTTTATAAAAAAAAAGTTTATTTTTTGAGAAAAATGCAAAACAAACCCTTCAAATATATAACATAAAATACTAAAATAAACTTCACACTTTTTTTCTTCCATTTGTTTGTAACATTAAAACCTGAGAATGAAATACAAATGAAGAGCCATAATCCCACTAAAGGGATGTTTATTTTCACAAATTGAATTGGATATTCCTAGATACTGAATTTTTTTTTGGATATTCGAAAGTAAGCGAATTGAAACAAATCAGAATAGGCTTTCGCGATGGTGAAGATACGTCTAGAAACTATGAATAATATTGAATACGCGAGAAATCTTAGTTTTATAGAGTTACAAATTAGAGTCGCGAGAAACAAATTAGAGTCGTTCAGCATTAAAAAATGGCAAACTAAATTTTGTTAATTTTAAAAAGAAGTAACAGTGTAACAAGAACATGTGACTTCTTTTATTAATAGTGCTAAATGTGGTTTATATATTACCATTTTTTCTAGTGAATACAATATAGAAATAGAAAACTGATTTCTCATTTTTTACCATATTACCATTTTTTACCATATTTTTATTGTAATAATATTTACAAAATGATTTCTCATTTTGAAGTAGTATTTAACGCAATTTTCATGTAGTTAGTCTTCATTTTTCTTCTGACTGTGTAGGGTGCAACAAGTTTCTAGCGCTTTTGTCCAATTCCATATTTTATTTTTTGACATTCCAACTCCCATGCCTTTCCGTTGGTCATTTAGCACTATTAATAAAAGAGGTCACATGTTCTTCTGACTAATGCTTTGCCATCTGAATGACCGTCCAAACATTGGTCTTTTAAAATATTAGATAAAATAGAACAAGAATCAAACAATTTACAACCCTCCATTCAGAATCTTTGGTACTTTGAGCATGATCAAACAAAAAATTATTAAAATTTGAGTAAACGGAAAAAAAAAATGTAAAATTTGAGTAAAAAAAATAAAAAGAATGTTTTTGGTAATATAAAATTAATAAATTTTGAATAAAGAGAAGAGATAGTTTTGGAGAGTGTTCTTATTTTGAAACTTTGGGGAGTTTCTTATGAGATAGTGGAGTGTATTAAAATACAAAATTAATAAAAGTTGAATAAAAAAATAAAAGAAAAAGTATAAAGTTGAGTAAAAAAATGAAGGAGTGTATGTTTTAATAATTTTTAATACAAAGAACATACCTAAGAACTACCGTCCTTGATGGCCTTAGCCAACAAGTCCTTTTTCATAATTTTTTTGTTTACATCCCTTTCTCTTTTTTTTTTCTTTTTTTCTTCTTCTTTTCTTTGAATTGACCGACTAGTCTGTTTATTGTCATCCGTTTCATTTACACGTCATCTTCCACCTATCTTCCTAGAATGTACATACACCATTTCTTCAATTAGGTACAATTTATACTGTCATATTTAAAATTAATTAAATTATAAGAATATTTTCAAAAATGGTGATGAGATGATATCCGACATGGAGAAAGCTAATTTTGGTTTGTTTTGAATTCTTCAATTAAATAAAATAATTTTTTACATAATAAATTGTGTTAACCACCTTGAAAACCTCTAAATAAGACATTTAATATAGATTATAAAACAGTTTAAAAAAATGGTGATGAGATAGTAGTTTAGAGAAATATAGCTTATGTTTGTCTTATATATAAGCATGATGCCCAAATGTTTTGTTGTCTATGTAGCCCTATTGTGTAATTGAAGTGGAATAATTTGTTAATTTAACTCCTCATTAATAATGTATCAGAATTGAGCAGAAGATCAATACTATATTTTGCACGTCTCCAACCGCTACGTCATTCATTGTTAATTTGCTTACAAAAGCAATTCATTTATGCATATCTTAATAGAAAGTTATTTTTAAAGAAACAAATATATAGTCACAAATACATTTTTCATTGCTAAAGATCCAAAGGAACCAGTCACAAATACATTAGCACATTTCAATATGTCCAGCTTTGTGTACATCTTAAAGGGTGATGTAACTCCGCCTTGTCGTTTTCACTTGACTTATATGACGTATTCCACTTTCTCTCATCCATGCTCGGAAGCTTTCCACTAAGTTTCCCTCAAAAATCCAAACTTTTCTTTTTCTTTTTCATCATCAAGATCTTTTTTCTTTTTTCATAAATCATTTAAAAACAAAATCTTTTTTTTTGGGAATTAAATGTTGAAAATTCCAATAAAATGCTTGTTCACCACTCACCTAACTCTTTATAAAAACTAAACAAACCCTCTCACTCTAAACCCAAAATCTCCTCATCATCTTTCATTTCTCCTTTCTTGTTAGCCATGGCGACTCTCTATAGTCAAGTCCCTTCGGTATCAGCAATTTTCTCCCTCTACACATCTTTTTCAGCAATCACGATGCTCTTCCGTACAATTCTCAACGAGATAGTCCCTAAGCGAGTCCGTGACTACGTCGCTCTCAAAGTCGTCGACTTTTTCTCCTCCTACTTTCAGTCCAGCTTCACTTTCATCATCGAGCAACGTTGGGAATTCGTCGAAAACCAGACCTTCCGTGCTGCCGAAGTTTACTTACCAACCCGTCTCGCCGGACTCTCCACCGGAAAACTCTTAGTCGGTTCGAATAATCTCAAGAATCCAAAAGCTCAGCCAAAACTCGGAATCCCCGTCAACACTAAAATCATCGACGACTTCGAAGGGATTCATCTCGAGTGGACTTTACACTCTGTTGAAACCAAGAAGTATCTCCCTGAGAAACGGTATATTCCTAATATATCCTGCTTTTTACAGTTTTTATTATTGTTATTATTATTATTAACGAATTACTGATGTATCTTGGTTTTTAAGGTTTTTATTATTATTATTATTAACAATATTAGGACATGTGCATTAGAGAGCCTAGTAGATCTAATATAAGTATCTAATGATTAAATTAAGATTTCAATATTCAAAAACACTAGTGCTTAAATGTCTTATTTATGATTTTTTTTAATCATAAGACACCGTTGTTAAGGTCTCTAATGTACATGTCCTTGTGATGTATTCTGGTTTTTAGGGTTTTTATTATTATTATAACTAATGGTTATTCTGTTTTTTCATGTTTTCAGGTATTTTCATTTGACATGTAAAAAAGAGTTTCGTGAGAAGATTATGACAGATTACTTCACATACTTGGCCAAATCAGCGGAAAAGATAATGAGCCATCGCGAGAATCTCAAGATCTACACGTATAACCAAGACCATTCGAAATGGGAATCCGCTATTTTCGAGCACCACACGACATTCCAGACACTAGCCGTTGAGCCGGACCTCAAGAACCGTTTGATCGACGATCTTGATGCTTTCTCCAAAGGAAAAGACTTCTTTAAAAGCGTTGGACGTGCATGGAAACGTGGCTATCTTCTTTACGGTCCGCCTGGTACCGGAAAATCCTCAATGGTCGCTGCAATTGCTAATCACATGAAGTACCATATCTATGATTTACAGATTCAGAGTGTTAGAGACGACGGTGAGCTACGAGAGATTCTTACTTCCACCAAGAACCGGTCCATTCTTCTCATTGAAGATATTGACTGTAGCGCCGATGCTTCTCGTAGACGCCAGACCAAGAAAAAGGAACAAGATGGTGGAGATGACGATGAGGGTAATGAGCCGCAAAAGCGTAAGAAGAAGTTTGGAGTAAGTTCAAGATTCCTCTGTTTTTGTTATTTATTAACCTACTTTGCTTTGTTTATTGATGATACTTTCCTTGTGGGTATACAGATATCGTTGTCGGGTTTATTGAACTTTGTAGACGGGCTTTGGTCGAGTTGTGGTGAAGAAAAGATTATAATTTTCACAACGAATCATAAGGATAAGCTTGACCCGGCGTTACTGAGGCCGGGAAGAATGGATGTTCATATTCTCATGGATAATTGTACGCCGTTTGTGTTCAAGAAGCTCGTGGCTATGTACCTAAAAGTTGATGATCATGTCCTGTTTGATCCGGTTGAGAAGCTGGTCGTTGAGGTGAGTGCAACTCCGGCTGAAGTCACGCAGCAGCTCATGGCGAGCAAGAACCCTGATATTGCGCTGAAAGGTCTCTTGGAGTTCTTGGAAACCAAGAAGATGACAAAGGAAGAGGATAGTAGCGTGGAGGAAGAAGGAGAGATTCAAGATGATGAGACCAAAGATGCAGAAGCAGAAACAGAAGAGAAATGAGTACATCTCTCTAGTGTTATTGATAATCTTGAAAGACTAGTTAGAAGTAACTTCTGTATTTCAGTTCCAGATGAGACATATTGTAGCTGAAACTACATGTTTGTTGTGAATGAAGAATTAGGGGACATAGAGTCTCATCATAATTATATATTTTTGTTTTTGTTTTTGGTTTTGGTTAATACTAACCAAATACAAGAGCTGAAGATGATAGATTCATAAAACTACCATAAATATCACTTGGGGTTCTTGGTCAAGAAACCTCGAATCGAACAACAATGCAAGTGATATTATCGCAACTACCCCGAGTGTATGCTTCTTGAACCAGCTTTCTTGACGCTGTTTCCGCATCTAAAATATCTCGTACTATGGCCACAGCATCCTAACAAAGTAATTTTGAAAGAATGGTTACTTGTTATACTAAATTCTGTCTTCGAAAAATAGCGTTCCTAGTACAACTTATCAAGAGAAATGTGCATTTCCAAAACTAAACCTATAGAGTACAGCAAAATGGACTGAGATTTGAGCTTTATCTAGATATATACTAACCTTGTTTGATAACACATTCCACAGTCCATCACTGGCAATAACAATAAAATCCAATGTGCTTAGATCCTCCTCCTAAGCACAAAGCGGAATTCAATCAACGAAAAGCAAATTTCTAAAAGGCAACAAATCTTTTTTGGTAATGTAACACATGCATACTAAATGCTCACAATATACCTGAATCTCTGGCTCCGCAATCACATACGGCTTAAGTTGCTTATCCCCAAACGCACGAGAAACAGCGAGAATTCCACCAACTCTCCATGTTCCTAGTAGCATTTCAACGAACGAACGAATAATAACTAAACACCCTAAAACCACAAATTCTTGAAACACAATCTATAACTTTCATATCTTACCAGCCCAGATAATGAATCCACCAGCATCTTCAATCCGTTGTCGCTCATCGGATCTATCCGGTTTATGGTCATTAGAGAGTGGAACAGCTACACACAACACAACCAAAGAATGAATAATAATCAAGTCACATAAAAACCAATTTAGAGAAAAAAAACCAATGCAAACCTGAACCATTTCTAGACGCTACAACTCTAGAATCACCAACATTAGCAACAATCAACTTATCTCCTACAAGCAAAGCAGTAGATGCAGTTGAACCAGAATTCTTAGCTTGTCCCATTTCTTCAATTAGGTAATCCTCATCTGTCTGGTTAAACACTTCCACTACAAAACCAAAAGTGAGAGTCTTAGTCTTAGAGAAAGAGACACACACAACACAAAGCTCATGAAATCGTAATACCTATGGCTTTCCTGGTGTCTGAGATAAAATCGTTATGACTAACTAAATTCTTAAAAAGATTGTTTTTAAGATATTCGGCAGTTCTTGCGCCACCGTGACCGTCGAAAACGCCGAAAAAAGCAACCATTTGTCCATTAACATCAGAGATTCTTGTCTCGAAGAAATCCTCCATTGTTGATCTTTTACCTTTGAGACTAGAGTAGCCATAACTGAATTTCACAGGACGAGTTCCCGCAAGAAAGCTGTATAATAAACCGGAGAAGAAGAAATCAAGAATCAAAAACCGGATTCGGAGATTTGAAAAACCGAATCGGTTAAGAAATTGGAAAACCTGATTCCGCCGCCGGTGAAGAGAGCGTCGGGATCTCTGGAAGAAATCATGGAATCAACCTCATGAGCGACGGAGGATGATGGGTTTGTCAGGTTTGGTGATTGGCAAATCCAGAAGAATAAACAGACGCAAAAGTGGAAGATGAGAAAGGAAGAAATTGTTTTTGAGCAGCTTCGAAGGAGAAGAAGAACAAGAGTGGTGGGTTTGGTTTGCAGGTGGACACATTCAATAGGAGCATTATTTCTATTTTTCATTTTTCTTTTTGGGAATCAATCAATCATCCAATCCCATTTTTTTCTTTCCGACAGTCTTTTTTTTTTTTACTTTCTGTCAAGTTATATTTTCTTGAGACTTTTTGGAATTTTACTTAAAACCATTTTGGGAATTTTGCAAAGTAAATCGGGTTTAATTTTTCTTATTTTGGACATTTTGAAAAACAACCTCAAAATTTTGTGAATTTTGAAAAGTAAATTATGTATTTTAGTATGTCAAGGCAAGTAAAGAAGGTTCACTTCTACAATTAATTTATACAATTAAGAGTATTTGCACCCGGGAAGAACGAAAAATTCATTATTTAGCTAACAAGGAATTTAATTGATCATTTTTACGAAATCCGAGTTTAATCTCATAGCTACGAAATATAGTGGTAGTGTGTTGTTGCGTGTGTATGTGCTCCGGTGGTGTGTGTGTATATGTGGTAGTGTGTGCAGTCGTGTGTGTGTATATAATCGGTTCTGATTTGAAAATGTGGATATTAATTGTATTTGTCATCGATAACTATTTAATTGGTTATCCAATTTAATTTGTGTATGTCTGAATGATAGTGTTACAATTTTATTAGTAAATGATTAAGCCAAATTATAAAACATTTGGGTTAATAATTACACTTTAGGGTATAGATTTTGGGGAGAGGGTTTGGGGTTTACAATTTTATTGGTAAATGACTAAGCCAAATTAAAAAAACATTTGTACTTAAGTTTATGGACCATTTGGGTTAACAATTACACTTTAGAGTATAGATTTTTTTTGGGAGGGGGGTGCGTTTGGGGTTGACAATTTTGTTGGTAAATGACTAAGCCAAATTTTAAAAACATTTGTACTTAAGGTTATAAACCATTTGGATTGATAATTATACTTTAAGGTATAGATTTGGGGGAGGGAGGGGGGTTGGGGTTTATGAATTAAGGTTTAGGGTTTAGCAAATATTTATTCTTTAACTATGTGAATTTGAGTTATGATACTTAATTGGGGTATAGTATTAGGTTCAAACTTACTAGTAAAGATAAGGTTGGATATTTATTTAATTAGCGATTGTGTGGACGAACAACGCCGCCTGCAACCCTATAGTAGCTGCTCAGAGACCTATATCCACTTGATGAGACGCTACACATCTATGTTGAGGTTACAAAGCGCGTGGGTTGACAACATAAAGTTATTATCGTCCGGATTGGGAAAAAAATTGGCACTCGGGTAGAGTTTCGTATCTTTGTTCCTTGTTACCTAATTTTTTCAAAAGTTTGGGGTTTTTCATTTAACTCTACAATTAAGTAGTCAAATATTGTCATCAAATAGCTTCCTTTCTTTTTCTTTTAAAATTTAATATGATTTATTTTGGTAATAATAATTCATTTAAAAGTAACTCTAGATCTAGTTGCTTTGACTTTCCAGGCTCAAGATAATCACAATTTTTGTATAAATACATTCACGGCTCATAGAACAAAACAATAACAAAAAACCAAAATCATATGTATAACAAAACAAACATGAGCAAATCTATTTTGATTATTTCTATCGTTTTAATGACTATTATATCCCCAATTTTCAATGCTAAGATGGTGTATAGCCTAACTTGTGAAATGGCAAAAGACATAGTAAAACCATGTTTTCAAAGTAGTCTCCCAACCGGAAATTGTTGCAAAGCTATATTCGACGTGAATCGCCTATCAACATCAAGACAGGCTCGACAGGATCTCTGCAAGTGTTTCAAAGATGTTACACATTCATTTCCATTCAGAAGACTTATCGGCTTTCCTGAAATCTGTCATTGTTCTCAGGCTGTGCCTTTTGACCCCAAAGTGAATTGTGAAAGGTATTTTAAATATTTAAGAATAATTTATTAAGGGAAAACATTTTTTAATTAAATTTGATGTAATAATTTATTGCTAAATTCATGGTGAAACATCCAACTACTATTTCTTAGTTTTGTTTCCTTTTATTTTTTTCTCAACCAAACATCAATTAGTTTTGTTTTCTTTAACTAGTTCAGAACATCGTAACTTTCCTAATTTTCAATATAATATTTTATTTTCAGCATTACGCTTTGAACCAAAGAAGAGGCAAGGAGCAAGAAGATACTAATAAATAATTATTGTATTATGATGTTTTCCAAAATATTAAAAAAAAAACAAAATTCAGTCTCTTCCTTCTTATCCGTAAGCATATGTTTTTTTAAGCAGAAAGAGATGCTTAAATAAATTAGTCCACTAGGGGGTGGCATTCAGTTTTTCGGTTCGGTTTCGATTTGGTTGTTTAGTTTTTCGGTTATAGCTAAAATAAATCCATATAAAACCGAATGAATTATGGGTCGGTTCACTTTGGTTTCGGTTCAGTTCGGTTTCACATTTTAGAGTCTGTATTAGAACCGAATTGATTCGATTTCGGTTCGGTTTCGGTTATTAATTGAATAAACTAATCGAAACTTATACAAATCAAGTGCCTAATTAAAATAAAACACAAGAACATGATATGCAAAGTGTTTTGAGTCTAAAGTCCATAATAAAACACCAAATGGAACACAAAATGAAACACAAAGTCCATAAGAATAAAATGAAACACTAAGTATCTTAGGACCAAAACACAAAGTCTTAAATGAAACACAAATTCTTAATTTATGTTTTGGATATTTCACTTATCCGCGGATTTTCAGTTTGGTTCGGATTCAGTTTCGGTTCTTCGGTTCTAAGCACATAAGATCTATTTGGTATTTTTTAAAAATTGGTTCGAATTCGGTTCGGTTTGATTTTTTGTTTTCGGATATTTTTGTCCGCCCCTAGTCCACACATAGGCTTCCATGGAAAATAATTCATTTACAAAATAAATTCAATAACGTCAAGTATTTTTTATTCTTTTATTCATTAAAATTTGAACAAAGAAGATAATAACACATATCAATGTAAAGTAATTTAATTAGTTGAATATATCTCCATTATTAGTTTAGTAGTGAAATATGTAACGTCCCGATTTCCAGACCCGACTTAAGATTGAACTGGCCCGAATATCCATCTGGATGTAGGAAGATGGGCCTAAATCGATCAAAGAAGCCCATCTTGAAGATTGAAGGCCGAATCCACGATCCATCATCGACTTGGGAATACTTGGAGAATAAGTCGAGAATATATGGATATATTGTGTAAATCTTCGTAGTTATGATATTTTCCATAGATTTCTAGGGTTTATTCTACCGGTATAATTTAGTATAAATATGTAACTCATTCCACCTAAAACGAGATCCACAACTCTCTTGAATAATACACATTCTTGGAAACACTCTTTATTTCTCTTAAGCTTTTCTTGTCATTTGGCCCTTAGATCTAAAACCCCACTCGTTTGAAGAGATCGAGTTCGTTCTCACGAACGCGGTACCCTCAGTGGTTTATTGTGATACATGTAGATCAATCAAAAAAATTTAAGCGTCTCGACATGCACCACCATATTTCAGAAATCAAGTTGTTATAATAAATACCTACTCATGGAGCACAACATCCTTGTTGCTAACCAAGATCGTCACTCTTGACAATGTGAGCCTAGTCATATCCACCCGTTTGCTACCATATGTAAGTTCCATGTCCTCTCTTGGTCTATGGGCCCCATTTTCCTACAACATGTTGTAACTCGTTTTTGACAAAATGATTTTAGACTATTTTTAGGTGAGTTTTCCGATGGAGATGCTGATCAAAATGACCGCATTTCGGCACGATGTAATCTCCGCCACGAGAACTGTAACTTAGTGTATTTACTTGTCAAGATCAGAATTAGTTTGAATGAGAAATGGAAGTCCAAATTTTGTGACTTTATAATTTAGCCAAATGTAAAAATTAGCAAATGTCCTACATTGAAAGTTTAGATGAAAATCTTTAAGTACATATAAAGGAGAACTATAACAAAGTTCAAAACATTGGATACACTTTGGTGTATTGGAGAAATGGGATATTTGGGACTAACTTTGGTTTTGGATTCCGGAATTTGGCAAATGGGCCAATGGATTAAAGATTAGTTTTTGGATTAAATAATTATGAATTATACAATTAATTAAAATCTATAAGTTTTCTTTGATTGAATTTGTTTATAACATACATTCAGTTGTGTCCCAACTCCAAACAAAACTGTTCATCATTCATCATAATTTTGGTATCGAACTATGATACTTTATATTTGTTTTTAACCATTAATCTAAATAATATTCAGTTTTGTATTATCCTAAAAATTTTGCATCTACACAACAGCTCATGCGCTATTAATAACATTGTATTTTTACCCCTTTTTTACTATGATTTTAATATGTCTCCAATACGCATGTGATGTGATTTTGGCGCTTTATATTGAGATTTTTCAAGTATTTTTATTATGAAAAGTCTTCATTGATGTCCGAGAGAAAAGAACACAAAAGAAGAATAAAAGACGTTTTAAGATTACGGGCCCATTCGAAGGCCTTCCCGACCACCATAATGATCTTGGTGGCATTGGAAAGCATGAAGAGTCAGGTTTCACCTCCAGTTGGATTCACTCTGATCTATTCAGCCAATTAGACGGTATGATGAAAACACTGAAGCTATGTCTAGCCGCGCCTAGAACCACCACGATGTCACAACCACTATGAGGCCGCGCTAAGACAACCTCTGACCGCGCCACCAAGTCCTGGTGCCACGGTGAAGCATTAACAAGCCCCTTTAGTCCAAAACAGCGCGCATCAGTTAACTTATTTCTATCCCGCGAAGCCCTAAACTTATTTTCCACTGCCTCAAACACTATAAATACATCATCTTATGCATGAGGGAAGGTGTGTCTCCTGTCTCCATTACCACGACTTCAGAGAGAGAGACACACATCACGATCCATAGAGAAGAGAAGTCCGAAACTCACTTGGCTACGACAAAGAAAAAGAAAAGAGAACTAGTAATCGAAGACGCCAGGCAGTGCATACCTCGTACCTTTACATTAAGAAACAAACATTTTCGATGCATATATTCTGAATATGCAAATTTTCATGTAATGATTTAAACTGATATTGGTTTTGAACTAGTCAGTTATTTCTTCAGACTGATCACGTAAAAATGATATTTTTTCTTTTAATAGTAGGAATGATCCCAGTGCACACAACAACTATAAAAACCAGGGTTAAGATTTACATCCAATATGCTGCAGTTTTGGAAAGCAAAGGTACCATTAGGAACAAGAAGACAAGCAAGAGTATTTCTGTCATAAACCGTAAAGCCAAGTCTAAGACGAGCAACAGTAGCTTGACGAAGCACTGCTGGTCTGTGCTGCTGGGTTTTGTTTGAAGATGTTCTTCTTCCCTCCAGACGAACCTTCCGCCAAAAGACTCGGCGTTTCCAAAATCTAGAGATAAAACAAAAGGTTAAGAACAATGCTCAACCTCATAACAAAAAAAAGCTTAAAGAAATATGAAAATTAACTACCTTATGAACAAGCTCTTCAAAACATTGCTCAACATTGACACGAGTCTTAGCACTACACTCGAGAAACAAACATCCATACTCCCGAGCAAAATTTATACCTTCTTTCTTAGAGACAGCCCTTTCACTCTCCTGAATATAACATTAGGTTAATAAACTTGCAAACATTATAGACAATTGACATGGAGGACGAAACGAAATCTTTACCTTATCGACTTTATTCCCAACAAGCATCTTAATGCAATCCTGATTCGTCGAGTAGAGATCAATTTCTTTAGCCCATATATCCGATAAATTCGTGAACGTTTCTCGTCGTGTCACATCATACACTACAAATTAGAAAGCTCCATAAGTCAAGCCTTAACAAAATTTATCCCATATACATAAAAGATTAAGCATAGGATTCAACATACCCATAATTATACCCTGAGCTCCTCTGTAATAAGAACTTGTTAGTGTCCTAAATCTCTCTTGCCCAGCTGAGTGATCACAAACACCCAAAAACTAATCAGAGATAACAAAAAAAACTCCAAACTAGTCTGACAAGTTATTATACAACCTAAACATTCTAAATTGAAACACAAGATGTACAGAAATTTTAAAGAGTATACTAAAAAGAAACAATGAGATTTGATATATAACCTGTGTCCCAAATCGCAAGCTTGAGTTTTTTGTCACCAATGGTAAGATACTTGACCTTAAAATCCACACCTATATGAAACAGATCAAACATAACCGGATCAAACCAAAAAAAACCGGAGAATCACGAATCTGTACCAATCTCTGATAAATTAAACTCACTCACCGATTGTAGGAGAAAGGTCATCAAAAGTATTAGATGTGAAACTCAACAAGAGAGAGCTTTTGCCAACACCAGAATCTCCGATCAGTAAAACTTTGAACAAGTAATCGAATTCGGGTTGCCCCGACGAAGAACCCATCGAAATCTGAAACCTTTTTTTTTTTCTGAAAACAATTGGGAATCGAAGGAATCAAAAAACGGAAACTTTCGGAATAAAATTTGAGTAGAAGGGATCGTTAAAGTTGTCACCGTTAAGAGAAGCCTCGAGATCTGCGAGAAGAATGACACAGCGGAAAAAGCGGAGAGGTCGTAGAAAGGCGAAGAAAACTCGAAGGCCTTCTTTTGTGTAACGTAAGAGAGAGAGAGAGATGATGCCTTTTGGTTTTACCGACTTAAAGCACGCGGGCCCACGAGAGCGATCTTTTACGGTCAATCACAGGGGTTTTTATATTATTGAAGATTTTCAAGCCCAACTTCTATGGGCTTTATATTATTGTGATTATGCCATAGTTAAAAGGAAAAATTGACAATAAATGTGCATTGAAAACGCAAAACAACAAATAATATAAAACAAAATTTTAACTCTAAAACTATAAGTATTATGAAACGGAGGAAGTATTATTTGGTGGAATTTTTGTTACTATTATTTAAGTTAGCATTACAATAAAATCGTCATTAACTTCGGTTAACTCTCCATCCATGTCTTATCTCCCCTAGATTTTAATTGTGTTAGGACAATCATTTTTGCGACTCGGCACATCAAACACTCTATTCTTGGCACTTGTTAGACCAAACACCAGTGTTATCATTCGAGGTTGTTGCTCGTTTCATCCATAATCGTTAAAAAAATTATATTAGATTTGAATAATTATAATATTTTTTTATTTTTTTATTATTTGGTTAGTTATTTAATAATTATTTTGTTGGTTTTGAATTTTTAGTTACACTTTAAAAAAAATTAAATTTAAGCTTTGATACATGTTATGATTAAAATAAATTGATATTTATATGATTTGTACTTTTTAAACGGTATACATTTTCTCTATTTACTAACTTATTTTTTTAAAAGTAATTTGGAATCAGGGAAATTAGGCCTACTAACCAAGAAAAAAACTATAATTCAAATCCTAACTACTTAACCTAAATCTAATGGCCAAATTTGAGCCACATATGTTAGTTTTAGTTAGTTTACTAATTATTATTTTTTTTTTGGTTAGTTGGCAAATTAGCCCTTGGAATTATTGCTCCAAATAAAAACTATTTTTTTATATTTTACCCTAGTATTGCTTTTCACTTAGAGCATTTTTCCCGGTTTTAACTTTTAACCAAGAAAACAATACTATTGTAGTACTTAGAAGTAAAATACATAAAGAGACCTAATACTTAGAATAATCATACCCAGTTGCGGCGAGAGAGAAAGAAGAAGAAGGAAAAATGTCCAAGACGCTGGTGCAGCCTGTAGGTCAAAAGAGGTTGACGAATGTTGCAGTGGTTCGGCTCAAAAAGCAAGGCAACCGCTTTGAGATCGCTTGCTACAAGAACAAGGTCCTTTCATGGCGGTCCGGCGTGTAAGCTTTCACCACTCTCTTCCAATTTCATACAAATTCCTTGCTTCCTTTACTCTAATCGAATCATCAATCTTCGTTTTGCGCTGATTTTGCCGAATTTGACCTTGATTTCCGTTTTAGGGTTTGCGATTGTTATTTGATGGTTATTTGCTTCATTAGCGTTTAATCTTTTGAAGAATTTTGGTGTAGTATACATGGAACCTCTTTAGATTTATATAGAAAGCTAATGGTTTATAAAACGTTCTTGCAGGGAGAAGGATATAGATGAAGTGCTGCAATCACATACGGTTTATTCGAATGTTTCCAAAGGAGTTCTTGCTAAATCCAAAGACTTGATTAAGGCCTTTGGATCAGACGATCATACGCAAATATGCATCGAGGTTTGTTCTTGGCTTTGTTTTTATTGTTTATGTGCATCAAAACTTGTCTTATAACCATCTTTTCAACTCTTATGTCCAGATTTTGGATAAAGGAGAGCTTCAAGTTGCTGGAAAAGAGAGAGAGTCACAGTTATCAAATCAGTTTCGGGATATTGCGACAATCGTTATGCAGAAAACGATCAACCCTGAAACTCAACGGCCTTATACAATCAGCATGGTTGAACGCCTAATGCATGAAATTCATTTTGCTGTTGATCCTCACAGCAATTCCAAGAAGCAGGTGAGTGGTATTGCTTAATGTAGAAAACGTATTGACTTGTGCGCTTCCTGTGAAAAGCTTCGTATTGATTTATTAAACTATGCAGGCTCTTGATGTCATCCGTGAGCTGCAAAAGCAATTCCCTATAAAGCGTTCTCCAATGAGACTCCGACTCACCGTTCCTGTTCAAAACTTACCTTCGCTTCTTGAAAAGCTTAAAGAATGGGATGGTTCAGTTGTCTCCAAAGACGAGTCTGGAACCCAGATGTCAACAGTAATGATCTTCTATTCTATAGCTCCTAGCATTTAAATGTCTTTCGAATCCTCACTGACTGTGGTGATACGTTCTTGTGCAGGTCTGTGAGATGGAACCAGGGCTTTACCGAGAGTGTGATTCCCTCGTGAGGAATATGCAGGGAAGACTAGAAATACTCGCTGTATCAGTTCATGCAGAAGGTGACACAAGCATGGATCATTATGATGAGCATGATGATATGGCCTTACAGACCATGAAACCATTATTACCTGCTGCTGAGAGTGAGACCACCAAGGATTTGAGTGATCCTGTGACTGAACTTAGCAAGAAAATGCAGAAACAAGAGATTGGTACTGGTAGCAACATAAAGCAAGGAGGAGGAGAAGTAAAAGAGACTAAGTGCAGCACTTGCAACGCGTTTGTTGGGGATGCTAAGCAGTACAGAGAGCACTTCAAGAGTGACTGGCACAAACACAACCTGAAACGTAAGACTCGTAAACTTCCTCCTCTTAGTGAAGACGAATGCTTGGCTGAGGGAGACATGGACGACTCGAAAGCCGACCTCAAAGACTACTCTTTCTGATGTAACCACAGTTTTATCATTTAGTGCTTCTTTTTTCATCAAGTTTATGTCAATACTGAAACTCAAGTCATATGTGAGTATGAATACACAAACTTGTGGATGAATGGGACTTTCCCACAGTATCAGGTTTGTTTAATATTGCAGTTAACAGATCCTTATTTCAGTCCATAACGTATTTAGTGTTGTCAGATTTAAGGGAATTTTAGTTAACACAACGAAGAGAGATAAATGAAGGATAGAGCCTGATCATTGCCTCCCTGAGGAACAGCCATACAAAGAGATGTACATTATAAGTTAACTATAAAGCATAAGAAAACTCCCCAAGATGTTGTTTTAATAAAGAAAAAAAGAAAAAAGGAAATAGCAACTCAAAGGATGGTATGGTTGACCTAGAAACCAGTTGTTATACAAGATTTGACTCCTCTTTAATCCATTCTTAAGCACGGTCGCAGCTTATGGCCTAACCTTTTACCGAGTTGTGATGCTGCGCAAGCAGAACATTACCAGTCCAAAGTGTCTCTTCATCTCCATCTTTACCCATTCCAATCACACTGAAAATTGTTGAAACCATTGACTGCTCCTAAGAGCTGAGTTCCAAGATCTTGTTGCACATTTGGATCACGCACCATCATCCCAACTCTTCCGTTCATCAGACCATTGTTCCCGCTAATATTCATTCCGTTTCCCCCCATGGACTGACCCATCCCACCACCAAACCCACCAGCACCTCCATTACTTGGGTTACTGTTGTTCACTTGCCCATTCATCACCATAACACCAGAGCTATTTACATTAGGTCCCTTCCCATCATTCCCAAATGAGCCATGCCCAACCATGTTTCCTGCCGTGGTATTATGAGCTTGGTTGTTCATTAAGATTTCATTCAGTATCTTCTGCACAGAGCTCGACTCGTTTGCTTCAACCTCAGCTGCCGATTGAATTGCTGGAGAATTTGTGGAGCCCATGTGATTAACATTTGTTATCCCGTTTTGAGAGGGATTGTTGTTATTAGATGAGTTAGTTGGAGACTGAAATGATGGCATGTTGTGTTGTTGCTGGGACGATGGTGCCATGGTACCCGACGAACTAGGTGACTGCATCTGCACTGAGTTTCCACCATACGGACTATTCGGAGCATTGAAAGCAGGACTCTGATGCCTTTTCTTCATCGAATTCTGGTGGATGAGCCCTGCGATGCTGCTGGTGGAGGTGGACGCAGAAGCTGCATTAAAGGCATAGTTTACTCCGTTGCTGGGATTACCCTGCATCAATACACCTTGCGCAGAACTCTGGTCGCTGTTTGCATTCTGGGCAACTGTTTGCTGCTGCTGCCTTAGCTGTTCACTCGGTTGCTGAGGGGCAGGACCAGGCAGAGCAGAAGAAGGGCCTGTTCTCCGAGGAAACTTGGCTAAACTCTCTGTTCAACATAAAAACAAACGCAAACAAAGAGATTGACACATGATATATATTAGTCACGCATCACAAAAATTACAGAAGAACAAGAAAAGATTTACTTTACTTTGCAGGGAAAATGCGGTATGTAAAGATAACATTATGCACAAAGATAAAGAAGAATATAGGCTATAAGATGAAAGAGAACTCTTTCTTTGAAAATTGGTCACATTAGCTTACCAATTGGTCCTGTTCTTGTTTCTCTGCTATAATCTATCAAGTCCTTCATACTGTTCACCACCTCTGAGATCTACAATATTGCAAAAGACCAATAAATATGCATTGGCAATCATGATCACATGGATACTTACTACAAAGGTGGATCTAATTATCTCATTATATCCTTTCTCAAGCTTAACTTCCTTTGAATTCACATATTTTATGTAAGATTGCAGAGTTGCAATGGCAATTGGCTCATATTGAGACATTAATGATATATACCTGCAAACACCGAACATATCTCTTTGTGTATCCCAAATCGTTCACGAGTGGTACTTCCAGGGCCTTTGCCAACTGTCTAGCAGATGCAACAAACCTACAGAACAATGACAACACTCAGAAATCACTAAAGTCCAATAACTTACACCAATCTAACAACAAATGATAGGAAGCTTACATGTTGCAATTATTTTGTAGCTCCGGAAGAGCAGAATCTGTTGTTGCATTTTGTGCAGCTTGTTGATATTTCTGAGCTGCCGATCCAAGCTGACTAACCTGGTACATGAAATACAAAAATTGCTAGTTACATAACCCGTTTTCGTTGATTTAGAGGTAATACTTCACTCATATCCAAACTTGGAACAACAAAAAGTGATGATTTTGCAACTACAGTTACACAGGAACCCAAAACGAATAGTAAAACAGACTAGTATCTCTATAACTTCCTATCACAACATATTATGGGTTTATCAGTATTGTTAATAACATAAATCCATAAGATGAAGTTTCAATATGGAAACCAAGAGAAAAATGATTAAGCTTTCTCGAAGCTACCTGTGGTATCAAAAGTCTTCGCGGAATAAGCTCTTCATGCCGCCGAGCACAAAATTCCCAAGAGAATATCTGAGAAGGAAAACACAAGAATAAAGGATAAGGAGAGGACATCATGTGATATAGCAGTTTGCCGAGAGAGAGAGAGTAGTTTGAAGAACCTTAAGATCTGGAGAGAAAACTATTCGAAGTTGGCCATCACGAACAACTCGAAGATGCTCAAAAACACTCTCTTGAGTTGCTTTTGCATACTCCAAGACAATTTGACCAGATGAATTCTGCGATTCCCTTGGCATATCGACATATAAAAGTTCTTCCAAAGTGCCACTTTCATACTTAATCTTAAAAAGTCGCGGAAGGACTTCAGCGGTTGCTTCTAAACAATGAAAAAGGCAAAACAGGGAAAGGATGAGCAAGGAAGGACTATTTCATAAGAACTATAACAAGATCTTATACACCAAAAATACAATTCTTAGCACCAGTACTGATTATCTTAATAACATACCAAAACCACGTCCAGGCTTTCGGTTACATATCTCACAGTGCCAGACATCCTGCAATGTTTGTGAAACAGAAATACCCATTTAAAGAGGTATAACAAGAAACAAGTACATAGTATTTGCATGAGATCAGATTAGCAAAAGAAGATGGAACTAGATGAAAATGAAAAGCACTTTCACAATCATATTATAAACAAGTGCAAGTTCATTGAGCAGTAAACCTGAGGGAAAACGCCAGTTGTTTGCCGGCCACTGCCATACATAGAAACGCACCATCTCTTTTTAGCATTAGGAGCAAAGTACTCAGCTACAAATTTTCTCCAGAACTCAATGTTGTTGTCCTGCATTTAATCGCAGGCACAACTGTCAATCCCGAAGAAAAGCACTGGAATGAAAAGAAAAAAAATTCATTTACGGTAAGAAGATTTACCTCGGGTCTATGTTGTTGTCGGTACATATACTGTGTAAGACGCTGAGCACCCATGCCAGGCTCATACACTGGTTTCAGAGGTGACCTCAGAGGTAAACTCTGCTGTTGGAACTGCTGCGGTAATTGAGGACGTTGTTGAGGCATTGATTTCAAGAGTTGTTGTTGTTGAAGTTGCATAAGTCTTTGCTGGTGAAATATGTTCATTTGAGCCTGCGGAGATTGCCCCGGTATTTGTAGAAATTGTTGTTGTTGTTGTTGTTGCCTCTGCTGCTGTTGGAGAAACAATGACTGCTCTGAATGTTGAGGCTCCATTTTCACTTGAGACAAACTCCTCATGGCCTGAAGTTGCTGCTGCGGTTCCAACTTCACTGATCCGAGGTTTCTCAGCATTTTCTGTTGCGCCTGCTGGTCATTGGAAACCTGACCAGGTTCCATCTTAACGGGTCCAACACCTGGTAACCCTCCTCCACGCACTGTCGAAAACTGTTGCATTGATTGCTGACCGTGTTGGAAATTCTGAGGCTCCAATTTCTTATTCCGTTGTTGCTCTGCGAATTGCTGACCCTGAACTTGACCTGATGACCGAGGCGACACCATACCCGATGCATTAAAACCACCGAACCCGGCATTGGACAAAGGGTCTGACTCAGCCCCACTGGTGTCCATAGAAATCACTGAACCGGGAATACCATTTACAAAAGACTGGTTATTGAGAAGAGACGATATGTTAGGCGGATTCCCAAGCATACTCATACTCATATTGTTACCGAACTGAGTACGCGGAGAAACAAGTGAAGGAAATGCTGGTTGTGAAGGAAGAGGAGCTCCTCCTCCTCCTCCTCCTTGACCTCCTAAAATAGACGGCGGAACGTTTTCGCCACTGCCAACTGGATTAGTCGGCTCTGATGGAACCATTACTCCCAAATTCACAAGTTAAACAGCAAGAAGAAGAGATGCTTTCTAAGTCTAATAATCTCAGCTCTGTGTTATGCACAAAGGAGCCAATGAAGTTGACAAAACGTCTTCTTTGATAAGCTTCAAAGCCGTAAAAAACACGAAGAGACCAAATCACTGTGGACACAATGAAATTCAGATCCAAATTAAGCAAATCTACTCCATTCGAACTCAGCACCTAAAGCAAAACGGGAAGAAAAAAACCCCCAAAAATCAAAAATTTAACAAAGACCCATGAAAGAAACTAGAAGAAGAAGGTCGATCAAAACCCTAATTGAGAAAACAGAGACACAAGTGAAGAAAAACAATACTCACCAGAGCTGGAATTGAAGAATATGCCTCTGAACAAGACGAGAATCCAAGTATACAGAGAAAAATCAGCTCCTTTATCTTAAAAGCTTAACCTTTGTTGGGTAAATTAGAGAAATCAAAGAACTTTGAAGAAAATCAGTAGCAGCAATAAGGAACTTGGTCTTCTTCTAGGGTTTTTTTTTTTTTTGGTTGCGTTTGGGATAATAATAACACAAAAAACAAAAAAAAACAAAAAGAACCAAAACAATTCTCTGCCGCCTACAAATTGAGTTCTGCGTTTATTAAATTAATATACCTTTAAATTTTATAGCTCAGAGAGAGTATTGTGTCCTGTTCTTCGCTGTATCTTTTTTAGAGAGAGAAAGGAAGGAGATGAAGAGAGAGAATAGTGTCCTTGCGGACGTCAAAATTTATCCGATCTGATTTATTTCATTCCTTTTCTTACTTTTTCTTTTTTTTCAGTCTCTCTCTCCTCTCCTTCAAATGAAGTCAATGACATCCCCTACAAATGTTTTCTCTCTATTTTACACACATCACTTCATATTTCCTTGTTTTTTTTGTTATCCGAATATATATTGTAAGCCTGATAAAATAATTATCGAATTAACTAATTTTAGTTATAAAAAAATCAATTATAATTATTAAAAAAGTTATTATACAAAATCTAAGATTCTTATAACATAACTAAATTTGTTAGTATTAACTATTCTACTCCCGAGATTCTTACAAGATCCACGGTGAAGATAAACATAGATCAGGTAGCGATTATTCATAAATGAAACAAAAACTTTAGCCGTTAGAGAAGAAGAGAAAAAAATGTGATTTGTGTTTTCTTTTCTTTACGGTGTCCAATGTTTTTGTCGGCATCGTGAGGGGAATTAGAAGATCATATGAGTTTTTATTTTTGGACATACGATGTTTTTCGCTATCTAGTTATATGAGTCATGGTGATTCTTTTTTTTTGTTTTAATTTTTCTTTTATGATGAAATTTTTGTGAGGTTTCTTTCCTTTGTAGAAGATCTAGAGTCTTATTTAAGTAATTTTGCAGTTCAAATTTGTTCAATGGTAGCTTAACATAAACAAAATTGACAAAAACAATCAAAGAAGGAGATTTATCTAAATTAATAAAATTGTTATCATGTAATCGTAAAAGGTATTGGACGTCCGACTGCTATTGTGGATTCGGAAACACTTATTGTTTACCCTAGACTCGAAAAAAGACATTTCACATCCTCTATTCTAAATCTTCCAAATTCTCTTGAACACTAGAGCATTTTTTATGTGATCTCTGGCAATCTTTGCGCTGAGCTTATCGCCTTAAGTGTCATGAAAGAGGTCCCATATTAGTCGTATGTTGCACGTGAAGGGCATTCGTAACTTCATGCTCTTATGGAGGCAAAGTCCGTCAATGGATATGAGAGCATATGATGACCAAGTTAAGAGCTTAAGATGATAGTGATTCCCATCTTAAGGTGTTGGTAATTTTCATAAGTCCCAAAGATCTTGTGGGACAGCATGAGTCTTGGTCCGAGCTCGACAAAGGGGTTGACCTAACCGGGAGCAATTAAGCTACCAACCGACTTAGTATAGAATATTGGTCCAACATAAACGCTTCAAAAATTAGATTTACGCCATAACCAATATGTGTGAGATTTTTAATTTCTAAAATAGAGGATCCTCATCTTGCCTTATTTAGAACTTTTTGAGTTTAAGAGAATTCAAACATATCTTTGAAGACGAGAAGACCTTCTCCATCAGCTAGAGGCTGTACAAGACATCACTAGTTCCAACCCATGTTCGAAAACTCGGCTAAGGCGGCCACGTTCTCGGCGGACAGCCGCTTGGCGGAGAGGAACTGTGGGGAGTTGGGCCATATTCGGCCAACAAATCGGATTTCTCAATTTTTTTTTTACATTTTACATTAGAAATCAGTAAACATTTGATATATCTACCATAATTCTCTATACACAAGAAATAGCATAACAAATAATGATGAAAAACGCGAAAAATGATTTGTAATTAGGATTTCAGAGAATATTTTATAGAGGAAGATGACTACGAGCCAAAAGATTTGAACCCATGACCTGTCAAGCCTTTTAACCGTCATTAACCATTGCACCAAGCTCCATTTATGGTATATTTACGCATGAGTTATATACATAAATACATGTTCATTTAAAACTAATAAAAGCTGGTGGATGTATTTTGTGACTCTGGAAATGTTAGAGCTTTGTTCTAAACCAATGTTCACCATAGAGGACAAGGCATGTTGGTGTGAAGTTTTATTTCATTTGAAAAAGATTGAAGAATGTAGTGTCAAGGTTCAAAAATATCTACACTTCACAACCCCACATATATTTTCAAGTAAGCATCAGTTTTGTTTTGAATAAGAAGTTTCAGAATCCATGATCGAAAGAAGGTACTAGGAGAATTTAGTGAAATATGAAAATAGAGCATGAGTGCTTTGTCACAATCCCTTAGAGATGTCAAATGGATCGTTGACTATTGTCCAACCCATCCCAGTAGAGAAATGGTCATTTATGCTCATGACCATATGGAATTTGTCCAATTGGTTATTACCCATTTTGTTCCATGCTTAAAATGAACTTAATTAAGTGGTCAATGGTCAACCCAATAAATAAAAAAACTAAGGTTTTATTAATTTGGGGGAAAACAAAAAAAATCAGATTCTTTCTCATTTTTCGCCGAACCTTCTCTTCTCCACTCTATCTCATCAAATCTCGTCGTCGCCATCGATTCTTCCTGTCGATAAATTTGTTTCGATCTCAATTTTTTGTTCCCTTCACTTCCTTCTCTCTGATCGTCAACTGTTACATTCCGATTTTGATCTCTTGAGGAAATTCTTAAACAGGAAATCCTAAGATTGAAGGAAGGAAAGCCTCGTGTTCCATATTTCTCAGGCTCTTTAGTTCCTAGAAGGTACTGTGTATTTAGATTTCAGTGTCAGAATCGCCTTTAAGATTCCTCCTAGGCAATAACAATATTCTAGATATAGTATTGATTAGGCTTAGATTCATTGGCTCATGATTATATGGATTTCCATGGACAACCCATTTAGACACGGTTGTTACTGGTCACGGTCATTGTTGGTCATTGTCATTACTGGTTGTGGTCACAACTTGACCGCTAAAAAACATGACCATTTGGACGTGGTTAACCAATTTGACAGCCTTACAATCCATTTGGCCTAGAATTGTTGGAAATGTGCATGGGATTAATGGGCTCACTAATAAAGATGGGCAGACGTATGAAGGAGAGCCCAACACTAAGAAAATACGTTGACATTTCATTTTGTTAAATTTGTAGAAAGTTGTGTGTATTTAAAAAGTTTAATTATAAGGATTCCAAGAATCCAATAGTTTTCTAAAGTATTTTCAAAATCTTGTTTATTAAGTAAAATTATAAGAAATTCATCTACCAATAACATTTGATTCTAACAGATTTATAGAATCAATAAAAACTAAACTTTTTTAATAACAAGTGATTTTAAATGGAATTTGAAATCCTCAAACCAATAACAATATATTTTAGTTAGAATGTAAGAATTCATAAACTACTAATGGTGGATTTTCAAAATGATGGAAATCTATACAAATCCATTCCCCAATAACACTATAATTGTTGATTTAAAAAAAAGAAGAGATTTGTTAAGTTTGGAAAGAGTTTTGTGTATTCCATAAATCTATCAAATAATTATATTTAAGATTTTCTAGAATCTCATGTATATCTCTAAAATTGTGAATTTTGTGTGTTATTGAGTAAACTTGTTTTTATTTTTTTTTGTCAACAATCACCATATATTAAATCAAGTGTTTACGTTTGGACGGTTTCCCTCGCGGGCAGCCCCAAACGAAAATGTGTGACTTACATGGGAAAATACATAACTCCGTGCTCGAGCTCTTTTTGCGAGTAAACTTGTTAAAAAGTCCCAAATAACAATGAATTTTAATAGAATTACAGATCAATGAAAACCAAAATTTTTGAATAATAATAAATTTTTGAATGGAATTTGAAAATCATTAATGCCAATAACAGTTGATTTCATTAAAAAATTTTAGAATTAATATACCAATAACAATAGAATCTAATAATTCTAAAAATTCCTAAAAATCTTACTCTCAATAATGGCAGTCAAGAAGTTTATTTGAGTATTTAACGAAAAAGAGGATTTCTTTTTGTCGTCGAATATATTAAAGAGGAAATCTAGATGGAGTTTATTTTTCTTTTGAATTCCCTTCAATTACACACAGACCTGTACGCTTGCTCATAAGAACGCAGAACCATTACCAACCCAAGTTTAAAAATATTTCGGATGCTTTTTTATTTCACCAAACAAATGATACATACAAATACAATTAGAATATTAATACAGAGTGGCAATCATTTTATAAACAGAGGCTCATTTAGAACGGGTGAATTGAGATGATCCAACTGCACCGTCCTTCCCCACTTCCTTCTCACCTTTCCTGGTCATGTCTTCTATGTGAGCATCATCTTCAACAGATATCACCACAGCCTCAGGTCCATGAGGTCCCTCAACTATCGACTCCTTCATCTTAAAATGCTCATCCACACGAACAGTTTCACTTTTCTCAGAGTGCTTCTTGCATTTTTTCTTGATCAGGAAGCAAATGACAAACGCTAGAAACGCTAAGAACAAGATGCAGCCCAGAGAGACAAATACCACAACTATTACAGTCGTGTCATGATCTGGAGTTGGTGTCGGGCGGTTAATTGCGTTCATGGAAGTCATTCTGTTTTGATGTGTGATGCGAATGATTTCCTAAGGTGGATGGTTTGAGGAAGAGATTAAGGTGCTTTATTTGTAGGGAGGATTGAGAACATAGGTTGCTGCTAAGTTTCTAAAGACTTGCCACCCATTCTAAGGTTTTTGTTTGCATTAGAAAACACTTCTAAACTTCTAGCTTGCTGGTTTTATCAAGCTAACCTAGAAAAACAATTTTTTTTTGGGTGAGTAAAAGCCAAGATATATAGGCTCCCTAGTTCCCTATGAGGCCGAAATTAGCAGGAAAAATGGTGGTTTGGTATGTGATATAGAAATGTACAGTACAACTTCTATAAATTAATACCCGATAATTTATTACTTCGGTAAGTTAATAGAACTTTCCAGTCCCGGATTAAGTTTTTGGTCCAATTAATCTCTCGATAAATTAATATTTCGTTATATTAATAAAATATTATGGTTTTAACGTTATAAATTTATAAAGGTTTTACTATAAGCAATTGTATTCTTAAATAAAAGCACATTTTCCATTCTTATACTAAATCAATGTTTATCTTGACCAAAAGCTTGATCAGATACTTTGTCTATTGTAATTGTTTTTCTCTCTTTGTGGGATTGACTCTATGTATACTTACCACGGATTTTATCATGTATTTGCGGTTTAAGTGTATCAAATTCAAGCTCGAGTTACCATACTCACACATTATCTATCTATATATATATATAAAGTTAGCTTTTCTCTTTTCTCATGAAGCCACCTCATCATCTACATCATATTTTTTATTTTATTTTTATTATTTAAAATTTAATATACATATTAATTAATAATTATAGATGTGGTTTTAACATTAGAAAAAAGAATTTGAAAAGTCATACTATGGGGAAATTTTAACTATGCCACTCTTAAAAATTTTAACTGTTGCAACACATGCCATCTTATAAATACCTAAATGTCCAAATTTTTCCTCCCCATAACAGGCGATTTTTTCTCTTTCTCTCCTCTTTCCTCTCTTGTCTCGGCGAAAACTTAGTTGATAGCAAAAAAATAAAAAATCAGATCTCCCCTGCCGTCGTCGTCCAACTCGCCGCCGTCGTCGTCCAACTCTCTGTCGTCGTCGATCTCGCCATCGTCTATTTCGATCCGATGCCTAATTGGATCTCGATGAAATTGATTCAGCAATGGTGAACACTCTACTTTTCCTTCTTATTTTCGCTCTATTGTTTGTTTCCACTTCTTCAATTTCAAGCTCGCTTCTCGATTTTTTTTGTATTCGTCACTCTCCGATTTGATAAGTTTACTAGATCTGTATTTGTTTTCTCCGATTAGATCTCTAAGATTTTTGTGTTGATGTGATTTCCGGTACTGATCTAGGTAAAAAAAAACAAAAATCTGACGAATAAACTCACCACCCTATTGTTCTTCGCTAGTTAGAATCGAATTCATGAAGAATCTAGTACTTTCGTTTGTTTTCCCTTGAAGTTTCTGTTGAATTCATGGTCATTTCTATGAATTATTGAACGTTCTAATGTAATAATCGTGTTGAAACCGATTTGTCTCACTTGCCTTGGTAAATATTCAGTTTATGCGTTGTGCTATTCTAATTTTAGGGGTTTCAGGAAATTGCATAGACTTATAAACCAGAGATCCTTGTTTTAAGCATTATGGGATCTGAAAATGTTTTCATTTTGGGAAGAGATGTGAATCTAAGTGCTCTTTGTTGTTGTATTGATAACACAGGCTAATGCTGCGTCGGGAATGGCAGTCCATGATGACTGCAAGCTAAGGTTTCTGGAGCTGAAGGCGAAAAGGACACACCGTTTCATAGTTTACAAGATCGAAGGGAAGCAAGTGGTTGTTAAGAAAGTTGGTGAACCTATCCTAACTTTCGATGACTTTGCAGCAAGTCTTCCAGCTGAAGAATCCCGATACGCCATTTGCGATTTCGACTTTGTCACTTGTGGTGAACAAATTTGGGTTGCACATCCGGGTTAATAGTTGCTAAATTGAGTTAATAATGTGCTATAATGGAGGAAAAGCAGAGTGGTCCAGTGGAAGAAAAACTACAGAGCTTTAAATATCATGAATGGAGAAACTACAGATTTTAGAGTTTTGGTAAAGGATCATGAATGGATGAATGGAGAAACTACATAGTTTAGAGTTTTGGTATAGGATCATGAATGGAGGAGAAGAAGAAAAGTTTTTGGCAATGATTGCAATTGCTTTACACACGGCTGCAACATAAATTTCAAATACATTTTTGTTTATAAATTGATTTTATATAACTCGTCTATGTTTTAATTTCAGATAAGCTTAAAAAAACCCTTATAATATGATTTAAAAACTTTAAAAAACTTTATAATTTGTTTAAAAACTTTATAAAATCTTATAATTTGTTTTAAACAACCTTATAATCTCATTAAAAACCTTATAATATGATTTAAAAACATTTTAAAACCTTAAAAATCTGTTTTAAACAACCTTATAATTTGTTTTAAAAAACCTTATAATATGATTTAAAAACTTTATGATTTGTTTAAAAACTTTATAAAACCTTATAATTTGTTTCAAACAACCTTATAATGTGTTTTCAAAAACATAAAATTTTATTATAATTTGTTTTAAAAAACAGTATAATCTGATTTGTTTAAAAACCTTATAATTTGTTTAAAATAACCTTATAATGTGTTTTAAAAAACATAAAAATTCCTTATAATTTGTTTTAAAAAACCTTATAATCTGATTAAAAAACCTTATAATATGATTTAAAAACTTTTTAAAACCTTAAAATCAGTTTTAAACAACCTTATAATCTGTTTTAAAAAACCTTATAATATAATTTAAAAACTTTTTAAAACCTTAAAATCTTTTTAAAACCTTAAAATCTTTTTAAAACAACCTTATATTTGCTTAGAAAAACTTTATAATACGGTTTAAAAACTTTAAAATTTGTTTAAAAACCTTATAATTTGTTTTAAACAACCTTATAATGTGTTCTAAAAAGCATAAAAATTCTTTATAATCTGTTTTAAAAAAACCTTATAATCTGATTAAAAACCTTATAATATGATTTAACTCTGTTTTAAAACCTTAAAATCTATTTTAAACAACCATTTGTAAAAAAAACCTTATAATATGGTTTAAAAACTTTAAAAAACCTTATAATTTGTTTTAAACAACCTTATAATGTGTTTTAAAAAACATAAAAATTTCTTATAATCTGTTTTAAAAAACTTTATAATCTGATTAAAAAACCTAATAATATGATTAAAAAATCTGTAGGTAATGGTCTCGGCGGTAGTGAATCTCTTGCAAAAACATGAAGAATCAGAACATATCCAGCCACAAGTTAACCTAAAAACTACAATGAAACTGGTTGATTTTTACCTCCAAGTCATCGTAGTTTTTGTAATACTCAAATTGTCCTTGATGCGACCTATATTGGATATCGAAGTCACTCAGGATACACACTCACGAAATTAAGAATTTGTATATATAAATTTCCATTACCTTTGGCATAAGAAACAAGTGTAATGCTCTTGAGACATGTGAGTATATAATTCATTATCACCATCGAATGGATTTCTACAGAATTCACACATAGGATGACCAGCAAAGCCTCCCATATCACTCTCACTTCCATCAACTTCAGAGTCACCAGTGTGAATATGTTGGTTAAAAATAAAAGTTGTTTAAAACCTTATAATATTTTTTTAAAAAAATTATAATCTATTTAAAAAAATCTTGTAATCTATTCTAAAATAATAGTTGTTTAAAACCTTATAATCTGCTTTAAAAAACCTTATAATTTATTTTTAGAAAACCTTATAATTTATAAATTGTTTTTCAAACATTATAATTCTATTTAAAAAACCTCATAATCTTATTTAAAAAACCTCATAATATTATTTAAAAAAAAAACCTTATAATCTATTTAAAAAAACCTTATAATATGCTTTAAACAACTTTATAAATTGTTTTTCAAACGTTATAATTCGTTTAAAAAAATCTCATAATCTTATTTAAAATAAACATTACAATCTGAACCATCACTTAACCGGAACTTAATCTCTAATTGATCATTCTTCAACTGTGCCATATACCTCCAAAACCCAATTCTCTCCTCACCAAAACTTGCAACGGACATGAGTCACCACTCGCCCTTGTCGTCGGCAGAACTCCACCAGTAACACGTTTCTGAGTCTTGAAACCGTCTTCTTTCCTCATTTTTGATACAATGGAGAGTAATTTACAAAAACCACCTTTGATCAAGAAGCCATTTTTGTCTGAAATCTGGAGAGAGTGAAGAAGGAAGAAGACGATCAAGAACTTTTAACGAGAGATTGAAATCGAAATGGACCATTCAAGATTCATGTATTAATTACACTATTACTATTATATACCAAAACCATAGTACATAATTATTTATATCTTTGATATTAACCATAGTATACAATCATGTAATGATTTAGGAGTGTATAACTAGTTATTTGGCAATAAGACGTATTCCAGTTTTCTGTTGATAATCATATGGTTCTACAAACAAGAATGCATCTACAACATTTCCTTGTTTCAGTAACGATTCAAGCTCCTCGACGGTCGGGTTGCTCGAAATTAGCTTATGAGTGACTCCAGATGACTCTATTTGATGTACCTCTGTTACATACCTTGATCCATCTCTGTTTATCTCGGTTGGTATACTGCAGAAAACTCGAGAAACATAATTAGGAGAAGCTAAAAGCAAAGCAAGAAACCAAGATTTTTGTATGAAGAACATCAAGACTACTTACTGTCTTGGCAAGACTGCTACTGAGCAAGTGGCACAGAGCAATGCACCTTTAGCTTCACAACAAGTGCAACGCTCATTATCACCAATATCTCTCTCTGACATGGATAATCCTACTGGCTCATCAATTCTTTCTTCAGGTATTGGCTTATCGTAGCAAAACATTGACTCAAGAATGCTTCTTTGTTTGTGCATGTCTCTTTTTAAGCATGACTTAGCCTACGGAATCAAAAGAATTTCCTCAATTTAGCAAACAATGTTGTATCCCTTATCAGAAGAACCAGGATTCTATTTCTTAACTTTCTCAATCACCCTGATGCATAAATGTTACCCGAAAGCTCCAAACACCGAGGTAATACTGAGTTATGTAACATCATATCCAACTAAGCATCACTAAACTTTTTCCAGGATTTGAAGTCACAGAATCAACATATAGCTATCATGACTCATATTTACTAATGCCAATAAAGCATAATCATCACAAATTCATGATTTGGAGTCTAGGCACTAACATACAAATGTTTCTACTCATAGTTACTAATGCTAGTACTCGTAAGTATCATCATCATCATTTAACTAGCCAGGACAACAAGTACATTGGTATGATCATTGAAATTTCCATGGGAATACTAGCTCAACTCTCAAAAATTGCTTCATTCCATACGCAAAATTTCCAATAACACCTCAAATCGCAGAATCAAACCGATAGTACAAGTAATTTCGTTATGCTATTGGAATCAAGCGATGAAGAGGCGAAATCGAAGAATAAGGAGAGTGGAAAAAAGAGACAAACCTTGAGAGACGTAGAAGGAGGAAGAGAGCACACTCTTACATGGGAACATAATCCATAAGAAGGAATTCCGCGTCGGATTCTGCAAACGGAACTCAGTTTCGCGATTTCGCCGGAATTGTAGCCGGAAAAGCAAAATCTAAAGCGAAGTTCATAGTGCAGAGACGAGACTAGAATCTGAAGATCGGGAATTCGAAATCGAAGAAGATGAAGGAAGGTTGGTGACGGCGAGATCGCCGTCGACGGTGATTTTTGTTGGGAAGAGATTTTTTTTTTTTTAAAGAAAAAATGGGTTAATTAGACTGTGGAATGACTTGTAAAATATTTTTGACGATGACATTTCTTAAAATTTCTCTACTATTATACTAATAAATATAGATATCTATATATAGTTACTAGATTGTCTATCTATATATATAAAATTACTTTTGCTCTCTTCTCCTTAAGCCACCTCATCATCCACATCATATTTTCTATTTCATTTTTGTAATTTCAAATTTAAAACACATATTAATTAATAATTATAAATGTGGTTTCAACATTAAAGAAAAAATTTGAAAAGTCATACTACTATATCAATAAATATAGATATCTATATATAGTTACTAGATTAATAACATGTTTAATAAATTTGATTATACTAATATATTTAACATTTCATATATCTTCAATTAGTTTAAATTTTATTTGAAACTATTATTAAAAAACTTAAAATATCAAAAATGTTATAACAATTTACAAATAACTTCATCTACAACTAAATTCATATCTGCAAATATTGAAAATATTTACCAAAAATATAATATGTTTAAATAATTAAGAACGATGAGTTTTGTAATTTTATTTTGATCAACAAAGAAATTTTAAATACAACTATAAGTGGATGAGAAATTTCTATACTATTAAACAATCGCAAAAAGAAAAAAAATGATGGAAGGTGTAATTTATATTTTAGTTAAAATGTTTTACGTACAACAGGCGTTAAAAATTTAAAATATAAATATTTCACATAATATATATTTAATTAAATTTGGTTATATTGTATTTCACACTATAAATATTTGATTAGTTAAAGTTATATTGTAAATTTTGTAAAATATGAAGTCATAAGAAATAAACAAACAAGGTGATCTATAACTCATTTCATAAAGCAACATATAAGTAAATAAGTGTTACATCTAATAAAAACAAATTAAAATGCAGCTATATTTAATATAATTATTGAAATTATATATAATTAAAGGAAATAAGAGAACAAGATAAATTAATGAGTAAAATTATAAATATTTGCCTAAACAAATAAGATAATCTTCACAAGTTAAATATATTATGTTTTGTGCTTTCTTAGTTTTGATAACCAAACATTTAATTATATGAAACTCGCATTATTGGTTATCCAAAGTGGAGGTAAGTTGTTTTATCATTTTTTTTTTAACTCAAAGAGAAAATTTAAATGTCACTATAAGAGCATGAGAAATTAAAAGTTTTAAATACTTCATCATCTTCTCAATATCAGAAATCTTGGCTAGAGCAGTAGAAAGCTGGTCTTTCACATCATCCATCTCAGTCGGAGTGAAGCTTACTTTGTTCTTTTTTTGCTTTCCTTTGCCGACCGTCTTACTTATTTGGCCAAGTCCAAACGTGTTACCCTTGTTATCATTCTTAGTACACTGAAAGAGGAAAATCATGTACAAGTCAGTAAACCAAAGAAGCAAAAGAACCAAATATATCATAATTGTTGAACTATCACCAAAACAAAACCAAACTTAACTAATGATTACTGTTGAAACAATAAGTAGACGAAAATGATCCTAAACCAGAAAGATTGATGCTAACAGATGCTAACAGATTGTAACCTAGGAGTAAGCAAATTTCAGTATGAAAATAACAAAGCAAAATATATACAGTCATATGATTATAAAGATCAGAAGAAAGAGGAACATACCTTGAGAAAAACATACCTTAACAAACCCACACAAGCTTCCACAGAGTTGGGTTGATCCAATATGGCCTTCCAGGGCCGTGCCTAGCTTGGCTAACTATGCCTCTTAACCACTTCTTTGCAATCCTGAAGAAATGCTGCCTCACAGTCGAGGTAATCCTAATGTCTCAGTTGTAACGCCGCTACATATGAAGTGTTTGTTAGTATTGATTGGTTGCGAAACAGAAATGATATCTATAAGAAGCAGAGATGAATACACTTACCGCGAAAGTTCTGAAATAACGTTCTTGTATATGAACTGGTGTAACCAAAGATTTACTATCTCTTTCACTACGACTCAATCATAAAATGATTGAATCAATTTATAACTCTAAGCAAACACAATGAACTACTGATAGCTAATCATTTTGTATCTAATCATTTTGGAACAACAACATTAAACTACAAAATAAGATAACTAATCATTTTGTAACTATAGATGTAAAGAAGAACTCACCAGATGGTCCCGTAGTGCGGGACTGGATGCTCAGATAAACGGACCAACTGTTCTCGGCCTGGAAGATGGAGCATATCATCGAGTAGCTCTTCAAATTCCTGCCCTGCTCGATTGGGAAGCTTGACTTCGTCTTCTTCCTCGTAATCGATATCTTGGTCAGGAATAGAGGAATCTCACCAAACTCTTCGTCTTCCTCAATTTCATCTTCTTATGGGTCAAAAATTGGTACACAAGGAGCAGGTTGATGGTTCTGAATCTGGAAGTTCAGTTGATAAGGTCTAGGTGGTTGAGTCACTGGAGGATATTGAGACGGAAGCCTGGTCTTGGAGTTTGACCCGGAAAGACTATGTTCTGTTGACTTCACTGCTTGAGGAAGGATTGGGGTTTGAGGATCCAAGATTTTGACCCTTCCTCTTCCTTGTCTGAACACGACCACCTGTGTGGCCACCGTGAGAAACGCCTCTACCACCAGATCCGCCAGAATCTCTAACGACAGCTTTACCACGATTGCGTTTGGATTCATAAGCATTTTAGGGTTAGGATAAGAGATTGAAATGAGAAAATGAAAATGAAAGAAATTTGTAGAGATTGAGATGAAAGATTAAAACAGAGAGTAAGAAGATCGAAGATCAAAGAGATTTGTTGGATCTAGGTTTTTTTTAGAAAGAGAGAGACGAATCAAGAAGGGAGAGAGAGGAGGCAACTAGGATTTTCTGTCTAAGGAAATCTGATTTTTGTTCGTTTAACAAAGGCTGGAAGTACGTGGGGGCCCATAAATATGGATGGAGTTCAAATTTTCGGAGGGAGCCCAAAGTTTTGGTGAAATTTTTGGAGGGAGTCCAAAATAAATTTGATAAACATACAGAGTAAAAAAGTGATATTAGTATAGAAACTAAATCCACAATATCTCATAAATCATTTTAATCTTATCAAATGTAAAAGATAACTTTCTCTCAAATTATAATTTGGGTGAGAGGGAAATCTAAAAAATAGTTTTTGTTGTATCCAATATCTTTAATGAAGCCAAATGAAACAACCAACACTTTTTTTTTTAAAACAGTTGCTGAAATTCTCATAAAAATAATTCAATAATCAATTAAACAATAATCCAACAATTCCATAATTCCAATTCCAGAAATAATAAAAATCTAGCAACCTAGACACCAGGTTTCACTAGACTAAACGGGAACTACAACACCCTAATCATCCCCTTCAACTGTCCTTGATTCCGCGATCACGCATTTCTGTTACATGCAACTCAAAAAGGAAAAGCAGAGTTGCGTAAGTATTTAATAAATACTTAGTGGAGCGGTCATCCCGTCGACCGTATACATAGTAAGAGAAAATAGATTATCAATTCTACGCGATCAAGCAACAATCCACAAAAATGACCAAAACAACATTTAAAAATAAGTGGTGTCGATCGACACTCTCACTTGGTGTCAATCGACACTGCATTCCAGCACACGGTCCTCGTACAGTGGTGTCGATCGACACCTCTCGCATAAAACCTGAACCGAGTCAAAATCCTCTTGAGACTCGAATTCCGTTTCATCGCACAAGACCAATCTCGATTCTAACACACAAATCACACTGAATAATCACAACAAACAATCCAATCATCACAATCAATCATTCAAAAGTTCTTAATAACCTCATCCCATATCCACGATCACGCACTCACCTCGAGAACGCGAATAGAGAAGGGAATGAACACGAACGCTTCGGAAAACAGGAACGAACATCGACTTCTCTCGCTGGAAAACGCCGGATCAAAATGACAAAACCGAACAAACAATCACACGAGCCTTATAGACAAAGAATGGCGAAGAACGGATCACAAATCCTCTCGAAACACCGAAATCCTCATCAAAAACCTTTAAAACTGTTTCTTTTGCTCTGAAACACGGCCACACTCAGCACAAAGGTTTATATACTCGAGCCCTAGGTTTTTCCCTAAACCGACTCATAAACCAGACGATTAAAACTTAACCGAAACCGATTGCAAAACTTGGTGTCGATCGACACCCCTGACTGATGGCGCGGGTTTTGGTTGCGCATCTAGGTTTTAAATTTATAAACCCTAATCTGCAAGTGCACAATTGACAATTGTAGTACTTAGGGGTCGATCCACATGAGACTAAGTGTTACGCTATAAATCTATATGATGCAGAATAAGCTAAGTGATTTTATATTTGGTTTTGGGATTTTTGTAAATGCAAATAAAGTAAAAGGATAGATAAATCAAAACATACAAGATAAAAGAAATCTAAAGAACTTATGCAACATGTTCTACACCGGATTTTAAAGATATGCAACTAGTGTTCATGAACTTAGATCACTACGGTAGATCCATTCCACTTTCGTGGCTCTGAATCCTATGAAACTAACCCTAATAGACTCAGCTTTCGCATGGTTATTACAAGGTGGATTCATGCATTAAAATCGGGATCTAATTGTTCACCAAACTCCCTAACTAACTGATTAGGTTGTTAGGACGCTTGGCCCATCAAATACTTGGTCCGGTCGATATCAAAGCTTTTGGAATCGATACCGGCCTATGATCAATCTCTAGGTAGCTAAGCTAGATCAAGCATTAAAGCACGAATAAAGACAGAAAACTAATCTAGAAGCAATTCAATAAAGATGTAAAAGATGCAAGCAAAAGAATTTAAATAACTTTATTATCAAATATACAACAACTTTACATGTTATGAAACATGGAGCAGCTAGAGAAGTTGATAAAACAGTAGATTAGTGATAGATAAGTGCTCGGCATAGGTAGATCTCTCAGCACAAGGCTTGAGAAGAACACCATGGCCTTCATCGCTCATTTACAAAGGATAAAGATGAAGATCTAAAGAGAATAACGAAAATACATGTTTATTAGTGATTTGTATGTGCCTAGGGCTGCTCTCCTTCTATCAAGAGGCTAATAGCAAGTATATATAGGTG
Source organism: Draba incana (assembly GCA_963576765.1). Classification (NCBI taxonomy): domain Eukaryota; kingdom Viridiplantae; phylum Streptophyta; class Magnoliopsida; order Brassicales; family Brassicaceae; genus Draba; species Draba incana. Next base: position 12,370,524 of record OY755210.1, read on the forward strand.
TTGGAGGACTGATAACCAAATCTGCTGGCATAGACTCCCCAGCAATGTGAACATCCACGGCTCTAGCCCGACTGGAAGTAGCCAGGAATACACCTCTTGCCACTTTAACCAAGCCTGACAGCTCATTAGCATTGCTCTGGATGGCACTGCACTTGGCATGCTCCGGATGGCACTGCACTTGACATGCTCCGGAGTAATCAAGCAATTTGATGCTCCAGAATCAAAAAGAACGTGGGACTCGAAACCTCCCACTAATCCCTACACAATTCATATTTGTTGAGAACCCTAGCAAATAACACCACATGCAAAAATAGAAGAACTAAAAAAAAATTCAACCACTAAGGATTTACGAAGTTAAAGTCTAAAATTTACCTGTGATCTGTGCGTTGCCCTGCTGACCCACCTCTGCAGGCCCATAAACACGCGGTGCCAGCTTGATCTGGCCCAAAAGATGCACTGCTGCCAACCGAGCCCCAGACTGAGCTTCTACCGGCTGAAATGCTACCGGCTGAACCGCCGTCACTGCCATCCGATGAAGCTTGGGACACATTGGCTTGATATGCCCCGGCTTGATATGCTCCCTGCAATGGAAACACACATTGGCATCCCAAGATGCCTCCTTCTTGGGACAGCTCACCGCCCGATGCTCAGTGCTCCCGCACCCAAAACAACCACGACCAGTCTGGCCGCCTCTAGAAACCTCATCGAACCTCCTCTTCTGACCCTTCGCAGGCTTGCCGTCTTTGCCAGAACTAGAACTCCGAGAATGCTGCTGCTGCTGCTGTCTCCTCGGCTGAACAGCAGGAGTATCCACAGATGGAACCACCACGGGTGGAACAACCACTGAACTAGCTTGCTCGCATTGATCCTCCTCTATCGAAGTAGCAAGCTCCACCAGCTCCGCCCTCAAGGCGTACATAGAACCACGACACTGGGTCCTAATACTCAGACGAAGTCCCTGCAGGAACATCTGCATAAGGATCCACTCGTCATCCCTGATATAGCTAGCATAAACCAGAAGTCTGCTGAACTCGGTATCATACTCCCGAACTGAACTCGCTCCCTGAGACAGCTCCATAAACCTTATCTACAGGCGATCCAAAGCCTCCCGAAGGAAGAACTTGGCGTTGAACTTGCCCACAAACTCATCCCAAGTCCACACAGTCCTCTGGGTCTCAGTCAATCTCCACCAACTATGTGCATCCTCACTCAGATAGTGAACAACCAACTCTACTCGATACTCTGTAGGACATCAAATCGATCGAAAATTGCACTCCACTCGCAAACGCCACTCATCGGCCCTCTTTGGCCCAATTCTGCCAGTGAAGAAAAGCGTACCAATCTTCTGCATCTGTCTCATCATCACGAGATAGGGAGGATGCTCAGCAACCACATCCCTTGGTTGTTCAACCATTGAAGCTCCCTGATGCACCTCCACCACTGGAGGTCCTGCTGGAGCCGGTGCCGGAACCGCCGCCGGAAACCGCTCCAACAACTGCATCAGAAGTCCGACAATCACATCATCACGACCCTGAGCTGGACCAGCATCCCCACCTGGGCCCGCTTCACCACCAGCACCTCTCCCAGTGCCCCTCCCGGCACCAACAACACCACCACGAGCACCTCTCCCGGCGCCTCTCCCGGTACTAACTGCCACACTGGCACTGGCACAGGTCTCACTCGCGGTCTCCACCTAATGTGTCTGAGATGCAGCCACACTGCTAGACGACTCTGGCACTTGGCCACGACCACGACCACGGCCTCTACCACGGCCTCTGCCACGACCTCTCGCTCCAGTATCCATCTACCACACAGGACAGGAAAACATGAGCAAACGAGAAGTCACAAATAATAAAACACAACTTACCGTGAAATCTCTATAAAGGCCGAAGAGGATGATCTAAGACTACTAATTGTCTAACCAACAATAAACAATTAATCCACATAGTCTCAGTTCATCCAATTACCAAGTCTTAAAAACGTCTAGGCTCTGATACCATAAATGAAACAACCAACACTTTTTTTTTTAAAACAGTTACGAAAATTTTCATAAAAATAATTCAATAATCAATTAAAGAATAATCCAACAATTCCATAATTCCAATTCGAGAAATAATAAAAATCAAGCAACCTAAACACCAAGTTTCACTAGACTAAATGGGAACTACAACACCCTAATCATCCTCTTCAACTGGCCTTGATTCCGCGATCACGCATTTCTGTTACCTGCAACTCAAAAAGGAAAAACAGAGTTGCGTAAGTATTTAATAAATACTTAGTGAAGCGGTCATCCCGTCTATCAAATACATAGTAAGGGAAAATAGATTATCAATTCTACGCGATCAAGCAACAATCCACAAAAATAACCAAAAACATCATTTAAAAATAAGTGGTGTCGATCGACACTGCATTCCAGCACACGATCCTGCCAATTATGAAACATTGGTGTCAATCGACACGACAACTAGGTGTCGATCGACACTGCATTCTAGCACACGATCCTCCCGATTATGAAACAGTGGTGTCGATCGACTCGACCACTAGGTGTCGATCGACCCCTCTCGCAGAAAACCTGAACCGAGTCAAAATCCTTTCGAGACTCGAATTTCATTTCATCGCGCGAGATTAATCACGATTCTAACACACGAATCACATAGAATAATCACAACAAACAATCCAATCATCACAATCAGTCATTCAAAAGTTCCTAATAACCTAATCCCATGTCCACGATCACGCACTCACCTCGAGAACGCAAATAGAGAAGGGAATGAACACAAATTCTTTAGAAATCGGGAACTAACATCGACTTCTCTTGCTGGAAAACGCCGGATCAAAACGACAAATCCGAACAAACAATCACACGAGCCTTAGAGACGAAGAATGGCGAAGAACAGATCACAAATACTCTTGAATCACCGAAATCCTCACCAAAAACCTTTAAAACTGTTTCTTTTGCTCTGAAACACGGCCACACTCGGCACAAAGGTTTATATAATCGAGCCCTAGGTTTTTCCCTAAACCGACTCGTAAACCGGACAATTAAAACTTAACCGAAACCGATCGCAGAACTTGGTGTCGATCGACACCCTGACCAAAATCCATATTTTGGTTTCAGTATGTTACACCAAATTACTTGGACAAGTATATATTAATGTAACTAGTAATTGAATGTAGAAACTTAAATTTAATCTATTTCTAATAATTTTTTGATGAATATTTTTGAAAATCATACGCACAAATCAGAAGCAATGTAGTCGCCATTTGGTGACTGTTTTGGGACTCGTGGATAAAGAGTCACTAATTTGCGACTCGTGGATAACGAGTCACTAATTTGCGACTACTTTGTGACACAGTACATTAGTGACAAATGTATACACTAAACCCTAAACATTTTGACCAAAAAATGACCCATTATTCTTTTCAACCCACTTCCCAAGTATTTCTATAATGTTTGTTTGATTCTAAAACTTAAAATCCTAGAAACCAAGAAAATTTAGATTAATCTTGAAAATATGAAAATTAAGAGATAAGTGATATAGGTTTTATGTTTGTAAGAAGACATTTGTAATGTTTTGTTTCTTGAAAAATGTATTTTGATTTTTTTTTCACTTCTACTGTGTATTTAGTACACACTTATTAGTTGAATAAGATGTATATACAAAACTATATTCACTAGATTAAAATTATAGTATTTAATTTGCCCAAAACAGAAATGTAGTAGGGAATGAGTCGCAAAGCAGTTGCTATTTTGCGACTCATTTGTGACTCCAGTACACGAAACCCTGAAAAGTTGCAAAATACTGGCTAATTAGCAACTCTGTTGGTAAAGTCGCTAATTTGTAACTCCATGTTGTGTCGCTAACGAGTCCCAAATTTGTGACTCTGCGCGCTGCCGCAACTGAGTCTCAAATTTGTGACTACTCTGCGACTCGAGTAAAACATTCGACAAACTTTCTCAAATCACTCGCAAATTTGTGACTCATTAACGACTACTAGAATCAATCACAAATTTGCGACTACGTGAAAATGAGTCACAAATCAGTCACAAAATAGCCCCAATTGAGTCGCAAATAGTAGTGACTAACTTGTGACTCGGAAATTGGAGTCACTAATGACTTGTTTTCTTGTAGTGAATCCATATTTATCATTAACACCATTTCAATCCATCACCACGAAATTCAATTTCTAGAATACAAAAATTAACCCAACAATCTAAGTAATCAAGAAATTCAATTGATAGAACCTACCAAACCCTAAACCAATATCTACAAACAATAAAACGAAATCTACAAACAGTAAAACGAAATCGAACGGATAATTAGTAGACTTATCTTCTGAATTATCGTCTGAGTTAAGAGGCTTTTTTCCTCTTAACATGCAAAAAAGATGACACACAAATCGATGGAGATCTAGAGATCTAGTTGGAGATCCAACCTGAAGAGGACACACCGAGTTCTACATGCTAGTCGGAGAGGAGAACAAGAAGATAATCGCCGGTGATGAGGAATTTTACGATGAAGAAGATGAATCGGCAAATCGTCGTGAAGAGAAGAGAAGAGAAGAAAAAGAGTTCTCGTGTTTTTCGACCAAATGATTTTTTTTCTTTTGTTTCTCTGTTTCCCCCAAAACCTAGTTTCTCGGTCCAAATGGCTTTCAACACGTGTCTATTTTTTTCAGTATCAGAAGTATGAGTCCACTGATACGGATCAAGCTCAATTCTCCTATTTGGTCTATTATTTAAATGTTTTTGGGCTTCTGATACTATAAAAATATCACCGGTGGCCTTGCTCATATCTACGTGCCAACTCATCTTTGATTGAGTGTATTTCATCTTCTTCTTCAGTTCTTCTATGTGCTTTTGTCTTCAACTCTGAAACCTTGTTTTCGACAACAAACTTTTGCCTGCAATACGTTGGCCTCTCAAAAACAAATCGCTATGTTATATGATTAAGTCTAAATCGTTTATGATAAAAGTTATACTGAAATTCAGAAAATGTTCCACATGATAAAATGATGTTTAAGCCTTGTATATAACAAAGAAAGTAATCCTACTACCCAAGATAATTAACGGCTTTGTACTGTTTGGCAATATGGTTTTTATTGTATTCTCCTTCCCATTATATGTTGGGTGGCTCATAATTCTTCACCTTTTCAATTTCCCAATCTCAAAATCCCCGAAAATGGCTCTCCGATTTGTCAAAACGCCGACTTTGATAACTCCGGCCACCGTCGCCTCCTCCTCCTCCGTCTACAATCGCCAGCCGTCGATTTACGGCATCCGTTGGAATCTCAACCTCAAACCAATTTCTCCGTCTCCGGTACCGAAATTCCGGTGCTCTGCTTACGCCGCAGCTTAAAGATACGTTGGAGAAACTGGTGAATTCGAAGAAAGTGGTTTTGTTCATGAAAGGAACGAGAGATTTTCCGATGTGCGGATTCTCAAACACGGTGGTTCAGATCTTGAAGAATCTGAACGTGCCTTTCGAAGATGTGAATATTCTGGAGAACGAGATGCTTAGGCAAGGGCTTAAAGAGGCCTACTTTTCCTCAGCTTTATATTGCAGGTGAGTTTTTCGGTGGTTGTGATATTACTCTTGAGGCTTTTCAGAGTGGAGAGTTGCAGGAAGTAGTCGAAAGAGCTATTTGTTCTTGAAAACTGATCAATACTTGTATGGATTTTTGGTTTTTGTACTGATGGGTATTGATCTCCTCAATCGAATCAATTTCTGATATGGTGTTAAGAAGGGGGTTGTAATCTCGATGGTGCTCATTTAATCTACATGGTGTTGGTGGGTTGGAAAAGTCACCAACACCATGTTGCCAGTTGTCCCAGTTGTACCAGTTGTTCCGCGCGGGGGAGGATTCGAACCCCGGTCGCGTGTCACACGCGGGTGCGCGAACCACTGGGCTAGCGTGTTTTTTCTCGTTATATTTAGCGTGTTAATTATATTTAACCACATATGTGCCAGATCAAAAAAAAATAATTATTTTTTCAACACCATTTGAGATTACAATCCTCCTACCCAACACCATATGTGATTTTGACTCCTCAATCTATGTCATGAATGATACCATATGTGATTTTGACTCCTCAATCTATGTCATGAATGATGTCTCAGGGTTTCTATG